>JZKD02S2219410.1:1087467-1123099 GCA_000966675.3 Picea glauca
ATTGTATAAAAAGAATAACATTTATTTTTTTGAACTAACTTGGCAAATATCATTTTCTTAATATTTTAATTTGGTTAAATTATTCAAAATATTGTTGAATACAATTATTATAAAAATAATTTTATAATTTTAATTTTTTTTAATTTTTTTAATTAAATTGATTTCATTAAGTATATGGTGAACTAATTCAATATCATGGAGATGTATTGAGATTTGATGTTAATATATATCATGAACGAATTCAATATCATGGACTATAGGGATTTGATGTTAGTATGAGGAGGAGTTGCAAACCCGTGCCACACACAAAACTTAAACTTAAGTTGGTCTAGGAATAATTTTAATCTATTTCATTAATTATATCATGAACAAATCAATATCAAGGAGATCTGTAATGTACCTCATAATTTACCAACCAAAAAAAAAGAAATTGTTTATAGAAGAAGTGGTCTCTGTTGTCATAATTACGTTAAAAAGGAACCTAACCCTACCATGTTCTCCATTTCTTGGAGCATTTATGGTCCAACCATGAGTCTGCCAACTAGATTATCCTAGCTAATTGGAGTCGTACACTTTCTTTCGTACAGTACCTCGAAAAGGCTTAACTTAGCTGAAGTTTGGTACCCATTGTTATATGCAAATTCTACCAAGTGTAGATAGTCTTCCCATTTGTTTGGTTTTGTTCTTACATACATGCGGAGCATATCCTCTACGATTTGGTTTGTCCTTTCGGTTTGTCCATCCGTTTGTGGGTGATAACTTGTACTGAAATTCAAATTAGTATTTAGCCCTGCAAACAATTCCTTCCAAAAAGCGGATGTGAATTTTACATCTCTATCTGAAATCACCATTTTAGGAATACCATGCAGTCTAAAAATTTCTTTCATAAATATTTCAGCAATGTTTATAGCTTTAAAAGTAGACTTTATAGGAATAAAATGTGTAGAATTACTGAGTTTATTGATTACAACCATAAGAGAATCATTATGTCTCTGAATTTTTGCCAAACCTGATTTAAAGTCCAACGATATGGTCTCCCATTTCCATTCTGGTACTGGTAATGGTTGTAATAAGTCGGTTGGATGCTGGTAGTCGGCCTTAACCTACTGACAATCTTAGCACCTAGCCAAGTATTATGTTGTTTCGCCCTTCATATTAGGCCAATAAAATAGTTTTCTAAGTGTCTTTATTGTTTTCTGGTATCGTAGATGGCTAGAATATGGTTTCTTATGCACTTCGTCCAAGACTATTAACTTTAACTCTGTTGAGTCTGGTATGTAAAGTCTGTTTTTAAATCGTAATAGTCCCTTCTTGTCGATACATAAATTTGGTTTATCTGAGTTTGCGGTACTGTTTTGTACTTCTGCCATTATCTTAGTGTAGTTTTCATTGTTAATACCTGTCATCCTTATTCTTGTTTCCAGGTCACTTTCTACCATGCTGATACTTATTTCAAATAACCCATGTAATCTTCTTCTTAAAGCGTCTGCTACCTTATTTTCCTTACCCTTGATGTGTCTAACTTCAAAGTCAAATTCGCTTAAGAAGGCTAGCCAACTTGCTTGCCTTGCATTAAGATTTGGTTGGTTAAACAGATATTTCATGCCACTATTATCCATCAATAGTAGAAATGTTTTGCCCATTAAGTAGTGTCACCACATTTTTTAAGGCATGTATTACCTTTGCCAATTCTAAGTCTTGAGTGACATAATTTTGCTCATGTTCTTTTAATTTCCAGGACTCATAACAAATCACATGTCCTTCCTGAGTTAGGACACCACCTGGTCCTTCTTTACTCACATCGACACAGACGATAAGGTCTTTATCAGGGTCTGCTACCTTCAAGATGGGTGCAGTTGTCAATAATTCCTTCAGCTTGTTAAAACTGTCTTGGCACTTCTGTGACCAGTTAAACTTGGTCCCTTTCTTTTGTAATGACATGATAGGGTAGGCTATTTTGGAAAACCCTTCTATAAATCTGTGGTAATATCCGATGATTCCCATGATTGAATCGATTTCCGCTACATCCTTAGGTACCGACCATTCTAAAATGGATTTGATTTTCTCAGGGTCTACGACAATGCCTTCTGCTGAAATTACATGTCCTAGATATTGTATTTCCTTTTGATAAAATCCACACTTATCAAATTTGGCATACAGTTTATGTTTATTCAACGTTTGCAGAACTATTCTTAAGTGTTCTTCGTTTTCTTCCTATGTTTTTGAATAGACCAGAATATCGTCGATAAATACTACTACGAACTTGTCTAAGCACTGGCTGAAAATATTGTTCATCAGGCACATAAATGTGGCTGGTGTGTTAGTGAGTTTGAAAGGTATGACTACAAATTCGTAGTGTCCATATCTTGTTCGAAAAGATGTTTTGTTTATATCTTCATCCCTTATCCTAACTTGATGATGACCAGATTGTAATTCCAATTTTGAAAAGATATTGGCCCCACCTACTTGAGCAAATAGGTTGTTTATCCTAGGTAAGGGGTACTTGTTCTTAATTGTCATTTTATTCAATTGTCTATAATCGATACAAAGTCTTAGAGTGTTGTCTTTCTTTTTCACAAAGAGGACTAGTGCCCCCCATGGTGAAACACTCGGTTTGATATACTCTTTGTCTAACAATTCCTATAATTGTATTTTTAATTCTGTCAATTCTGGTAAACACATTCGGTAAGGTGCTTTTGAGATAGGGACTGGACTAGGTAGTAGGTCTATGGAGAAGTCTATTTCCCTTCTAGGAGGTAATTCTGGTATCTCATCCACAAACATGTCTCTAAATTCACGTAGGACAACAAAGTCTTCTAGCTTTGGCTCATCTCTTTTTTCTAACAGATCCGTTACCTAGATGGCATAAACTTAACATCCCTTTCTCATACATTTCTTGAATTGCGTCGCTGAAACTTTTCTAACTGATACCGGTTTTGGCATACCTTGGGTTGTTTTAGTAGTGCCAAAATCGTCTTTATAGTTAAGTATCTTTGTGTAACAATCTAGTAATGATTTGTGCTATTCCAACCAATCCATCCCAATAATGATATCGTAAGATCCTAGTGGTAGGATGTTCAGGTTTGTTCTTATATTTTGACCATCTAAGCTGAAGTCAAAATCAGGAATAAAGTCAACTACTTTACTTTTAGTTCCTGTTGCTAGTTGTACCAGCCATGATTTTGCATGCTTCAGCTTCTTAAGTTTATATGACTCTACCACATTAGGAGTAATATAACTTAACATAGCTCCAGGGTCAATTAAAATAGAAATTCAAGTGTTATTGATTTTACCTTCGATCTCTACCACACAGGATTGGTGGTCAACTTTAGTTTTGTCCTTAGCTGAAGGTGTACCTTCAGATGAACTGTCTCATTTTTTTGTTTCAGGCCCATAATTTTTGGAGGCCCTTTTGTTGACCTCTTCGTCTTGGTTATCATCATCTGGGATATTCTTGGTCACTATACTACGTAGCAAGACTTCATTTATCTCTTTCTGTTCCTGCTATGCTTTCCTTAGTTTCTCATTGTCAACTTTGAAAACTTGCAGCTCAACAATGAGATTCCTCATTGTTTCCAGCACTTCCATGGGTGAGCTTTCGTCACTGTTCTGTCTTTGATTTTCAGGAAGTCTTTGTTCAGGATTTCCATCTATTTTGATTTCCCCGTCATCCTGTGCTGCCATGATTAAAACAGAACATAAAGGTTTTTTGTTTGTAACAATGAAGGTTTATTAGTTTTGCATAAGTAATATATATATATATATATATATATATATATATATATATATATATATATATATATATTCCAAAAATTTAATGTGGCCCTGTTCAAGGCCCAGTGTTGTAAACTTTGCTCTGATACCATATGTAATGTACCTCATAATTTACCAACCAAAAAAAATAAAATTGTTTATAGAAGAGGAGGTCTCTGTTTTCATAATTCCGTTAAAAAGGAACCTAACCTTACCATGTTCTCCATTTCTTGGAGCATCTCTGGTCCAACCATGAGTCTGTCAACTAGATTATCCCAGCTAATTGGAGTCATACACTTTCTTTCATACAGTACCTCGAAAGTTCTTAACTTAGCCAAAGTTTGGTACCCATTGTTATATACAAATTCTACCAAGTGTAGATAGTCTTCCCATTTGTTTGGTTTTGTTCTTATGTACATGCAGAGCATATCCACTATGATTTGGTTTGTCCTTTCGGTCTGTCCATCCGTTTGTGGGTGATAACTTGTACTAAAATTCAAATTAGTATTTATCTCTGTAAACAATTCCTTTCAATAAGTGTATGTGAATTTTACGTCTCTATCTGAAATCACAATTTGAGGAATACCATGCAATCTAAAAATTTCTTTCATAAATATTTCAGAAATGTTTATAGCTTTAAAAGTAGAATTTATAGGAATAAAAAGTGCAGAGTTACTGTGTTTATCGATTACAACCATAATAGAATCATTTTGTCTCTCAGTTTTTGGCAAACTTGTTATAAATTCCAACAATATGGTCTCCCATTTCCATTATGGTACTGGTAATGGATGTAATAGGTTGGTTGAATGTTGGTGTTTGGCCTTAACCTGTTGACAATCTTGGCACCTAGCCAAGTATTCTGTTGTTTCACCCTTCATATTAGGCTAGTAAAATAGTTTTCTAAGTGTTGTTATCATTTTTTGGTATTCTGGATGGCCAGAATATGGTTTCTTATGCACTTCGTCCAAGACTATTAACTTTAACTCTGTTGAGTCTCGTATGTAAAGTCTGTTTTTAAATCATAATAGTCCCTTCTTGTCGATATTGTTTTGTACTTATTCCATTATCTTAGTGTAGTTTTTGTCATTAATACTTACTGTCCTTATTCTTTGTTCCAAGTCACATTCTTCCCTGTTGATATTTATTTCAAATAACCCGTGGACTCTTCTGCTTAAAGCGTCTATTACCTTATTTTCCTTACCCTTGATGTGTCTCACTTCGAAGTCAAATTCGCTCAAGAAGGTTAGCCATGTTGCTTGCCTTGCATTAAGATCTGGTTGGCTAAACAAATATTTCATGCTGCTATTATCCGCCAATAGTAGAAATTTTCTACCCATTAAGTAGTGTCGCCACATTTTTAAGGCATGTATTACCGCTACCAATTATAAGTCACGAGTGACATAATTTTTCTCATGTTATTTTAATTTCTAGGACTCATAAAAAATAACATGTCCTTCTTGAGTTAGGACACCACCTAGTCCTTCTTTACTTGCATCGACACAGACAGTAAGGTCTTTATTAGGGTCTGCTACCTTCAAGATGGGTGCAGTTGTCAATAATTCCTTCAGCGTGTTAAAACTTTCTTGGCACTTCTGTGACCAATTAAACTTGGTCCCTTTCTTTTGTAATGATGTGATAGGGTAGGCTATTTTGGAAAAGGCTTCTATAAATCTGTGGTAATATCCGATGATTCCCATGAATGATCAGATTTTCGCTACATCCTTAGGTACCAGCCATTCTAAAATGGCTTTGATTTTCTCAGGGTCTATGACAATGCCTTCTGCTGAAATTACATGTCCTAGATATTGTATTTCCTTTTGATAAAATCCACACTTATCAAATTTGGCATACAATTTTTGTTTCCTCGACATTTGTAGAACTATTCTTAAGTGTTCTTCGTGTTCTTCCTCTATTTTTTAATAGACCATAATATCATCGATAAATAATACTACGAACTTGTCTAAGTACTGGCTGAAAATACTGTTCATCAGGCACATAAATGTGGCTGGTGTGTTAGTGAGTCCAAAAGGTATTACTACAAATTTGTAGTGTCCATATCTTGTTTGAAAAGTTGTTTTGTTTATATCTTCATCCCTTATCCTAACTTGATGATAACCAGATCGTAAATCCAATTTTGAAAAGATCTTGGACCCACCTACTTGATCAAACAAGTCATTTATCCTAGGTAAGGAAGGTACAACAGAACTTAAAAGAACCACAGGACATACATAAGAGCTATGCAGATTAGAAATGAAGACACTTGGAATTTCAAGTGGGAGACCATGTTTATTTGAAGGTCAAAGCCCGAAAAACCTCACTGAAGTTAGGAAACTATGCCAAGCTAGCACCCAGGTTTTGTGGGCCCTTCGAGATACTAGCTCAAATTGGACTCGTAGCATACCAACTTGCACTTCCAGCTAATCTAAGAATTCATAATGTATTTGATGTTTCGTTGTTCAAAAAGTATGTTGATTACCCTACTCATATGATTGATTGGAACTTGGTGCAGGCGGAACCCGAAGGCGAGTTCCAGGCAGAACCCCTGCGTTTCTGGACTGGAGAGAAATAGCACTTCGGAACAGAGTCGTCACTCAGGTAAAGGTGCAATGGAAGCACTTTATTCCTAAGGAGGCCACTTGGGAGTTGGAGGGAGATTTGCGGAAATCTCATCCAATCCTATTACAAGAAAGGAACGAACATTGAAGACAATGTTTTATTGAAGGGGGAAAGGATGTGACATCCCCAAAAATAAAGTATTTTTGAAATTTAAAAAATTGTTGGAAAATTATTCCACTTTTAGCAAATTTGAATTTATAATTTTTTTCCATTTATGGCAATTTTGAATTTTGAATTTTGAATTTGATAATTGTAATTAATTATTATGATTGTTGGGCAGAGATCTGATTTGACCCAACTAACTATTTGACTATGACACTTGTATGAAAACATAATATTTTATATTGATTGTAGGAGGACAAATGGAACAACCATGTTAAAATTAGCTAACTATGACTCCATGAGTGGGGAACATATTGGAACTACCTCTGGGATGATTATTACAAGTGGAAAATTAGAGATTTGGCCATTGGAAGCCCTTGAAAATCAGGGATTTAGAAAGCTGCAAAAATTCCCAAGGGAGGGAAAAAGACCTAGGCAAAAAGGATTTTTGATTAAATAGCATATGTGAGGAGGCAAGATGCGGCCAAGTATGCTAGGAAGTGAGACTACTATTTTCTCTTGTTGTTATGAACACTTCTGTTAGAGTGTGGGGCAAGAGAAGTCTGCTGAAATGGAAAGACATTTCTGAGAAGGATTTTTTTGAGTTAGCCCTCATGGACTCATGGTTAGGCTAGGGGGTGAGTTGGGCAAGTGATTTGGCTACCCTATTCTATGGTTGGGAGGAACATGGATGTTCCCTTTGTTTTTCCGCAACTGGTTCAAATATGTATTCTTCTCCTTATCTGTTTTGAATGATTATATATACATCTATTATAATGTAGCTGTTGTTGCTAAAGTGAAATAATTTTCCATTGATGAAATTTAGTCATTATGTGAATTTTATAACATATAGCCTAGTTCTGGAATTTCCACCTCTGTAATTGGAATTCTAGGTAACTACCAATGTATAATTCAGAAACTGAACAAATCTGTATATCCAATAAGTTTATGTATTTCTCTATAAAAGTGGATCTCTGAGATTTTGTATTTTATAGCTGAGCCTTCCATTCTTGGATAGTACTAAAATGGAAGGGACACAGGATGGTATGGACGCTCCATAACTGTAAATATTACTTATATAATTACATATGGAATTATATATTTATTTAATTGCAGTCGATAATTTGTGTGGTATCACTATTTAAACAAAAATGATGTAACTGTAACAGGACATACTTATACATAAATCTGATGTCACATTGTATAGGTAAAGAGACGATACCAATTGGCAATCAATCCTTTAGATATAAAGAAAATATTGAACCGGAGAGTCTGAAACTTCTCCTAAAAAACTTGGTACGGTACCATATAATATCTGAATAAGTCACACTGTTCAATTATAGGATATTACAAAAGTAGGATACTCTATAAGAGTAAAGGTAAGGAGATGCATAAAAAGGGAAATTTAATTTCTTATAGTTCTATACATATAGCTTGCAATTACAAAATTTCCTACCCATATATTAGAAACCCCTGTGACATAATGATAGATGCATGGGGATGGATGTACATAAATCTTCTTATATATCTCTCGATCAATGTTCTGGAAATACAACACAGAATCGTAACCTTACTCAGATCATTATTAGATCCAATCTAATTATTACAAATCCAAGATGAAGCATATCGAAATTATACATAAAGAATGTCGAATGGAAGTAAATGATGTATATATGGTATTTTAGATCTAATACCTTTCGAATTTCAAACATTCAGAACCTAAATAGAACATTTGATCTAAGATATAATCATAGTAAACAAGTTTTAGAGTAAGGAGAGATCCGAATGATTAACTCAACAGTCTTTTCATTCATTCAAAAATAGAGAAATCTTGTAGATAAATTGATACAAGATTCATGCTATAATAACTGGACCCAAACTTATGTTACATTTGGGAATTATTCCCCCTTTCAAGACTGATAAGAAACTAAGACAAATATACTAAGGGACTACATTCTTTTGCGACCGTGTCTGTTCGAACTTGAGAGGGGTTACAAACGGGAACTCGATTACCTTTTGTATAAGGCTCACGGATGAACATCCGAAATCCTCACGTAAATGAAACCTGGAGAAATTATCACAGTCAAAGATTAGGATATGATATACAGGGAAGCATTTTAAGAAGCATACGCATATCAATACATCATACTAAGACACTACTTAACTTCTGATTCACGACTCCTGAGATTTCTTTCTTCTTGTTTCTTTCTATTGGGACAGATGCCCATGGCCGAGGGTGGATAGTGCCATAACTCACTGATGGGTACCCTCGTATCAAACAAGGCCCATCATTAGTGATATGTTTCAGTCCTCGAAATGACTTAAAAATAGCATAAGAAAGAGCTTCATGCAACAACTAATGAATAATTGAATACTGTAATCGCTTATACTAAAATTCCCGTGAAACATAAACTGCACTTTATACCTTGGCCTAAATAGAGTATAAGTCCTTTATTCGTAACTGAGAATACATCTAACTGATTGAGTCTAGTCGACCAGAACCAAACTACATAGAACTGTATAAGATAACAGTAATACAAAGGTGTTCCGACCATATATTTTACAAAGTATACTTTTGGAAAAGATTTAGTATAGAAAATGAAGAGTACATGATGCAGGAGCATCGCTCCATGTCAACAGCATACCAGCTAGCCAGCACATCCAACATGCATTTAATGGTGAAATGGAGAGGCAAAACCCTCTTAATTTTGAAATTCAAAATTTCAAATAAATGTTGTAAGGATTTTAATGCCAGACCACACCTTTGTACAGATAGTGGTTGAGGTTTCCTTTAATGGTTACTTGTAGCTAAGTCCAGATCAGTCAGGTCTGTGACTTCCTTTTATGTAATGTAGCCGTAGGAGCCTCTCTGTGAGAGTGATAGCTGAAAGAATGTGAGGTGGAGGATAAGATCATGGGAACCTTCATTTTGTAAAAGGATAGAGAATAGAAGGGCTCTTAGAGAAGAGAGAGAGTGAGGAAGAGAGACCAGTGTCGAGAGGTCTCGAGAGAGAGATGAGCCTTGTTACAGTCCAACCTTTGTAAACACATTTTGTACAGACATACAGAGTAATAGAAAAGCAGTTTTTCTTGCATACTGTGTGTTTCTAATGTTTACATGTTTTTATGCATTTCATGTTTTAAATGCATAACTGGTGAAGTAATTGAGAATTTCCAATTTCTTCCTGTCTTGGAGTTTCCGAGTGCAAGGAGTGCACAGAGTCCGCAAGGTCTGCATTGACAGAGGTGAGATAACCTCATATAAGATCAAGAGGGATAGAGTTGAACCTTCATCAACAGAGGTGCAAGGAGTGCATAGAAGGGAACTCTAGCTTGAGTTCAGAGAAGAAAGAACTGCTGAAGGTTCTATGGAAGCTTTGCCAGGCAGGCATTGAGAAAATGCACAGGGTGCATTGAGGAGAACTCTATTTCGAGGTCGACGAGAAGATAGAATCACTGAGGATTCTAGAGAACTCTACCAGGTGGGCATTGAGTTGGTGAAAGTGTGCACAAGAGGGACTCTATTTCGAGTTCTGAGAAAAGGGAAGTGTCAAGGAGAAGGAACTTACAAATTTATTGAACACTCTGTGAAGAAAGGCTATGCAAGGTGTGCATCGAGGAGCATAACGCCAGGAGGGTGTGAAGCATTTATTCGTAAGAAATACTTCGAATTTAGTTATCCGAAAAATCAGCAGCATAAGGAGTGCACTCAGAGTGAACTTGTTTCAAGTTCAAAAACTCAAGAGGGGAAGCGTTTCTATAACACAGACAAGACCCAAAAGGAACCAGGCTCGCAAGAGGAAAAGTCGAAGGCTGGGACCTTCGAGACATAGAAAATATTCTAAGTCAGAAAGATAACAAAGCTCAGGAGGAGAGAGCACAGAAGAACAGATCTGGGCCATTAGATCTAGTGTAGGGAGCCGATAGCCATCATATCCAAGAGAAGGTGCACGAGGTTTAACCCTCGTATATGCAAAGGGAAGGACTTGTCAAAGTCCCAAAAAGATCAGGACCATCCATTGTTGAGAGGACGCATGACAGAAATATGGAAGCCATCGGGGTTTCAGACATTGAGACTTCGAGGAGGAAGAGTCATGAGACAAGAAGTCCCAGCTCAAGAAATCTTGAAAGCATCGTGACCATCCACAGGAGGATATGTGGCGAGCGGTCGAGGTTTCAGGGAAATTCCCAAAAGGTTGAGGGACAATAGCCATTGGACCCCAATCGGGTTTTAGCATTTCGGGACTTAAGAGGTAGATTTGTATGGTCAACACAAATCCCGATATCATGAAGAGAGAAACGTCGAAGGGTGGGTCCCAAGTATCAGCCAGAGGATACGTGCGGCGAAAGTCAAAGGAGCGGTGCAGGTTTCGGGGAAATCCCCGAAAGGCCCATTTCGACATTTCGGCTACCGGGAGATACAAAGGGTAAGAGTCGAAACTCTTGACCTACTAAATCCCAAAATAAGGTAAGACATTGGATCAGAGGAGGCTCACAAACATTGATCTCCCTTTGGAGTGGAATTTCGTTATTTCGGGGTTCGATATTTCAGCACTTCGAGACCTGGGAGGTTGAAGGACCAAGGATTGCTTGCAGTCGGAATCATGAAATCATGAATTCTGAAATCCCAAAAGGTGGACTGTGGTCACATATAGATTTCGGCATTTTGGGACTCAGAAGTTTGAAGGACCAAGAGTCGTTGCAACTGAAATTGTGAAATTGCAAATTCTGAAATCTCGAAAGGTGGACCGTGGTCATGGGGAGATTTCAACAATTCGAGACCTGGGAGTTCGAAGGGCATAGAATCGTTGCAGCTAGAATCGTGAAATCTCGAATCGTGAAACCCCAAAAATCACTCGAAGGAATAGCCTCAGGTCACAGGACCGGTCGTATGAGAAGTGACTTAAGGGAGGGGCTAAGGATCCGTTAGGTCCTATTTCGAGTTTCAACACTTCGAAAGACAGAGGACAGGGAGGAACACTTGCATCACGATTCCCCAAATCGTGAAAATCCAGTAAGCACTTAGACGTTAAGCGCATGGTCACAGGGTGGTGATCACATGGATGGAGGCTAAGGGCGATACAACATCGTTAAGCCATTTTCGACGTTTCAACTATCAGGAGTTGGAGAGACAAGAAGTTTGGGAGAACTCGTATGAAGGAGTCCTGAAACCCTGAAATCCGGAAAGGAGGGTGTTGGTTCAAAACAGAGAAGAGCGTCGAAAAAGAGGCGCGTGTGTAGGTTTTCTCAAGACCTATGCCAGAGGAAAAAGGGGACCTGTGGATTTGTTCAGGGGGTTCCAATAGGAGCTTGAAGAGCTATTTTGGCTCAGAACAAGAATGATCCAAAGATCGGGAGGTTGCAGAACCCTGTTGAGGTAGGGGGTCTGCACCAGGTGGTATCAAATCCACTTTATGTCTATAGACTGCAGGCAGAGGGAGGCAGAGTAGATAAAGAAAATACTCTAATACACACCATCAGGTGGTATCAAAGAAGATTTTTGTCTGTAGATTTTAAACAAAAGAGAAAGAGGAGACCATTACTTTGGTCACAAACAAAGGAGAGACGGTGGGAGAAATTCTGGTAACATCAAGTGGAATCAGAAGAAGATATTCATTTGTATACAACAGGTGAAAGAAGCAGGGTGTTAAAGCTCTGTGGTGATTGTTGCAAGGTGTGTAACAAATGATATATATCCAGGCGAGCTGTAGGAGGACATGGATATGCTCTCAGCTACAGAGTGACAACAACAAGTTTTCCAGGAGGGCATACAAGAACAGGAGAATGGCTACTAAAGGCCATGAGTGTGGTGGAAGAGGAGAGCACCAACAGATGAGTAAAGTAGATATTGACAAAGAACTCATTGAGATAAGAGAGAGAATGGAAGAGCTTGCACTGTGGGTGCAACAGAATGCAAAATCACGGTGGGTATATGAATGGCCCATGAAAATGAAGGTGAAGTGGCCAGTGAAGGAGTTGTTGGCCAAAAGACAACAAAGGTTGTTGAAAATGTGGCTGAGGTATGTTGAAAGCCTCAGTAACATAGAGATGGTTTGCATCTATGAGCCAAAAGTTGTAGAAACCCTCAGTGATCAGGAAGAGAGATAAGTTTCAGGTATCATAAACTGCCAGGAGGGCAGAGATGAATTTTCCAATTGCTAGGTGGGCAATGAAATGAGATCATTGGAAGATCTCACAGACTGTTAGGAGGACAGCAGTAGAAATTCATATTACCAGGAGGGAAATGGTATGAGATTAGCTGAAGATCTCGTCAACTGCCAGGTGGGTAGAAGTGAACTTTCGAGTTTCCAGGTGGGCAATGGGAAGAGATCAGCAGAAGGTATCGCATACTTACACGGGGGTAATGGTGAAGGTTCAGATTGCCAAGTGGGCAATGAGATGGGATCACTGGATCTCATAGACTGCCAAGTGGGAAGAAGAAAATTCCTAAATTTCCATGTGGGCAGGCGAAAAGTAGTGAGACTTTCTAAAAGTCTCAGGGACTCATGAGTGATTTCAGGTCAGCAAGGAGTGATGATGGAGATGGGATTGATTAACCTCATAGACTGCAAGGTGGGCAATAGACAACTCCCATACTGCTAGGTGGACAAGGGAGAGAAGATGAGCTCAGAGGTGAGTTCATATCAACGAGAAGAGATGATAGAGCAAGATCAGAAATACATTTTGATCGTTGGGGGAATTGAAGTATTCCTACCAAGCAGCCCAGTGGAGGCCAGACTATGTGTTGTAGAAGCAACAACAGAAGAAGGACAACAAATAGTGACTGTCATAGAGGGAGAGGAGGAACATACACTAATGTTTGCCCCAATAGAAGAGGAGCATGCAAATATGATGCTCACTCCATGGGAGTTGGAGTTAGAGATGCTGGAGGATTGGTTGCACAATCTAAAGCCAATATATGGATACCACAAGGAGACAGCCATGAGGATTGCAGAAGAGGAGCATTCGAAAGAATTGCTCAAAATTTTCAGCCAGGAAACTGAACAGGAAATGACTGCAGCAGAAAAGGGAGCAGACAACATAATCTTTGCTGAGCTGCATAAGGAATTAGAAGCCTTGGAAAAAAGTAAGCACATCCAACAGGATAAGTTAGAGACAAATGGAGGACCATACCATCCTGGGGAGAAGCTGGAAGAAGATGTAAGTATTCCAGCAAGAGAAATGGTAGCAACCGAGCTACCACAGGAAGAAGGTGAGCAACAATTTAGTGAGGAGACTGCAGGGCTGGAGTATACAACAGAGTGGCCACTTAGTTCCACAAAAAGGGATAAAGGTAGCAGGGGAGATCGAGCAGATCTTCCCATTGAGAAGACAAAAGTGCAATCGAGAAGACTGCATACAATGAGTGAGCCACTGGAGCAGTTGGACAAGGTGATTGAAAAAATTAGAAGGCTGATGTTGATTTCAGCAGCAGAGACTTCCAGCAATGAGAAGCTGAGCATAAGGGAGCCTGTGGGAGCAACAAAGAAGCAACAACAACAACAATGAAGCAGTGGAGCAGGTGGACAGCTCCAAGGGAAAGTTTGGGATCCAGGTGGATTTCAACACTGGAGAAGAGGAGATCATGATCAGGAGATCATGATTTTTCCAGCTGAGGAGTATGATGTAGTAGCATCACTTCATGTCAACAGCGTGCCAGCCAGCCAACATATCCGGCACGCATTTAATGGAGAAAGGGAGAGGCACAACCCTCTCAATTTTGAAATTCAAAATTTCAAATAAATGTTGTAATGATTTTAATGCCAGACCACACCTTTGTACAGGTAGTGGTTGAGGTTTCCTTTAATGGTTACTTGCAGCTAAGTCCAGATCAGTCAGGTCTGCGACTTCCTTTTATGTAATGTAGCCGTAGGAGCCGCTCTATGAGAGTGATAGCTCAAAGATGGTGAGGTGGAGGATAAGCTCATGGGAGCCCTCATTTTGTAAGAGGATATAGGATAGAAGGGCTCTCAGAGAAGAGAGAGAGTGAGGAAGCGAGACCAGGGTAGAGAGGCCTCGAGAGAGAGCTGAGGCTTGTTATAGTCCAGCCTTTGTAAACACATTTTGTATAGACACACAGAGTAATATAAAAGAAGTTTTTCCTGCATACTGTTTGTTTTTTATGTTTACATGTTTTTATGCATTTCATGTTTTAAATGCATAACTAGTAAAGTAATTGAGAAGTTTCAATTTCTTCTTGTCTTGGAGTTTCCGAGTGCAAGGAGTGCACAGAGTCCACAAGGTGTGCATTGACGGAGGTGAGATAACCTCAGGAAAGCTCAAGAGGGATAACGTTGAACCTTCATCAACAAAGGTGCAAGGAGTGCATAGAAGGGAACTATGTCTCGAGTTCAGAGAAGATAGAACTACTGAAGGTTCTGTGGAAGCTCTTCTAGGTAAGCATTGAGCAAATGCACATGGTGCATTGAGGAGAACTTTGTTTCAAGTTCAACGAGAAGACAAAATCACTGAGGATTCTAGAGAACTCTGTCAGGTGGGCATTGAGTTGGTGCAAGTGTGCACAGGAGGGACTCTATTTTGAGTTCTGAGAAAAGGGAAGTGTCAAGGAGAAGGCACTTACAGAGTTATTGAACACTCTGTGAAGAAAGGCTCTGCAAGGTGTGTGTCAAGCAGAAGAACACCAGGAGGGTGTGAAGCATTTCTTCGTAAGAAATACTTCAAATTGAGTTATCCAAAAACTCAACAGCATGAGTATGCTCAAAGTGAACTTGTTTCAAGTTAAAAAACTCAGGAGGGGAAGCGTTTCTATAACGTGGAAAAGACCCAAAAGGAACCGGGCTCGTAAGAGTAAGAGTCGAAGGCTGGGATCTTTGAGACTTAGAAAATCTTCTAAGTCAGAAAGCCAACAAAGATCAATAGGAGAGAACATAGAAGAATAGATCTGGGCCGTCAGATCTAGCACAGGGAGCCGATAGCCTTCGAATCCAAGAGAAGGTGCACGAGGTTTAACCCTCATATATGCAAAGGGAAGGAATTGTCAATGTCCCGAAAAGATCAAGACCGTCCATCATTGAGAGGACACGTGACAAAAATCAAGAATCCATCAAGGTTTTAGACATCAGGAGTTCGAGGAGGAAGAGTCATGAGACAAGAATTCCTGGCTCACGAAATCCCAAAAGCATCGTGACCGTCCACAGGAGGATAGGTGGTGAGTGGTCAAGGTTTCGGGGAAATTCCTGAAAGGTTGAGGGACAATAGTCGCTGGGCCCCAATTGGGTTTTGGAATTTTAGGACTCAAAAGGCAGAGTTGTATGGTCAAAACAACTCCCAAAATCACAAAGAGAAAAATGCTAAAGGGTGGGTCCCAAGTATAAGCCAGAGAATACATGCGGCGGAAGTCAAAGGAGTGGTCGAGGTTTCAGGGAAGTCCCCGAAAGGCCCATTTTGGCATTTCGGCTACCGGGAGATACAAAGGGTAAGAGTCAGAACTCTTGACCGACTAAATCCTAAAAGAAGGTAAGTCGTCGGATCAAGGGAGGCTCACAACTATTGATCTCCGTTTGGAGTGGAATTTTGGCATTTTGGGGTTCGGTATTTCGACACTTTGACACCTGGGAGGTTGGAGGACCAAGGATTGCTAGCAGCCAGAATCGTGAAATCACGAATTTCGAAATCTCGAAAGGTGGACTGCGGTTACAGATAGATTTAGGCATTTCAGGACCTAGAAGTTCGAAGGACCAAGATTCCTTGCAGCTGAAATCGCGAAATTGCGAATTCTGAAATCCCGAAAGGTGGACCATGGTCACGGGGAAATTTCAGCAATTCGAGACCAGGGAGTTTGAAGGGCATAGAATCATTGCAGCCAGAATTGAGAAACCCCAAAAAGCACTCAGAGGAATATCCCCAGGTCACAGGACTGATCGTATGAGAAGCAACTTAAGAGAGGGGCTAAGGAGTCGTTAGGCCCTATTTCAGGTTTCAACACTTCGAAAGACAGAGGACAGGGAGGAACGCTTGCATCACGATTCCCCGAATCTCGAAAAGCCGGTAAGCACTTAGACGTTAAGAGTGTGGTCATGGGGTGGTGATCGCGTGGACGGAGGCTAAGGGTGATACAACGTCGTTAAGCCCTTCTATGTGTTTCGGCTACCAGGAGTTGGAGAGATAAGGAGTTTGGGAGAACTCGTATGAAGGAGTCCCGAAACCTCGAAATCGCAAAAGGAGGGTGTAGGTTCAAAACAGAGAATAGCATCGAAAAAGAAGCGCGCATGCAGGTTTTCTCAAGACTTGTGCCAGAGGATAAAGGGGACCTGTGGATTTGTTTAGGGGGTTCCAACAGGAGCCTGAAGAGCTATTTCGGCTCAGAAGAAGAACGATCCAGAGACGAGGAGGTCACAAAACCCTGTTGAGGTAGGGAGTCTGCACCAGTAATGTAGGAGAAGGTCCAGTTAAGTCTCTTGGACACTATGGAGGTAGGGTCACATAGGTTGCATGCAAGTAAAACAAAGCACATAGTAGGGTTATCCCTCCAAACTGAGACCTCCCTCAGACCCTCAATTAATTCGGTTATGGACACCGATTCATGAAAGGAGGCCACCAGAGAAACTCTAGATCCTGAAACGTAGACAAATGAGGCTAATTCTTCCTCTCTATAGCTAGAGGAGGAACAATGACAAACTCAAAAGAAAAATTGCTTACAGGATCCAGGATGGCATCAACGCATTTCAGAGATTACACCAAACAAAGACAAAATATGTAAATTACATCACCATTTCCTTATCAACCATAGTATCATGCACAAGGAAAGAACTTACCAGGGATGCAGACCACGCTATCTATTACAACCATGGAGCAGATACCTTGAAAAAAACTTCACCTCGACATTTTGTTACACAAAAACTCTTCACATAATGCAACAATGGAAAATTGGAAACCCACCCAAACCCTAAAGACACCTTGTCATCTTAGAGTAAATGTGGAGAGTGTGGAGGATGGTTAACAATGTGACAAGAGCAGAATCGATATGACACTTTGGGTATCGAGGCCATTCAATTCATTGAAATGAACAGAACTACCATTAATGAAATCGCAAATCTTTAACTACCTAGACAATGGACTAACCCTTCACTTTAAATAATGTTGGATTTGACCCCTTAATGAATCGATGGAAGTTAAATGCGCATTCACGCCCTCTGTGCTAATTTGGAGCATAATTCGATCCTACTTGTCAAGTTACCCAATAGTGTAAAGGATTAGAACTCTAATTAAACCACCAGTTCCAAGAACCAACAGATAACCGGGACATGGTAGTTAGACCGGTTACCTGGCATTTAAGACTCGACCCCATGACTTTTATGGTTAGGAACTAGTTAAAGTCTCCAAGGTTATAAATCAACAAATGGACCGGGCGTAGACATAGAGCCTTATGCTAAACAAGTTTTAGCATGTTTTATGACACGACACTTATATCTATAGACCTACGTAGATAGGTAAGGAATAGAGGCAGAAAGGGGCTCTCCAAAGCCTTGAGACCTTTCCCTTATAACCCTTCTACTCATTTTAGTCAAGATATTATAATTAAGACAATCTTGTGGAAGTGGAAATTTAGTAATTGTTTAACAATATAATAGAGAGTAAGGTAAGGTTAGGTTCCTTTTTAACGGAATTATGACAACAGAGGCTTCTTCTTCTATAAACAATTTTTTTTTTTTTTGGTTGGTAAATTATGAGGTACATTACAAGATCTATTGGGATGAAGCATGACAAGGTAAACTATGGCTAAAAAGTAGCTTAAGCAATTTGTAGAGGAAGTGGAAAAAATAATTATTTTTAATGGTTGTTAAAGTTAGGGTTAAGGTTTGGAAGGGAAAAACAATTAATCTAATAGTTATTAAGGTTAGGAATATATTACTATTCATATTGTTTTTATTAAGATCTATTCCATAATAATAATAAAATAATAAAACATATAATTTTAATTCCATTTAAAAAATACTCCAAACTCAATTTAAAGTTTTAAATTCATTTTAAATAATACTTCAAACTCAAACTCAATTGAAAATTGGGTTAGGGTTAGGGTTTGGAATGGAAAAAAAGTAATTACTTCTAATATTTATTAGGGTTACATTACTATTAAGATTGTTTTTATTAAGATTTATTTTATAATAATAAGAAAATAAGAAAAAAATAAAAAAATAATTTTAATTTGATTTAAATAATAATCCAAAGTCAATTCAAAGTGTTAAATTCAATTTAAATAATACTTTAAACATAATTCAAAATTGTAAATGTTATTATTGGTTGTGTGATGAATTATAAGCTTTTAATGTGTTTTCATATAAAACTCTACCTTAAAATGGTTGAAAATGACGACTATGGAGGTATATCAACCACTTTAGTAATGTTATTATGCTAGTAATTATTGATATCCAATGCTCTTCTTTTGTTTGAATGAACTAGTTTTTTTCATAACTTTTAAGTATATATACATATTTGATCTCAAATTTGAAATTGTAATTATGCATCTCAAATTTGAAATTGTAATTGTTGATACTAAGAGGGGGGTGAATCAGTATCAAGTACAATTTAAAACATTTTTCAAATTATACTCAAACCATTCAACTATATCCAATGATAAATGAACAATAGTATAAGAGTTACACCAATACACCACAATACACCATACACAATATATGAGAAATAATCAATAGTTATTGTTCAAGGGAAGTAATGACTTCCCAAGGTAGCTACAACTTCCAAATGTAAAGGGAGGGATAAACCTCCAAGAGGAATATACAGTACTCCAATATCAAGAGAAGATTAAACTCTCCATCCTTTCCCCTTCCTTCCACCCAAAAACAAGTTATAGAGAGAATGGTAGACCTCGTTCAATTCTGGTTTATTCAGGAGACCAAACTTGTACATAATTCCCCACGCTCAATATTAAACATCTGATTATGAAAATCACACATAAGAAACTAAAGTCCGTAATCTTTCCAATGCAATTTGTCCCACTTCATTTGGATTCTCTATGAAAAAGTTATGACTGTTTTACCCGGAATGCTTGTTTATTAACTAGCTTCAGGACTGGTCAGAAACCCTATCTTCCTTAGAATGTATCTCCATAATTATATAGAATCAAGAGATGAAACTTTTACCACAGGTACCTTGATATGTCTTCTCAATACCATATAAATTTCACCATCTTAATCGTTCCAGAAAACAGGTTATAGCGAAAATGGTAAGATGACCTGAAAATAACATACCTTAGAACACATCACCAAAATACTTCATCCTCCCTTGAAATCCAACCTTATTTACTTCTGATTTCCTCTTAAATTTGACTTGTGTATAAAATGAATGTATAATGATATTTATTTATACCATTTATGTCACTTCCTTTTAACATTAGGTCCGACCTGACACTTTCTTATTTTGTAATTTTGTTCTTTAATTATCTTCATGGCCTACATGTACTTCCTTCTTCAATTCACTTTGTCATCTTCAAAAATTCATTTCTCCTCAACCATGAGGATCCACATGATGTGACACATACCACCGAAAACAACATGATGTATACTATCCATCGATGGGTGTTTTATCTTCATGTGCATTTTCGTTCATGTCCAAATGCCTTCATCAATCATGCGGTCCAAAACCCATGACTAGGTTTGACATCAATGACAACAACCAATCTTCCAGCAATTCCCCCCTTTGTCATTGATGGAAACACTCATTCTCCCCCTATCATCATGATCCAAATTTGTCTCCCCCTTTTACATCAATGGAAAAGGTTAGGGCTTCTCCCCCTAAGTTTAATGTAAAAGGGTAACTCTCTTCTTTGGGCTGCTCCCCCTAAACATGTGGCACTCAATAATACTTCATCCTTATTTTTGGTCTTTGGGACATTTTCTTCCTTGGAATCATTTTTTGTGGCTTGTATATTCTCTCTCTTCTTCATGTCTAGGATGTATATGTTGTTCGGTCTTCTTTTTTCATTTGCAACCAATCTTCCTGAGTTATTTTCTTTGATATTACATTTTCGGGAGTCAAACGTAAGAGTGTATCCTTGATCACACATTTTACTAACACTGAGGAGATTATGCTTCAGATCTTCAATGAGTAGGACTTTTCCTACTTTTACATTTTCACTTCCAAGTTTTACAATTCCTTTCCCAAGTATTTTAGTAGATGAGTCATCTCCAAATGTAACATTTCCACCGTTTTTCTTCAAGCTAATAAATTTTCTTTGATATCTGGTCATATGAGATGAGTACCCACTATCTATGAACCATTCATCTTCTTCTTTGCATTCTTTAGCGACCAATGTTATTTGACAATTTTCATTGTGTGGAATTTCTTTCCTTTTCCATGTTGTAGTTGGTATACAAACATTTGTCATATGATTATCTTCCTTCATCTCTCTGCAATCTCATGCTTTATGACCAAGATTATTGCACTTGTAACATACAATATTTTGATCCATTAATGGGTCAAATGGATTATAATTTATGTTGATAGGTCTACGAACATTTCCATAACTACTATTTTCACCATTCATGTAGCTTGCATAGTTATTCCTTTCATTGATTCTACAATTGATTGCCTTGTGTCCAAAATTTCCACAAGTATAACAATGTTCAAGAAAAAAATTTTGATACCTGGGAGTAAGTGATCTTCTTTGTGGTGTGGTCCGTCTAGGTTCACGATCTATTCTTCTGTAGTTTCCTTCATAATGATTTCTTTCAAACCTGATTGGAGAGGACCTTCTTGATGTCTCATTCCATTTGAATTCTAGTCTTCTATCTTGTTGCTCAAATTGTTCTGGAGTGTTGGTTTCATCATTTTCATCTTCCTTCTCTTGTTTTGTTGTCTTCAAATTTTCATTGTATCCTAGTCATGGCTTGTCATTTGGATATCTTTGATTGCTAAGGATCTCATCTAATTTTTCAGCGCTTTTTTCAAACTTCTTCAACTTTTTTGTTGTCAATAGTAGCACCCCTTTTGTGTGATCCAATTTTGCTTTCAATTTCTCATAATCTTCTAATTGTTACTTCAAGATATTAATAGTCTTTTCAAGATTGCAATTCTCTTCTTCACAACTACTCCATTCACCTTTTAGTATTATTTTTGTGTTTCTAAGCTTTCTATTTTCATTTTCAACATGCTTCAACTTTACAAGATTCTCATCTTCTTGTTCATTCTCTGCATTGTCTTTGTATCCCCAAAAGGAATCAAGGCTGGTTTCTTCATCTAAATCTTCTTCACAAATGATTTATTCTTCTTTAGAATTCTTATGATCATGATCCTGGGTTTCTTGGGTTATGAAGAGGACTTATGCTCCATCATTATCTTCTTCATCACTCTCATCTGAGGAGATGTCATCATCCTTGGAGTAGAATCTCTTTTTATTGTTGAGACTTCTCTTTTTATAGTAGCAGTTTTCAACAATATGTCTTATTCTACCACATTAAAGCATTTGAGAGGAGACTTACCTTTGTACCTTCCACTTCCCTTCTGAAACCTTCTTACAAAATTTTCTATTTCTTCATCAAGGTCGTTATCCTTGTCTTTTGTCTTCTTTATGGCTTTAAAGGATGTTTCATTGTTTGGTTGGTCACTTTCTGTACCTGTTCTCATTTCATATGCTATAGGAGACCCATGTAATTCATCCATTGTCATTTTGGTCAAGTCCCTAGTTTCTTCAATGGCAGAGACCTTAGCATCATACTTCAAGAGAAGTGATCTCAACACTTTTTGTATAACCAACGATTCATCAAGCTCTTCACCTAATCCTTTGATATCATTAACAACTTCATCAACTATAAGAAGATAGGTTGCAATATCTTCCTTTTCATTCATCTTCAAATTTTCAAATTCTGCTCTATGTTGTTAAAGCTTGACCAGCTTAACTTTTGGATCACCTTCGTAGATAATCTTGAGTTTGTTCCATATCTCTTTAGCAGTGTTGCAGCCCATAAATTTGCTAGAAATGGTTGGTGCCAATGCTGCTAGAATAACATGTCTAGATTTTGAATTACAACTCATAAGATTTTTCTCATTTGGATCGGTTGGAGCATTATTTGGGATTACATAGCCATTTACAACTGAGTACCAAATGTCTACTCCCAAAACCGTCAAGAAATTTTTCACTCTATCACTCCAGTATACATAATTTATTCCATCAAATTTTTGAATCCCATTTGAAATGTGCTCATGGTCATCCATCTCTACTCAGGATTTTCCTCCCAGTGGTTTAACTCTTCTGAAGGCAACCTTCTTTGATACCAATTGTTGGTACTGAGAGGGGGGTGAATCAATATCAAGTACAATTTAAAACCTTTTTCAACTTATACTTAAAACATTAAACTATATCCAATGAGAAATGAACAATAGTATAAGAGTTACACCAATGCACCACAATACACCATGCACAAAATATGAGAAATAATCAATACTTATTGTTCAAGAGAAGTAATGACTTCCAAAGGTAGCTACAAATTCCAAATGTAAAGGGAGTGATAAAACTCAAAGAGGAATATATAGTACTCCAATATCAAGAGAGGATTTAACTCTCCATCCTTTCCCCTTCCTTCCACCCAAAAACGAGTTATAGAGAGAATGGTATACATTGTTCAATTCTAGTTTATTCGGGAGACCAAACTTGTACAGAATGACCCACGTTCAATATTTAACATCAGATTCTGAAACTCACACAAAAGAAACTACTGTTTGTACTATCTCCAATGAAATTCATCCCACTTAATTTGGATTCTCTATGAAAAATTTATTATTGTTCTACCCAGAACACTTGTTTATTGACTAGCTTCAGAACTGGTCACAAACCCTATCTTCCACATAGTGTATCTCCATAATTATATAAAATCAAGATATGAAATGTTTACCAAAGGTGCCTTGATATGTCTTCTCAATACCATAGCAATTTCACCATATGAATCATTCTAGAAAAAAAGTTATAGTGAAAATGGTAAGATGACTTGAAAATAACATACCTTAGAACACATCACCAAAAGACTTCATCCTCCCTTGAAATCCAGCCTTCTTTACTTCTAATTTCCTCTTAAATTTGACTTGTGTATAAAATGAATGTATAATGATATTTATTTATACCATTTATGTCACTTCCTTTTAACATTAGGGCTGACCTGACACGTTCTTATTTTGTAATTTTGTTCTTTAATTATCTTTAGGGCCTACATGTACTTCCTTCTTCAATTCACTTTGTCATCTTCAAAAATTCATTTCTCCTCAACCATGAGGATCCATGTGACGTGCAACATACCACTGGAAACAACATGATGTATACTATCCATCCATGGGTGTTTTATCTGCATGTGCATTGTTTTTCATGTCCAAATATCTTCATCAATATTGCAGTCAAAAAGCCATGACTAGGGTTGACATCAATGACAACAACCAATCTTCCAACAATAATTATGCCCAATTAAAATTCATTTTCAAATTGCCATTTTTTTTTTGAATTTCAATATCCTTCAATTCATCAACATTTCAAATTAAATAATGAATTCATGAATATTTGGAATCTACTTTATAATAAAGATCTCATTATTTGAAAATATTGGATTTGCAAATTCCAGTGATAAAAGGGTTTATAGTGAATGAGTTATAAAGTAATCATTTTATATAATTTATTTTAACCTATCAATTTAGAAGGGTTACAAAAAATTTATCCCTTTATTTTAAAATATAACTCTTCCCTTCAAATTTGATCCCTGGAACCCACGTGTTGAGTTACTTCTTCATCTCGCTTGAAAATCAGTAGGCACAATACAAGTCGCTAAATTTTTGGCATGCAAATTATCCTTGAGTACAACGACGACTTGAGATAATGACACACAACAATTGTTGAAGGTATATTAAATCATCCTCTCATCATGGAGGCTCATATCATTGGATATTTGAGTAGTTGGTACAATAGATTTGCACCTTCCTTTCTTCGGATCTTGACGCAGTGACTAATGGGTGGTCCGATGAAGATCACAAAGTATTGAACATATCACTGGACATAGACCTCATCAATGCATTTATCTCTGCCACAACAACATAGGAACCATATCTACCCACTAATAGGCATCATATATGCACATTGATTATATTCATTTGTCCGTATTCACGATTCATCCTTCAACTGTTTCACCTTTTGAGATAGGTCCATCGACGTCACCCACTTGAAACGACCTTCAAAGCATGGATTGTTTATTATTTTTTATCATGGATTTGATTTATCATTTCATACCATTCAATAAACTACAAGGCTATGGAAAAATACCATATGTGACATCATGCCCTTAAGATCATAATTTTTTTGATACCAATTGAAGAAATTGAGCGCACAATATTAGGACAAGATCAAACAAGACAAGAGACACAAGAAGTGGTAGAAAAGGCCTAAAGCTATCTCACTTACTTGTATTAATTTTAATGATATAATTTTTAGCACAATAATGAAGCCACCTCAATTTCTCTCACATAGACACCTCATCAAGAGATAAATTAGGAGGAGACAAAGTAGGAATCTAGAAACACACTTAGGATAACAACTATATCCTAATTATGTGAAATACATAAAGCTGGTATATTAGGACTTAATTATTGTAGATGAGAAAGAGGCTAACAAACAACAACATCAAGGTGAAACAATAATGTCCCCTCTCCAACATAATTTGTCTTATCTATAGATCTTCTAGAAGATTGTATCATGAAGAATGGGGAGGATAAAGATGAAAATAAAAAAACAACATCAAGGTGAAACAAGAATGTCCCCTATCCAACATTATTTGGCTTATTTATAAATCTTCTAGAAGATTGTATCATGGAGAATGGGGAGGATTTTTTTCCTGGGTAACAACTCTGAGGGAAATCCAACCCTAGATTCTTCATTGGACAATGTTGTATCAACAAAATCAACAACATGGATGATTTAGGTGGATAATGGTGGCCACCCACCTATTTCAACTGGCTCCTCTTATCAATTGTTAGTGCAACACATTATTTTGTACTTCTTTGTGATTATGGGTTCTACACTTATGGGGTTGTTTGAATCCCTAGACATCTTCCAGGTGGATACTGGTGGCCTTCCACCTAATCCAGCTAGATTATTTTGTATGTTTTCATGTCATCACATGTTGTTGTACTTCCGGAGCCATTTTTCGACCTTAAGCAATTTTTTTTGGTTCTCCACAGTGAAACTATATATGGAGTCAGATTTTGATGGTGTAATGCGTAGTGCTAAAAAATACCTTTCCAATAGGATATTATGCGCCTAAAACATAGATCGTATGCAAAAGTTACAACCCCGTAAAGTTGATGTACTAACTTACCCAAACGGGGCCCACATGACTTTTGGCGTTTCATCTCATAGGATTAGGTTTTTCGATGTCTAGAGTTTTGACATTCTTGTTTATCATAAAAAGGCCTTCAGAGCCTCATTGTAATCATCTTCATGTGAATGAGCCTAACCATCACATATCTCCTCATAGATAATGTTGTCACCATTCTAGCGAGTCTTGCACTCTGTATTTTTACAGTCTCGTTACAATTATTTCATTAATATAAATAAAATATTGTTATATTTCTCTGTTTCTGGCAATTTTCATGAGTATTTCATTGTAATTTCTCTGCTTCATTTCCTTCCGAAAATAAATCTGAATCAGTGGTATCAAAGTAGGTTACTCTTGATTTTTTTTAGTGCATCTCCCCAATGAGGTCGAAGTATATCCAGTTGGGTCTCAAGTTTGTCTCTCTTGAGGAAAATCACTCTCGCATGCCCAAGAAACCCTCGATGGCTACAGAAAATAAATATGATGGAGAAGAAGATTCTATTAACCTATTTCTTAAGCAATCTCTCATGCAATAGAGGAACGCAATGATGGATAATTTTTCACACATTCTTCAACGCCCACTGATAGAAACATGCACATATTCATTAAGAGACCATTTTGGAGGAACCTCTTCCTTCAAGGTACAAGTTAATTTTGATATTCCCATATTTGAAGGTCAGATAGATGCGGATTCCATAGAAAAATGGTTAAATATATTAGAAGGTTATTTCTCTATTCAAAAAAATTTTGACAGGGAAAATATCACCTTCACACTCCTTAAGGCTCTCCCCCATGTCAAACATTAGTGGGAAACTGATGCAGAACCCCTACCCTTCTAAGGTTTTCGTGACCTCCTGATCTAGGATCGTTCTAATCAAGGAGTAAGATTGACTCTTCAAGCCTCTTCTAGACCCTAAATCGATTTACACATGCCTCTATTTTATTCTCCATGCTTGAGACAACTAGCGAGTACTCTTTCTATTTGGAAATTTGAATAAAAATAGGTTCTAGCTCTCTCTCCTCATATGATCACGGGCTATGACCAGGTGCCTACTCCAAGGGTGCTTTGAAGCTTCGAGCTCTGGATGCTTTCACTATATGTTGCGTCCAATCATTTTGAAGTCACAATTCTCTGAAACCACAGAATAAGACTAACGGTCCTCATTCCTCACTGAGATCGATGACTCAACCTCTTTCTTCAAAATTTGGGCTTCGACCAAATCCACCTTCACTCTCCAAAAATCCTCTGAATCAACTAAATAGTGGAGCATTGAGTTTACGATGGGATCAATGGTCCACAACCCTCAGCCAATCGATGGCTAAGATCTTCTATGGGACTCTGGCCTTTAGCCTTCGCGATTCCTCACACCTCCACTCTCCAATTCTTCCAGAGTACTTCCACTCCAAAATACATGATCTGGTGACACTTATCCCCACTGGATCAACGACACAGATCTTCTTCGACTCCTGGCCCTTCAGGGGTTCTCTACCTTCTGTACCCTTTTTCTCCCAAATTTCTCTTCTTCTGGACGACACAATATGGTGCCATGTGTCCTATGGCAATCAATGACCAGGATCTATTTCGGCTCCTGGCTCTTTGAGAGTCTTTGGTTCACATCACCTTGCCTTTCCTATGAAGGAATATTCCTACGAAGTCTATGGATCTCTGACATGTGCCCTTCCCAACACCAACGACTAGGAATAACTCCACTCTTCAGGAGTTCAGGAGTTATATAATCTCCACACCACAAATCTTCCGAACTGCTGCTACTCTGGACTCCACAATTTGCTGACACATGTCCTTTTCAGCGAATGACCCAGATCTTCTTCGACTCCCTACATCTTCGGGATTTCTTCCACCTCCTGCACTCCTTTTCTTCTGGAGTTCTTTCTTACGGGCTCCATTATCTAATTCCATGGGTCCTTTCCCAGTACTGACGACTAGGATCTACTCCAGGCTTCGAAGCTTCGACAGTGTCACATTCTGCTTATCCAAGAACTCCCGAAGTACTTCTTCTTTTCGGTCTCATATCTGTCATCACCTCTCAACCTTGACAATGGACGATCCCAAATGGACTCAAGACTTCGAATATGACAAGTGCTGAAGTCTCACAACACTTATCCTCCATGCATCTCCTTTAAATCTAATAGCTATAAATGATTGTAACTTTCCCCAAAGGGATATCTACCATTCCTTTCATATCTTTCGATGGGTTCCTCTATATCAAAGACTTTGAGTCGCTAACCCCTCTGAGCTTTCTTCCCTCATATACTTCGAAGGCTTTCACTCCTCCTTCGAACAACTCACACTTTTAACACTTAGAAACATTTCTAAGAGGTTTCAATTGAATTTCAAAACCACTCTCCCTCCTGAGATTGGATATACGAGGTGAATTAAACCCTTGAATATTCCTTTGAAATATTCAGAACCTCTATCTCTCCTGAGCTTGTTCCACTCTGCAAGCTCAAGGGTTCTTAGGAATCCTTCTCGCACACCTTGTGACCCTTCACGATATCTCTCTGACACTTAGAAAATTTCCAACTCTGTGCACTCCTTGCAACAAATATCCTTCAAACTTTCTTCCAGTTGAGGGATTCCAATACCCGACTCAACCTATGCACCCTTTGCATGACTATGTGCACTTCTACTGATACAAGTTCAATGATACCTCTCCTGATATTCTGAGTCGAAATAGACTCTGTCGATACACTCCTTGTGGAAAATATGCATAGCTTGCATGAACTCAAAGAAGAGAAGCAATTGAAACTTACTTAACACTTCACAATTTCATACATTCAATAATATGAATCATTCATTCATGAAACAAGAAATAATAGAAAAGAGTTTAGCAACATAACTCCACACAATTGGATCAATTTTCCTCTATTATCTCCATTCAAATGTAAATGTCTACAGCTATGATAAAACAACAACTAAATCACATAATTCCCTCGATGATCAGAATACTCCTCTGATCTCCTTTTGTCAGCACTCCTTGATGATATGAACTCACCTCTGAGATCGTGATACTTTCAGATAGTCTCTCTTCACCTCCCTTGCCCACCTGGCAATTTGAAATTCCATCACTACCCTCCTGGAAGTCTATGAGATCATCCACTGATCTCCTTCCATTGCAAACATGGAAACTTGAAAGTTCATTATTTCCCTCCTGGAAGTTTATGAGATCTTTAACTAATATCTTCTCCTCATCATCACTGAGACTCTTCCCATTTTTCGGCTCACAGATTTGAACCATCTTCTCTATGTCCCTAAGATTTTCCACATGCCTCAACCACCTCTTTAACAACTATTGTTGTTCTCTGGCCAACAATTTCTGAACATGCCATTTTACCTTCCTCTTCAGAGGCCATTCATACCTCCATTGTACCTTTTCCTCCTACTTCATCTTCAATGCTAGCTTTTCCATTTTTTCTCTTATCTCCCTGATCTCTTTGTCTATCGTGACTTTGTTTTTCTGTTGGTGGTCTTTTCCTTGACCACCCCTATGGCCTTCAATATCCATCTCTGTCTCTCTCTGCCTCTTGGAAAGTCTTTGGATCACTCTGCACCTGAGAGCATATCAAAATTCTCCTACAACCCAACTAGTTGTCTATCTGTTGCTACATATGTGCAACCATCATTCACAGAGCATCAATACTTTGTCTCCTCCTTCACCCGTTTTTCTACAAGAAAACTCAACTTTTTGATACTACTTGTTGGTAGAAAAATGTCTTCATTTCCTTTCCTTCCTTTTGATTGAAATCTACAGAAAACATTTGTGCTCTGATACCACTTGATGGTATCAAAGTATCTCCTTTCATTGTATCTCCTTTGCCTACAATCTACAGACAAATTTTCAGGCTATGATACCACTTGATGCACACCCCCTACCCTCCTAATGGTTGTGCGACCTCCCGGTCTAGGATCGTTCTAATCAAGAAGTCATATCGACTCTTCGGGCCACTGCTAGACCCCAAATCGATTTACATAGCCCTCTATTTTCTTCCTCGTGCTCGAGACAACGAGTGAGGATTCTCTCTATTTAGAAATTTTACTAAAAATAGGCACTATCTCTCTCTCCTCATATGAATGTGGGCTATGACTAGGTGCCTACTCCAAGGGAGCTTCCGAGCTTTAGGCTCCAGATGTTTTCACTATATGTTACGACCAATCCTTCCAGAGTCACAATTCTCTAAAACTACAGAACAGGATCAACGGTCCTTGTTCCTCGTTGAGATCGATGACTCAGACTCTTTCATGGGAATTCAGGCTTTGCCTGAATCCTCTTGCACTCTCCACAAATCCTCTGAATCAACAAACTAGTGGAGTGCCAAATCCGTGACAGGATTGAGGGTCTACAACCCTTAGCCAACCGATGACCAGGATCTTCTCCGGGACTCCGGCCTTCAGCCTTCGTGAGTCCTCACACCTCCACTGTCCAATTCTTTTGGAGTACTTCTGCTCTAGAATGTATGATCTAGTGACACATGTCCCCGCTGGATCAACGACCCAGATATGTTTTGGCTCCCAGCCCTTAGGGAGTTCTCTACCATCTGTACCCACTTTCTCCTAGAGTTCTTTCCTTCTGGACAACACGATCTAGTGCCATGTGTCCTCTGGAAATCAACAAATAGGATCTATTTTGGCTCCCATATCTTTTGGAGTATTTAGTTCACACCACCTTGATTTTCCTCCAAAGTACATGGATCTCTGCCACATGCCCTTCCTAGGACCAACAAATAGGATTAACTACTCTCTTCGGGTGTTCAAGAGTTTTACAAACTCCACACCACAAATATTTCAGAGTGTTGCTGCTCTAGACTCCACAATCTGTTGACACATGTCCTTTTCAGCAAATGACCCAGATCTACTCCGTCTCCCTACAACTTTGGGAGTTCTTCTACCTCCTACACTCCTTTTCTTCCAGAATGCTTTCTTCCGAGCTCCACAATATGACGCCACATGTCCTTTCCCAATACCGATGGATAGAATCTTCTTCAGGATTCAAAGCTTCGACAGTCTCACATTCTTCTTATCTGATAAATCCTAGAGTACTTCTGCTCTGTAGTCTTAGATCTATCGCCACTTTTCAACCTTGACGATGGATGGTTCCAACTGGCTTTGGGACTTCGGGACTTTGAATATGCCAAGTTATGAAGGTCCACAACACTTATCCTCCACGCATCTCCTTTAGATATGACAACTATAAATGATTGTAACTTTCCCCGAAGGGATCTCTATCATTTCTTCAGTACCTTTTTATGGGATCCTCCCTATCAAAAAATTTGGGTCGCTAACCCTTATGAGATTTCTTCCTTCGTATACTTCAAAGGATTTCACTCGTCCTTCGAACAACTCAGACTTTTAACACTTATAATTTTTTCTAAGCGGTTTCAACTAAAACTTGGAACCACTCTCCCTCCTGAGGTTGGATATATGAGGTGACTTAAACCCTTGGCTCTTCCGATGAACTGTTTATAACCTCTACCTCTCTTGAGCTTGTTCTACTCTATAAACTCAGGGGTTCTCAGGAATCCTTCTCACACACCTTGCGACCCTTCATGATAGCTCTTTGACACTTAGAAAATTTCCAACTCTATTCACTCCTTGCAACAAAGATCCTTCAATCTTTCTTCTGGTTGAAGAAGTCCAATAATTGACTCCACCTACGCACCTTTTGTGCGGCTCTGTGCACTTCTACTTATACAAGTTCAACGGTACATCTCCTGAGATTCTGAGTCAAAATAGACTCTATCGACACACTCCTTGCGGAAATTATGCACACCTTGCATGAACTCAAAGAACAGAACCAATTGAAGCTTACTTAACACTTCACAATTTCATTCATTCAATAAGATGACTCATTCATTCATGCAAAATGAAATAATAGAAAATATTTTAGCAACACAAATCCACACAATTTGATCAATTTTCCTCTATTATTTCCATCCAAACATAAATGGATACAGCTATGATAAAACAACAACTAAATCACAAAAATATCCTACTAATTTGTAGCAGCCTCATTTAGGTGTACAATGCATCTACTTATACAAGAGGTCCTCTAGGGCTCCCTCCGACTAACTCTCCTATCGAAGTAACAACTAACAACTACTCAAGTCCCATTACATTAAATTCTGAGAGTGAAACTCCCATATCTCTCACAATCATTCATCTTCCGAGCATTTCACTCTTCTTCAATCATTCATTCAAAACATATCTACAAGAAACACCAGCTTTTAGATTCAAAATAATTAAAAAGGCATGATATGGTGTTGATTTGTCCCTCCACGTGGGATTTGCTGACGATGCTCCTACATCATAAACTTACTGGGAGAAAATTTCCACAGAGGAATCTGGAATATATGGGGCCAAGCCCACTTGGGATTTTTTTTTTTGATGCGGTCAAAGAACAATACTATATTGTTTATAACTATGAACACCCGTACATCAGATGGACCACACTACAGAAAGAGAAGAGCTAAACAATGTCAGAGTTCAAAAATACTTTCGATACCTTCCACACCAAGTTAGGTATCAAAGACTCCAAGCTGTATCTGGTTTTGAAATATCGTGGGGTTTGCATAGGTATATCCAAACTGAAATGGATTTCCTAAACATCTCATCATTAGGAGCTTCCTATTGATATGCTGTCAAAATCGAGTAGAAATTTAGGCACTAGAACAAATGGGAATTTGGGCCTACAAATATGCAACAACCAAAGCACGATAAATATGGCCCTAACAAAAAACCTCTAAACAACCACTCCAAGACATAAGACAAAAAGGGTAAAGTAAAGGCAAAGAATGACACTAGAAGTGGTGTGACTTCCACAAAATCCCCTGGCACAACACTGATGAATGTCACTCGAAACAATCATTGATGGTCGAGGTCAAGGACATGGAGCTGAACCCTGATTCAGAATATGATCCAAAAAATATTGAAAATGGATAGATCATCGACTCAGGCCCCACTACAACTGTCACAAACAAAACAATTCAGCTAGAAGAACCAATAGATCCTGAAGAGGGGGAGAACCTATTTCATTCACATATGTGGGTGAAGGAGACCCCATTGCATTTCATTGTTGATAACGATAGACAGAAGAACCTAATCTTAGCTAAGGTCATCAAATAGTTGGGGTTTTACACAACACGACACCCACAACCATACAACCTCATGTGGCTTCACTAGGGACGTGATCTTCGCATCAGTCATCAGTGTCACCTATCCTATGGAATCCATCCCTTCAAGGATGAGGTAGTGTGTGATATTTACCCTCTTGATTTCTGTGATGTTTTTTTGGGCTAACCATATATGTGGAAACATCATGTTCTCTATGAGTCTAGAACTCGTAGTTCCATTATTATTGTGGGAGTTCAGCACTACATGATACGAGAGGTAGTTCTCACTACTTCTCCACAAAAACAACATCGAAAGGTAATCTCTCATATTGCAAAATTCATCCTCTTCATAGTCTATTCAAAGGATGTATAAAAGACCAGTACAACCACTGTAGCCTCAACACCTTTTATCCAACAAAAATAGATTGTTGAATAGATTTCATATATTGTTTCTCCACCTACAATGGTGCCTACACAATGCCCCATCCAACCCAGAGACAACAGGCTGGTGGAACAGATTCAACCCCTCCAGCAACAGGTTTGTGATAGTCTTCCACAAGCCAAGAAGCACAAATTCTCCAACAAGGCACACAGCTCACCAAACTTCAGATTTCGAAAATTCTTTCCCCTCTTCCCTAGGCACTCAATGCAATGGAGACCATTTCTTCCTAAGGGGGGATGATTGATCCAAGTGTATATTGGTTTCCACCCACCTATTCCAACCGGATCCTCTTGTCAGTTGTTAGTGCAACACATTCTTCTATTCTTCTTTGTAATTGTGGGTTCTACACTTTCAGGGTTGTCTGAATCCCTACACATAATCTAGGTGGATAATGGTGGCCTCCCACCTAAGCCAGTTGGCTTATTTTGTATGTTTTCATGTCAACACATCTTTTTGTACTTCAGGGCCGCTTTGGGGCCCTAAACAATGTTTTTTTGGCTCACCACATTGAAATTGTAGACGAAGTCATATTTTGAGAGCATAATGCATAGTTATCGAAAAGACATTTCAAACGGGATATCACGTGCCTAAAAAAAAGATCGTATGCAAAAGTTATGACCCCAGTAAGTTAATGTACTAACTTACCCAAATGGGGCCCACATGACTTTGGCGTTTCATCTCCTAGGGTTAGGTTTTTGGATGTCTAGGGTTTTGGCATTCCTGTTTATCATAAAAAGGACTTCATAGCCTCATTGTAATCATCTTCCTGTGAATAAGCGTAGCCATCATATATCTCCTCAAAGATAAAGCTTCCACCATTCTAGCGAGTTTTGCACTCTTTATGTTTACAGTCTCTTTACAATTCTTTCATTAATAGAAATCAAGTATTATTGTATTTCTCTGTTTCTAGCAATTTTCATGAGTATTTCATTTTAATTTCTTTTCTTCATTTCGTTCCAAAAATAAATCTAGATCAATGGATTGAAGTCGTTTCAACAATTTACTCATAATGAGATCAACATGTGATTAATGGGAATATAACCTTAGTGGGGAGGACAACACTCCATCCCACAACCACATGAGCTAGACCCAATTGACTAATATGCATAGAAAGCTATGCATTGTTTTTATTGATTAATGTAGATGATATTCTATTATTAGCAAAACACAAAGATAGTCTCCAAATGCATTTTGACACCCTAAACAAGTTTCAAAACTACTCTAAAATCAAAGTTAATGTAAAAAAAATAAAGGTAATGATAATCGTAACAGGTACTTGTGTTAAGGAGATAACAATCACACTTAATGGTGAAAAATTGGAGGTGGTTCATTCTTACAAGTACCCAAGCATTGAAATTGTTTGTATTTATAATTGGAAGTCTTGTGTGGAGAAACAAGTAATAGGGGTTATGAAGGCCCTTTATACTATGCAAAATAAATGCAGAAAAATGTAACCATGAAGTTGGAAATTGAGGAAGCCACTCTTCAAAATATTGGTACAAACAATAATGTTGTATCATTGTCCTATTTAAGGTCCGTGGTTCTCAAAAAATCTTGGAACAAAGTTGAAAGAGCTCAAAACTGGCTCTTATTAGAGGATCAAATACAAACCCCTTACCCTTAGTCTATGATGTTATCACAAGCACATATGTTACATTTAGAAAGAGAAACATCATGCCAATTTATTACATATATTGTCAAATAATGCATATGGTTACATTATCAAATAACACATGGTTATACTTATAATATCAATGTAAGGGAAAATTGCATCTCAAGATAAGGATTATTACATATATTGTCAAATAATGCATATAGTTACATTATCAAATAACACATATGGTTATGCTTATACTACCAATGTAAGGGAAAATTGCATCTCAAAATAAGAATTGGTAATGTGATAAAATAAAATTGATTAAAAAATGGGGAATTGAAATTGGTAATGTGATGGAATAAAATTGATTAAAAAATGGAAAATTGAAGAAGAAAATTCACTACATAAACCATTGGCCATTTGAAACTTGCTACAAAAGAAGATGAAAAAATAAAATTCTATCAATATGCATTCAACCTCATGATTACCCATTACCAATAACCAATTACCAATAATATTAAGAGAAAGATATGTACACATTTTTTTTTTTACTTTATGAGTCCAAGCTAGGTTATGAGATCTTATTAGTTGAAACACTAAATATGTAAAAATATAAATATAAAAAAACCTCTATTATTTTATTTTATAATAAATGAGAAATTGAAAACCAAATAA
>JZKD02S2219410.1:1131024-1142374 GCA_000966675.3 Picea glauca
ATGACCTGGATTAGTCCAAAACCCTAATTCCTTAACCGGAAATAGAAAACCATCGGCAAAAACCATGTGCCAAAAACCACCTAATATCATGTGGTCCCAGAAATATGTCGGCCCGGCGATAATATGTCGGCTCGAAACCGACGAAAATATGTCGGCCCCAAAAAAATTAAGTGCAAAGAATATAACACATACCCAACATAAGTGAGAGAATAAAGTGCACATGAATTATTATTAATATTCATGAAAAATAAAGTAATTAAGTGTGAAGATCCACCTCACATTTGGTTTCCTATTTTTTAGGGAAGGTGGAGAATCTCATGGATGGTTATAATATTTCCTCCTTAAAATCCTTGAGAGATATTTCCTCCCCAAAATCCTTAAGAGATATTTTCTCCCTAAATATCTTAGAGATCCCTTTCTTAGTGGATCTAATGAGAGATTCTCTCCATGGTGGTTAAGTCTCCAAATCCTATATAATGAGGGATTTCCATGGAGGAGGGGGGATGGAGATTGAGAATTATACCAAACTTATGATCTCATGAGTGGTATGTCATTTGGAGTATTATCATTCTGCGTGTGGAATTTTTAAGCAAGGGTTTAGACAAGGGGAACTCAATGAAGCTACTGCACTCACATTTATGGTTGTAAGTTTTCTTCATTGTTGTTCTCATTAATGTAATATGCTTGGCATGTTTCTTTCGATTCTGTGTTTGATCTCACATGAATTTGTCTCTAATATATAGATCTATTTTAAGCTAATCTCAGTAGAGTAGGAATTTGTTTGTACTTTTGTTTGTCTATAGGGATTATCAAGGAGTTTAAGATTGGAACTCAACTTGGATCGTGCAGGGACAAACAGTGGTAAAAGGTACTTCTTTTCTGCTTCCTCCTCACACATTAGTTTATCTAGATCTAAAAGGAAGTCAGTGTCCATGATAAGTATCTTCTGTCTTAAGAGTTAAGAGTCTAGCTCTCAAGAGGAGATCTACCTATCCGCGGGGAGATTTTCCTTCAACACCAAATCTTGATCTAATAAATTCTTCTAGATGCCATTATCAATAATGAGTGTAGCAAGAGACTGGTTGATTTGGAAAATGTGCATGATGAGAGGGGCAGTCGAGGTAGCATTAGAGTCAATAGTGATCAAAAGAAAATACGGGTATGCAACCATGGGATTGTATAAAGAGATTGGATCAGAAGAAGGGATCTCTGAAGATGAGGACTTGGGAGTATCGAAAAATGAGTTTTGGAAGTAGATGGATTCTGTAGGACATGAAAATTGATGGTGTTGTGGAAATAAAACTTATGAAATGTACACCATTTAACAGACTTAGGAGAAGAGTGATACTTTGAAGAGGGTGGGAAGGCTGATTTAGGATGATACTGAAGGGGTTTCAAGTGTGGGGATAACATATTCTCAAATTCTAGAGCATGAGAGAAACAATTATCCAAAGAATTAATGTAAAAAATATCCACCTCTGTGGGTAAAAAATTCAATAAAATATAATTAAACTTTTTTGTGAGTACCTATTCAGAGTATTGAATATGAATTTGGATGCGAAGCTTGGTGAATATTTCAATGTATTGTTGCACAGACTTGCCTGAGAATTGGTGGAGCTACAACTAGCCAACTAGAATATTTTAATGGTATTCAAGAGGATAGAATATTCTATGTAGTGCTTGATAGAGCAATACCCAAGTGATGATAGGAGGAGTAAAAGAAAAGGAAAATGTATGCAAATCCAAAATGAGCTGGGCCCAAATGGATTTAGTATCACACCAAGCCTAGGAAGCTCCTTCCATTTGTAAGTTAAAAATCTAAATCTTCTCCTCATTAGAGATGATGTGACAAGTGATGAAGTATGTAGAGAGACTTTGAATCTAGAAATCCACAACGTCCCCATTGATCTTCCCAGAGAAATTAGGAAGTTGGGAGCATGCATCCATTTGCAAAGGATATAGAGTCTGATGTTGTAATCTAATAATCTCATGAAGAGCCAAATCCAACTCTTGTATAGGGAAAGAGTTGGCATAAGAGGCATCATCCTCTGAAGTGTCCCATCTTGGAGGCATGATATTCATAAAATAATGTTTCCAATATATAGATATGAAGGATAGGACACTGATCTATAGAGAGGAGGAGGGGAAAAACCCTAAAGCACCTTTAGAATGAAAAATTAATTGATAAGAGGAGGGGGCTACCCTAACCCACATATGAAAAAATTGACAGAATTAAGAGGAGGAGGGGGTTTCCATAACAAACCTCTGGATATCTTCTGGAGCTGAGAGAAGGAGGGGGTTTCCCTAGTGCACCTTGTTTTCTATGGATTGAGATAAGATGAGGAAATTTTTTCCCTAATGCACCTCTAGGGAGAGAGAAAGAGAGGATGGTGAAAAGAAACCCTAGAACATCCCTCACCTCTAGAAAAATAAATTCCAACCCTAGCACATCCTACTTGGGATATGGCTTTGCCTAGATCTCCCACTGAAATATTTGAATAGTGGAGGAGGAGCACCTTGGACCGGTGATCTGATACTATTTGATCTGCAATACTACAGAGAAAGGAGAAAACATCCATAGACAAAGACAAAAACAAACACACAAAGACAAAAACCAACACATGATATGAGGAAGCCAAATGAATCATTCACTTTATTTAGTAGAATAGGAATCCTTTATATAGAATAGGTTGAACATACAATTGTTTTCATCAAAGTGGATCAAATCTAACTAAGAAACAACTAGAAAAGGTCTGAAACCCTAAAAAATATATTATTTGACCAACTCCTGGTCGTCACGACTTGTGCCCAACCTCCTATGCAGAGATGCACTCCAATTGGACTTTGTGGTGAAGTTTGTTGCATCTGGAAGAAGGTGCAACTTTATGGTAGCACCTTATTGGCCTTCCTTGAGATGTGTGCTCTCCTCCTTGGGGAGAGGACTTTCCAACCTGCCGATAAATTGTAGTGTACTCAACCATCCATCCATGTATACTACTAGGTTAGTGGGGTATTTCAAAATTCCTCCCTTCCGTATTAAAATTTCATTACCTAAATCTTATATGTCTCTCGTTTAATGAATTAATACATGCAATATAATAAACATGCTTACCAAATTAACATTAAATTATTCACAATTAGAGTTGTATGTTATTCATGCAATAAAGAATTTAAATCCATAATATACATAACATCAATTTAATATAAATATAATAATCTATAAAACATCAAACATTCCACCCAACCATAGGCTCCGTGTTACACTTAATCGCTCAAAACCTAGCCACCTTCAGGCTAGACCTATGATTCCACAAGAAATAATTTCTCCTATGACTAGTTTAATCCTCTCACACCACCCAATTCATAGAATTTGCACTCTCTTCACTCTTATATAAATATCAACTCACTATCTCTCTTTACTCTTTACCTTGCACAACCCAAAGAAGGGGATACCCTTCTCTACCACTAAGTCTCTCGAGCTATCCCACTTCTTTATTGGGTTGGAGGAAATATCATTGTTGGGATTTTTAACTATGGTTAATTTTCCTCATTAGTATTAGTTTTGCATGCACATGGATTTCTTTTTGTGAATTTCGTTACATTAGCTCTTCCCAAGGAATCCCCTAAAAAATCATGTGATATGTATGCATGTTAATTAACTCACCACATGGCTTCCTAAGAAGTCCATGTATTTCACCAAGGTTGATATGACTTAGGGTGATGTAAGCATAAAACTTAGGCTAGGAATAAAATATTATAATTTGGTTTTGACTCCTTTGAACCTCTTTCATTTTTCTCTTGTGAAATCATATCCCCCCATGTTTTTCTCCTTCTCTGGTGATGTATTTTTATTATTAACATACAAAGTAAAATATTTACACCTAGAGGTGTACACCTAATGGAAATGGGCACATTTAATAGGTTTTTTAGTTCTTAATGAGTTTTGTATGGACATGATTAAATATGGATCGAATATTCTTAGTTGTCACAATAAATGGAGGTTTGTGATTTCAACCAGTAACTTCCTCTCTTTTATAAAGGAATACATATATATGTTTAATTTTTTACATTTACTTAATCATATTAAGAAATTACTCTAATGGTCAGTTGATCACTACATTTAGGTAATTAGCAATTGATTGTGATTAGCTTAGTAATATGTTGACTATGAAGTGTGCCATGCTGGGAGTTTCAATTAGCCCATGTGATTCCATGTTCTAGAGGAATTTCAGGCCTTTTAATTAACCCAGGTGATGCATTCCATAGGTGTTTTAGATTTCACCTCAGTACACTGGGAGTGAATATGAGTTACTTGATTCCACTGAGCGTCGAGATGATTCAGGTATAAACAACTATGTCAAGACACAACTACACAGATGGATTCTACTCAAGAACACTTGGCTCTAAAATCAAAGTGATGGCTGCAAGAATACAGATGCGCAACTAGGGAAAGAACCCTAGCAGCTAGGCTTTGAACTTTTCTCAAAATCTTCAAAGGTTTTGGATTTGAGGGTATGGGATAAATCGTGATCCACATATTTACTTTTGCTTTTCCAGGTTCTAAATGATGAAGTATTTTTTATCTTGGTTTACAACATTTATCACCACCCCATTAGTAATGGCCATATACAATCCAACAAGGAAGGCAGTTCCATACAAACAAGAGAAAGAAGCCAGAGGACAAATTCATAATCATGGTCTATCTCCACACAACGATGAACATACTCGTGATGATAAACTTGATAGATTCGTCTAGAGGGATTCAAATGCCTTCCCTACACCTCGACATCATGCACCTGGTGGAGCTATCCGAGAGGTCTTAATCATATCATTTTATAGTCAAGCATGTGTTTTTCTTAACTCACATTTGTTTAACTGTAATACCCATGTTTCCCCTAGTTTGTAAATATAACTATAAATGGCCAAGAAACTATGGAAAACTAAATATGTCTGAATTTTTTATTTGATGAACCTTTGTATAAAAGGATCAATGTATGAATTTTCTATTATTAATAGAAATTAGATATGTGTTGCACAACTGTTGAAAGGAGGGAGTTTTCCAAGACAGACCATGGATTATATGAGAGAGATGGTGAGGGAAACAAAGAATGGTTGATATGACCCACACCAAAACAATACCTACTGGCTATAATTGCTCAACAATCCTCTAAAATGGAAATCAATTACTAGTCAAGTTGGTAATTGGAAGGCCATCCTCAAGAGTTAATGATGAAATTAGGCAGGGTACCCATATGTAATTCTTCCATTCTTGACCACGAATTGGGGATTTAGACCCACACAACCTTGTTGAGGAAGGAAATAAATGAGGTATTTCTAGGATAGGGGGAGATCTGCAAGGAAGCAGAGTAGAGAAAAAAATCTCCAGAAGAGAAGAAAGAATGCTTTTTGACTTTGGAGTTGAGAGAAAATATGAGAAGCAAGCTCGTTTTGGCTATAAGAATCCATGGGAAGGGTTTTTATACAAGATGATAAAAAAGGTTGACGAGTGACTAAGGAAGTGCTCGTACATAAATCCTTGCTTGGAGTAGAGAAAATAGGTTTCCAAATTCCCGTAGGAGGAGGAGAGTAACCTCTATCCCTGACTGTTGTGGAGCAAGGAGAAATAATATCTCTCTGAGCATCATGGTCTAGCTCGGGGGTGGCCAATGGTAAATCCATCAGGAGTGGTTGTGCCTATGGTTGGGTGGAATCATGCACCCCTTTAAGCAGTTGCTTCACATTTTCCAGTTTTGATAAGTATTTTCATACTCTGTGTAATATATAGGATGCGATGATTGAATCTATGTGTTTATGGTTAAGTATTGCAGTATTTCAACAATTATTAGAAATATTCATTTTCTTCTGTAAAATACTATATTTACATGGTATTTGATTTCCCTCAGTCTAGTCATTATAGATTTATCGGATGTGAATCCACAGAAGATTCGGGGTAGGATTAAATGAAATGTCTAAGTTATGCCGACCCTTTGAGTTTACCTTAGCGGAAATGTCAAGTTCCACTCTGTGGGATAAGGGTGTTTCCTTCAGACTATCCACCCATGTGATTGAGGGGTCATATCCATGGCCTTAATGAAGTATCAACTAAGAGATGAGTGTATCCCGAAATCCAAATATGATCCCATATGACCCAAGGTTGGAAACCCCTCACTAAGCCCGAAAGGAGTGAACCTACTTTGGCCTTAGGACTTTGGGACTTATGATTCCACAATCCTCGAAAATAGTCAAAGGATGAAGTCATAAATTAATGAGGGTCGTAGATATGGGAATCGAGTGGAGATCTCTTTCATTTGTTAGATCAGACTTAGGAAGGGGTGGAATTAAGTACTTTGGTGAAAATACCACTTCGAGAGAATAGGGTTGGTCTAGCGCTGAAACTCTTGAATGTCGAAGTTGCGAAGTTAATATGGATTGTTGAGAATAGAGGTACGTGTGTCCACAGATCAATGACTATCCAGAATTTTGGGTATTCAACGGTATAGGGATGCACGAGTTTCCTCAGGGCTCTGTAAACCAGATTAAATCCTGGCCATGAATTCTAGGTACACGTGGCGATAGATCAGGTGTGGTTTGGAGATTCGGAGCTCCGGAGGGGAAGATGGAAGATACACGTCAAAATCCCAAATTCTGAACTTTTGAAGTGACATGAACTGTCAAACTTCAGATCCTTTGGGATCCCTCTCAACTGTTAATCTAAGAACTCCATTGAGAACCCCTCATAACTGCCCAGCCAACTAGGATATCATCGTGGAGTGACATATGGCCCTGTCTTGTCCCCTGTCAAATGTTGTCCATTGGACTAGAGCCGTTGGATGAGAGATTACGTGGAAAGAGATCTTATATTCCAGAGACTTGGTACTTCGAAGGAACTTGGCCAAGAGTTTTCAAGGTGTGAAAACTCCTGAAGTTGCGAATGGCGAAGTGAATCTCAATCGTTGATAGGTAGAAGACACATGGCGCTGGATCTGAGTGTCAAGATACTTGGCTCTTCAGGGGATTCACGATGTGAGGATTTGGTAAGATCCTAAGCTCAAAGTTGCGAAGTAAAGGGAGTTGTGGATCTACGGATCTACATGGAAATACCTCGACCATGAGATTTGAAGGAATATAGAAGGTCATATGTCTGGGTATGGCATGGCACACTGATGTCATCCATGGTGATGTGGACCTGCAACTAAGGTGCCATGTGTCACCGAGATATGGATGATTCATAGAACCCTTATTTCTATTAGATGATGACACGTGTCACACCCTAATGAGGACACCCTTCACCCCTAGCCCTCACCGCGAGTCTTCCTTTGGTTCATTCCCACCTGGCCAATGTGGTTGGTAATGCGACTGGAACTCCGAGAGCTCGAGACTTAGCGAGTTCAAAAGATTTGGGGCTTAGTATAATGGAGAGATTTTCAGCATCGATCATCAATTGCCAATCATCGAACGTCGAACATTCAATGTTGATCGCAGATCACCGAACGTAAAACATTCAATGTTGATCGTAGATCACCGAACGTCGAACATTCAACCTCAACATCGAACACCGAACACCGAAAAAGGGACATCCAACATCGATTTTTGAACGTCGAACATCAATTGTTGATCGATGAATGACCAAGGTCATGTGGAGAGATTTCAGGTCTTCAGAGAGTATGCATGGAGTAACAAAAGGGGCATTCAGTGTCAAACATCGAAGACCCCAACAAATAACATCTAGATAACTTTAGGAGGAAATAACTTGCAAACCAGAGCTCAAATTTTAGTGTGGTGGTGACCGTTAGAAAGTTCCTGGTGAGCAATAGCCAATTGAGATCCCAGAATTAGGATTCAAGATAGTTAGGGAAAACAAAGTTATGATGTCCCACCCATTAAAAAAGTATTTAGGGGTGAGGTGTGTTACATTAACATAGTTAACATAGTGAAATGACATGATGTGGATCCTTATATAACTCTTTCCTGCAAAGAAAGATTGACGTCTTCTTTTGTTTTATCGTTGAGCATGGATTTTTTAAATATACAATATGTATAATTTAATGAAAATGTAAAATAAGAAGGGTAGCTTGGTAGATACTCTTTCTCCTAGTATCATTTTTCATCTTTCTAGAACAAAGCATATCCATGTTTTAAAGGAAAAACCTTGAAATAGAAAGTCTCCTTGGTTATGTATGTGTTTACTAACATATATGAAATAAGTAGATATTCTCAGATATGATTACATGTGATAACTTGTTTCCAGTCTTTTGTTTCTCCTGCATGTTCTATGGGAATTTTTTTTTATAATAAACAATTAGTAAATAAAATACACAGAACAATAAACAAATTTTCATAATAGCAAGATTTATGAGAAAAACCGCAAGTCACTGAAGTCCATACCATAGAAATTGGATAACCGATGTTGTAGAGACCCTAATTGGTTGCAGGTATAATGTGAGAAAACCCACATGTCACTGAATTCCATACTATAGAAATTGGCTAATTGATTTCGCAGAGACCTTGATTGGCTACTGGTATAATGTGAATGCAGAGATTGGTAGAGGTGGGAAAATGACACTATAGAGAGACAGAGAATAGATGTGTTCCCTATTTGTGTTATAGTCGCAATAAGGGATCAAATTTGAAGGGAAGGGTTATATTTCAAATTGAAGGGATAAATTTTTTGTAACCCTTCTAAATTGAAAGGTTAAAATAAATTATTCTTTTCATATGAAAATGAGATATTAAATTAAATTTCACCCATAAAATGATTACTTTATAACCCATTCACTATATACCCTTTTATCACTGCAATCTACAAATCGAATATTTTTAAATAATGAGATTCCAAATATTCACAACTTCATTATCTAATTTGAAATGTTGATGAATTGAAGGATAAATTGGAAAAAATAAATATGACAATTTGATTCGACATAACTACAATTTCAAATTTGAGATGCACAATTACAATTTCAATTTTGAAATCAAATATGTATATATACTTAAAAGTTATGAAAAAAACTAGTTCCTTTAAACAAAAAAAGAGCAGTGCATATCAATAATTACTAACAGAACCACATTACTAAAGTGGTTGATATACCTCTATGACCGTCATTTTCAACCATTTTAAATTATAGTTTTATATTGAAAATACATTAATAACTTATAATTCATCACACGACCAATAATAACATTTAAAATTTTAAATTGCATTTAAAGTATTATTCAAATTGAATTTAACACTTTGAATTGAGTTTGGAGTATTATTTAAATGAAATTATTATTTTTTTCTTATTATTATAAAATAAATCTTAATAAAAATAATCTTAATAGTAATCTAATCCTAACCCTAATAAATATTAGGAGTAATTAAGTTTTTTCCATTCCAAACACTAATCCTAAACCAGAGTTTGAAGTATTATTTAAATTGAATTTAAAACTTTAAATTGACTTTGGAATATTATTTAAATGGAATTAAAATTATTTGTTTTATTATTATTATAGAATATATCTTAGTAGGATTGTTGGGAAAATGGGTCTTTTTGGTTTCTCGCTACTACAGGTGAGCGCTCTTAACCCTCCTTAGCCAGCATGGCCCCTCTGCGGTCGACCAAAGCTTATTACGGTTGCCTTTCGTTACTCTGTCCTCAGTAGACAACTACCCCCCGAGCTCATGACAACCTATGATGAGTCTGTGGACTACTTGTTGGATCCTACCGAAACCCTACCTTGGTTCCCGACAGGTGGAAAATCACATCTCATTTCCTCTACGCACCTATCGACGACTGAGGAGACATCCTTTTGGGGGGATCCTGTAGGCACCTAGGAACCTTTTCTCCCACTGTCTCAGATATCGACGTCTTTTTTGGCCCTAGATCCTTCTTCTCTCTAGCTTCCCGCTGGTGACCTATCTTTTGCGACTACTTCCCAGGGGTTTTAGGCTGCATCTGAGTTTGATTCAGTAGGGATGGTGGGTCCTTTGTCAGGAGCAGGGGTTTCTTCCTCTTTTCTTCCTGTGAGCTCGCCCCCCATGACTACTCTCCCTTGGGACTCCCTAATTTCCTCTTTCCCCAGATTTCTTCCTGAGCTCCTTCTATTCTCTCCTTCCTGCGAGGGCTCTATATTGGAGGAGGTTAAAGCGACTTCACACCCTCTTGGTGCTCACAGCCAAGATATCGGATTCATGGGTTCCATTTTTTACCCCGACGCAGGCTCCAAACTTCTCACTGAATATGTTATTGGAGGCTTGCCTCCGGGATTCATTGGCTCTTATCTTCCATAATCGAAACTGAATGGGTGGGCTTGTATTGGTGACAGAGGGAGTGGGGATTTAGAATCTTTCGGTTCAGCTGAGGGACTAGAACCTCTCACCACTAAAAGGTGAAAGAAAAGAAACAAGTGCATCGGGGACATCTCAGACTCCTCTAATCGCATCCTGGGCAAAGACCTCTCTATGGAAGAAGTGGTGGATAAATCAGTGGTGGGGATGGTTTCTGGGGAACATTTTAGTTAGAAAACACTTAAAGTATGGGTGGCTACTACTTGGGATTTGACAAAAACCTCACCTTCACAAATTAGTCGCCTCTCACGGGTTTGGTTCCTGATTGTTTTCGCACAGGCATCACAAGCTTCTCGGGCCCTTTCGGGATGTTGGACCATTGATTCCTCCCTAGCCCTTCTTAATATTTGGGATCCAACCTTCGATGCAGCTAGCGAGAGTGTGGAATCCTTCCCAATATGGGTCCGTCTGCTAGGCTTCCACCCCACATATTGTCTGTGAAAATTTTCCAAGCAATTGGGAACATGCTGGGCACTTATTTGGATGCAAAATTCTCTTTCAGGGAGATGGGGGAAATGTCATTGGCCCGAATTTTAGACTCTCTTAACATCAGGGGAGGGATGAAAAAAGAACTTAATATCATGGATCGAGGCTGCACCAGGGCTCATATGCTTGACTATGAGGGAATTCCTTTTCGTTGTCGGCACTATCATGCTCATGGGAATATTATAAAATATTTCCCATTGCCACTTCGTGGATGTCCATACACTTCTCGGCCTCTCGCTTCTGCAGTTCAACATGATGGGCGCTCTACTTCGAATTCGGCTTCACCCACTACTTCCTCTACCTCGGACTCACAACTCTCTCTAAATAGAACCTCGGGGGGGCTCCTTAGTCTTTAGGTGGTGCTGCAATGTTCTTGGATCAGATGGTTATTGGTCGAGATTCCCCTTAGGCTCGGGAACGGGAACCTCTTCATCCTCAAGGTAAACATCAAGTGCCCTCCTTTGAATATTATTTGAAATTGCACTACATTATTCCTCTGTCAGTTTTGGATCCCCTTCAGGATTTCAAATTCCTTAA
>JZKD02S2219410.1:1167903-1178979 GCA_000966675.3 Picea glauca
ACAAGTCTAAGTGACTGGGATTGAGGCACATGGATATGTGCCTGAGGATTGATTCCAGACCCCCCTTTCCATTCTGCCTTTAATAGGGGGGGGGTCTAGAATGATGTGGTTTTGTGCAGGCCCATTTAAGCCTCTTACCACTTCCCCTTCCTCTTACCACTTTCACCTCTTGCCGACATGTGTCCTCCACTCCATGTCTCTCTGTGATGTCTCGTTCACAAGAGTAGGCCAGCAGGGAGTGACTTAGTAGTCTATATGTTCTCGTAGACTATAGTCAGGCACAAACAGGGAACAAGATGGAGAAATAAGGAGGAACTAACGACTAAACGATGAATTAATCCAAAATACTTAGGGAAAGTCACTTAAGCCTAAGTCAATGGAGAATTAGAATGAAAAGGTGTTAAGGGGGGACTTAATTGACAAAAAAATCACTTTAGGAGGAAAGGCACCTAGGTTAAGTGAGGTCAATGAAGAATTAGGTTGGGAAAGATATAAAGGGAAGAATTTGACCTAATTCCTCTTTATGCATTGTTATGATTTGATGTTGAGAGTTCTAAGAGGAGGAGGAGAGCCAACCTTACTTTTTTGTGGATTTCTGGAGAAAACCACCACCATTGATCAGTTTTAGTGTTGGAAGACACACCCTAGCCATTGGAGATACCATTCAGGTATTTCACCGTTCATTTCAGGAGTATTCATTGTGGAGGGTGCAATCTATTTTGAGGATTCGAAGATCTGTAATAGACCTATGTCTCGATTGCAAATTAATTCTGACCTAGTAGATATCCAACCAGGATGCTTCCATTGAGCGATCTATCATCAGATTTCGACAGTGGAATCTTTCATATCGATTCACCCAGCTATTCAGGGCACAGTCATTCTCGACAGGCATTTGGCGTTGCATACAGATGTTCCAGGGCAGATCCGGACAAACCCTTCTGACCCATTTCATCATTTGACGAGACAATTGTTTTGAGCCATATAGCAACAGGTTCCAATGGAGGAATCTTTTAGGGCGCATTCAATGTCCCAGGAGGGGTGCAAACCCCCCAGGGGTCCAGATACAGTGCCGTAGAGGTCAGATCCGAGTTCTGACAGACATCCATCCTAGTATAGAGACCATGGCGCATCTATTGGAGCATTTTCGAGCACATTCTGATGTTGGGTTCTTCAGATCGAGTTTTCCAGCTGGTAGCGGTTACCGTATTTCTCCAGAATCGCACATTTTTGCCGATCTATCCGTGCATGCATAAGATCTACTATCTTCTTATGATCATGGGTATTTTTTGTTATTTGATTGTATTCTAGTACAGATTGAGGAGATATGACTAACGTCTAGATTCTATATTTCTTGTAGGTTATTGTATTTACATGCTTGAACTGTTATTATTCATGATATTGAGCAGTTGACATTCTATACTCTTGCATGCACCCTTATGTGATTGTTAAACATTAAATATGCAACATGCACATGTAATAACCAACATGCACCTGCAATAACCAACATGCAACCACAATAACTGAAGAACACCTCAAACACACGGCTAAAACACATCCATAAACCCCCAGTGTATCAGATCTGCATGCCAGAGCATTAGAATAGTAGCGAATATCTTGATCAACCAGATCAGGGATATTTCAGTGGTATCAGAGCTTTAGTCCTGCCAACCTGTGACTAAAGACCATGAATCCAGTAGAGGAACCAGATGGCCATGAGCATGAAGGTGACAAATATGTCACTTACAACAGGTGAAGGGGAAGAAGGGACAAGACTAACTTTCCTCCCTTCCCTCCCAGTTCAGAGGAAGAGGAAGAGGCACTCAGAGAAGCAGAGCGACGAGCAAAGCGCGAGGCCGAGAACGAAGCAAAGAAGAGGCTAGGTGATAGGTATGAATGACTAGAGGGCAGTGGTAAGGCCCCCGTGGATCTAGACGTAGCCTTCATGCAGATTATCAGTGACATGCTAGCTAGCCAACGGACCATGTTGCAGTCTTTGGCTCAGGTAGCAGATAGACTAGCTATGGTAGGAATTTTGGGCACACAAGGCCCACATGCAGTGCATGGGAACTCAGGGGCAGGTAGTAGACCCCAGTCACCCACTTGCACGTATACCTCTGCGAGTAGGATTCCACGTCCGTTGTTTCCCAGTTTCCAGAGGGAAACCCCAGTAGCAGCTCAGATACCGATAGCACAAAGACCGCCCACACATGTAGAGGACATTGCAAAGTATCAGAGAGAGTATGCGGCCTTGGGCCATAAATTTCATCAGGACATGACCTTAGTCAAGTATTGTGGACTCAGACTCAGGAACCGTCCTAGAGAGCCACAGAGGGGAGGGCAGCAGTAGCAGCATCAGGGGAATAACATTGACCTGATTCGAAAAGTTGGTAAACTCACCATACCTTCTTTTGACAGATCATCCAGATGCACTACCAGAGCTTGGGTACAGAAACTAGATACCTACTACAAGCTCAACCAGATGACCGAGGCAGAGGCCATCGGTTTCTCCACCCTACACTTGGAGGGTGAGGCACACGAGTGGTGGTATCATGGATTGGTGACATTGGGTCACAATCACATCACCTCCTACAAAGAGTTCACAGAGAGACTCAAGGATAGATTTGATAGGAGGGATCCAGAGATCCACTTCAGAGATTTAACCCAGTTGAGACAAACTGGCACAGCAGAGGCATTCATCTCGGAGTTTCAGAGAGTAGCAGTGGCAGTGATAGACATATTTGAGCCGCGATTTCTCATGCTATTCATTGAAGGGCTCACAGAACCCTTGAGACGTTGGGTGAAGGCATACAGATCTCATTCCTTGCAGGATGTCGTCCGACGCACTAGAGATTTGGCGGACTTGGTACCAAAAACTAAACCTTTCACTAAACCTTTTGTACCATAGAGAGACAAGAATCTGAAGAATATTCCAAGGGAATGGAAGGGAAACCCCAAGTTGGATGATGATACACAACGGGAGTTGATGAGGAAGAAGCTTTTCTTCTCCTACAGAGATGCTTGGGTCCCCGGGCATAGATGCACGGGGAAGGGATAGATCCACTATATTGAAGTGGAATCAGGTAGTGAGGAGGAGGATGAGGATATTCAGGCACCGACAGATAGTGATTCAGAGACTGAGACCACACATGAGCAAGAGAAGCAGCCAAAGAAACCTCAGATACCGGCAAGGGCCAAGCCCCAGGAGGAGACCAAACCTCGTAGAGAGGTGAAAGGGGGAACCATAGCCACCCTTTCAAGAATACCCAGGTATAACACTCTCAGGCTCAAGGGCCTTGTACAAGGGCAGCGCATGACAACTTTAGTTGATGGTGGGGCCACCCCCAACTTCATAGATGCATCTTTGGTAGCCAGGAGGGGGTTACGCATAGAGGAGTTTGAGGGATTCCATGTGGCAGTGGCCGATGGATACACAATGACATGCTTGGACATGATCCCTCACCTAGAGGTCAAACTTGGAAACTATACCCTGACTGACACATTTTATGTAGTGGACCTATCAGATACGGATGCCGTGTTGGGAGTACAATGGTTATATTCATTGGGGGAGATTGGGTTCAACTATCAGACATTGACCATGAGCTTCAGAGATGCCAGCGGATCGAGAGTTGTGCTGAGAGGCATGTTTACAGGGGCGCCTCGAGAAGTATCGGCAAAGAGGATGGAGCGGATTTTTCATCATGGTGATGTGGCTTACACAGCAGAGTGTTGGATCACCATGCGAAAAGACTCAGAGGGTCAGGAGAAGTACCACCCATAGATCAGAGAGCTTCTGGGATGATATGAGCCAGTATTTGGGCTGATACCACCAGGGAGACCACCAGACAGGGGNAGAACCCTTGAGACGTTGGGTGAAGGCATACAGATCTCATTCCTTGCAGGATGTCGTCCGACGCACTAGAGATTTGGCGGACTTGGTACCAAAAACTAAACCTTTCACTAAACCTTTTGTACCATAGAGAGACAAGAATCTGAAGAATATTCCAAGGGAATGGAAGGGAAACCCCAAGTTGGATGATGATACACAACGGGAGTTGATGAGGAAGAAGCTTTTCTTCTCCTACAGAGATGCTTGGGTCCCCGGGCATAGATGCACGGGGAAGGGATAGATCCACTATATTGAAGTGGAATCAGGTAGTGAGGAGGAGGATGAGGATATTCAGGCACCGACAGATAGTGATTCAGAGACTGAGACCACACATGAGCAAGAGAAGCAGCCAAAGAAACCTCAGATACCGGCAAGGGCCAAGCCCCAGGAGGAGACCAAACCTCGTAGAGAGGTGAAAGGGGGAACCATAGCCACCCTTTCAAGAATACCCAGGTATAACACTCTCAGGCTCAAGGGCCTTGTACAAGGGCAGCGCATGACAACTTTAGTTGATGGTGGGGCCACCCCCAACTTCATAGATGCATCTTTGGTAGCCAGGAGGGGGTTACGCATAGAGGAGTTTGAGGGATTCCATGTGGCAGTGGCCGATGGATACACAATGACATGCTTGGACATGATCCCTGACCTAGAGGTCAAACTTGGCAACTATACCCTGACTGACACATTTTATGTAGTGGACCTATCAGATACGGATGCTGTGTTGGGAGTACAGTGGTTATATTCATTGGGGGAGATTGGGTTCAACTATCAGACATTGACCATGAGCTTCAGAGATGCCAGCGGATCGAGAGTTGTGCTGAGAGGCATGTTTACAGGGGCACCTCGAGAAGTATTGGCAAAGAGGATGGAGCGGATTTTTCGTCATGGTGATGTGGCTTACACAGCAGAGTGTTGGATCACCATGCGAAAAGGCTCAGAGGGTCGGGAGCAGTACCACCCATAGATCAGAGAGATTCTGGGATGATATGAGCCAGTATTTGGGCTGATACCACCAGGGAGACCACCAGACAGGGGTTTTGAGCACATGATTGAGTTAGAGGCAGGGGATACACCAGTGATTACAGCACCCTATAGACACCCCAAGAAATTTAAGGACGAAATTGAGAAAGCAATCAAAGAATTGCTTGCTATGGGGCACATCAGGCCCAGTAGGAGTCCTTTTGCATCTTCAGTAGTACTAGTACTAAAAAAGGATGGCACATTACAGATGTGCATCGATTACAGAGTGCTCAACAAGAAAACGATCAAGAATCGTTACCCCATTCCACGTATAGATGAGCTGATGGATGAGTTACATGGGCCAGTCTTCTTTAGTAAGATTGATCTACGATTAGGATACCATCAGATCAGCATCAGGGAGCAGGATATTGAGAAGACAACATTCTGATTCCATTTCAAACATTTTGAGTTCTTGGTCATGCCATTTGGATTGACCAATGCACCAACCACTTTCCATTCTTGCATGAACCATATCTTTAGAGGACAGTTGAGGAAGTACCTTCTGGTATTCTTCGACGATATATTGATCTACAACAAGACATGGGATGAGCATTTAGCACATTTGGGGAAGGTCTTGGATATTATGAAGGCCTAGTCTTTATATTCCAAGGAATCCAAATGTGAATTTGGCATGAGGGAACTACTATACTTAGGGCATATCATCAGTGGGCAGGGAGTACAGGTTCACTAGGAAAAGATCAGACCCATTGTGGATTGGCCAACACCCAAGAATCTCATGGAGCTGAGAGGATTCTTTGGGTTATGAAGTTACTACAAGCGGTTTGTCAAGGGTTTTTCACAGTTGGGAGCACCACTCACATACTTGACAAAGAAGGGTTATTTTCATTGGATAGAGGATTCATAGCAGACATTCAACAAAAATAAGGAGGTTATGAGCACATGCCCTGTTCTAGCCCTCCCATACTTTTCTCAGCCATTCATCTTAGAGTGCGACNGGAAAGCTCATTTGTTGGTGGAATACTTCAAAACCAAATTTTCTTGTGAGGTGATGGATGGGCAAGTGATTGATGATAGATACCGGGTTCTTGATGATGTCATTTTCTACAAGAACCGGATCTACTTGGTTCCAGAATCCACCCTGAAAGGGAAGATTTTGAAGGTGTGTCATGATTCACCAACAACGGGGCATCAGGGATACTTCAAAACTTATAGGCAGATCAGGGAGAGATTCTCATGGAAGGGTCTCAAGGATGACGTGATGAAACACATACGAAAGTGCACGACTTGTTAGCAGAACAAGTCCGAGCATACACATCCCGCAGGTCTACTACAACCTCTACCCATTCTAGAGAAGAAATGGGAGAGCATTTCCATGGATTTCATTACAGGCCTCCCTAGAGTGCAGGGAAGGGACTGTATATTTGTAGTGGTTGACAGACTAACCAAGTTTGCAAATTTCTTCACCATACCCACAGACTACAAGGCCATATAGGTAGCAGAGTTGTTCTTCAGGGAGGTATTCTGGTTGCACGGGTTACCCAGGCAGATAGTCAGTGATAGGAATGGGCGCTTCATCAACGCATTTTGGTAGGAGATTTTCAGATTGACAGGCACAAAGCTAGCCATGAGTACCAGCTACCACCCATAGACAGATGGGCAAACAGAGATCATCAACAAATGTGTGGAAGGGTATCTGAGGAACTATATGGGGGGACAACAACGCACTTGGGTGAGATGGTTACATATGGGTGAGTATTGCTACAACACAACTTACCATATGTCTATTAGGATGTCACCATTTAGGGCATTGTATGGATACGATGCACCCTCCTTTATAGATATTGTGTTTGGGGACAAGATGGTCCTGGGGGCCAAGGATTGGGTGGAGGAGAGTCAAAGGATCCTTTGATCAACAAAGGAGAACTTGCAGTGAGCTCAGAATCAACAGAATATATATGCAGATCGACACAGAGTTGAGCGCAGTTTTGGGGTAGGAGATTTGATTTTCCTACGATTACAACCATACCAGCAATCTTCCTTGAAGAGGAGCAGAGCAGAGAAACTGAATCCAAAGTTCTATGGTCCATACAGATTCATCAGGAGGATAGGTGAGGTGGAAGATGAGCTAGAGCTACCAGAAGGTAGCAAGATTCATAACGTCTTTCATGTCTCTTGCCTTAAAAAGGTGGTGGGACAACAACTTAGCATTTCACAGGAGTTGCCACCCTTGGATGAGGAGGGTCAGTTGGAACTAGTGCCAGAGGAGGTACTAGAGCAGAGAGAGGGCAGATTAAGGAGCAGGATCATCAGAGAGTGCTTGGTTAGATGGAGGGGTCTTCTAGTGGAGGATGCCACATGGGAGGGAGAGCATATTCTGCAACACCCAGGATTGATGTTGCTTGAGGAAAAGCAATCTCGGGAAGGGAGGACTGTGATGTCCCGTTCCAGAGACTAGGCCAGTAGGGAGTGACTTAGTAGTCTATATGTTTCCGTAGACTATAGTTAGGCACAAACAGAACAAGATGGAGAAATAAGGAGGAATTAATGGCTAAACGATGAATTAAGCCAAAATACTTAGGGAAAGTCACTTAAGCCTAAGTCAACGGAGAATTAGAATGAAAAGGTGTTAAGGGGGGACTTAATTGACAAATAAATCACTTTAGGAGGAAAGGTGCCTAGGTTAAGTGAGGTCAACGAAGAGTTAGGTTGGGAAAGATATAAAGGGAGGAATTTGACCTAATTCCTCTTTATGCATTGTTATGATTTGATGTTGAGAGTTCCGAGAGGAGGAGGAGAGCCAACCTTACTATTTTGTGGATTTCTAGAGGAAACCACCACCATTGATCGGTTTCGGTGTTGAGAGACACACCCTAGCCATCGGAGATACCATTCAGGTATTTCATTGTTCATTTCAGGAGTATTCGTTGTGGAGGGCGCAACTCAGCCAAGGAGGGCGCAAGCTATTTTGAGGATTCAGAGATCTGCAATAGACCTGTGTCTCGATTGCATATTCGTTTTGACCCAGTAGAGATCTAGCTAGGGTGCTTCCATTGAGCCATCTATCATCAAATTACAATGGTGGAATCTTGCAGATCGATTCACCCAGCTATTCAAGGCACAGTCATTCCGGACAGGCATTTGGCGTTGCATGCAGATGTTCTAGGGCAGATCCGGACAAACCCTTCCGACCCATTTCATCATTTGACGAGACGATCGTTTCGAGACATATAGTAGTAGATTCCAACAATGGAATATTTTGGGGTGCATTCAGTGTACCGGGAGGGGTGCAAACTCCCTAGGGGTCCAGATCCAGTGCCGTAGAGGTCCGATCCGAGTTCCGACAAACATCCATCCCAATATAGAGACCAGAACACATCTATTGGAGCAGTTTTTAGCACATTCTGATGGTGGGTTCTTCATATCGAGTTTTCCAGCTGGTAGCGGTTACCGTATTTCTTTGGAATCGCACATTTTTACCGATCTATCCGTGCATGCATCAGATCTGCTATCTTCTTATGATCATGGGTATTTTTTGTTATTAGATTGTATTCTAGTACAGATCCAGGAGATTTGACTGACGCCTAGATTCTATATTTCCAGTAGGCTATTGTATTTCCATGCTTGAACCGTTATTATTCATGATATTGAGTAGTTGGCATTCTATACTCTGGCATGCACCCTTATATGATTGTTAAANGGGCATCAGGGATACTTCAAAACTTATAGGCAGATCAGGGAGAGATTCTCATGGAAGGGTCTCAAGGATGACGTGATGAAACACATACGAAAGTGCACGACTTGTTAGCAGAACAAGTCCGAGCATACACATCCCGCAGGTCTACTACAACCTCTACCCATTCTAGAGAAGAAATGGGAGAGCATTTCCATGGATTTCATTACAGGCCTCCCTAGAGTGCAGGGAAGGGACTGTATATTTGTAGTGGTTGACAGACTAACCAAGTTTGCAAATTTCTTCACCATACCCACAGACTACAAGGCCATATAGGTAGCAGAGTTGTTCTTCAGGGAGGTATTCTGGTTGCACGGGTTACCCAGGCAGATAGTCAGTGATAGGAATGGGCGCTTCATCAACGCATTTTGGTAGGAGATTTTCAGATTGACAGGCACAAAGCTAGCCATGAGTACCAGCTACCACCCATAGACAGATGGGCAAACAGAGATCATCAACAAATGTGTGGAAGGGTATCTGAGGAACTATATTGGGGGACAACAACACACTTGGGTGAGATGGTTACATATGGGTGAGTATTGCTACAACACAACTTACCATATGTCTATTAGGATGTCACCATTCAGGGCATTGTATGGATACGATGCACCCTCCTTTATAGATATTGTGTTTGGGGACAAGATGGTCCTGGGGGCCAAGGATTGAGTGGAGGAGAGTCAAAGGATCCTTTGATCAACAAAGGAGAACTTGCAGTCATCTCAGAATCAACAGAATATATATGCAGATCGACACAGAGTTGAGCGCAGTTTTGGGGTAGGAGATTTGATTTTCCTGCGATTACAACCATACCAGCAATCTTCCTTGAAGAGGAGCAGAGCAGAGAAACTGAAGCCAAAGTTCTATGGTCTGTATAGATTCAACAGGAGGATAGGTGAGGTGGAAGATGAGCTAGAGCTACCAGAAGGTAGCAAGATTCATAACGTCTTTCATGTCTCTTACCTTAAAAAGGTGGTGGGACAACAAGTCAGTATTTCACAGGAGTTGCCACCCTTGGATGAGGAGGGTCAGTTGGAAATAGTTCCAGAGGAGGTACTAGAGCAGAGAGAGGGCATATTAAGGAGCAGGATCATCAGAGAGTGCTTGGTTAGATGGAGGGGTCTTCTAGTGGAGGATGCCACATGGGAGGGAGAGCATATTCTGCAGCACCCAAGATTGATGTTGCTTGAGGAAAAGCAATCTCGGGAAGGGAGACTGTGATGTCCCGTTCCAGAGAGTAGGCCAGTAGGGAGTGACTTAGTAGTCTATATGTTTCCGTAGACTATAGTTAGGCACAAACAGAACAAGATGGAGAAATAAGGAGGAATTAATGGCTAAACGATGAATTAAGCCAAAATACTTAGGGAAAGTCACTTAAGCCTAAGTCAACGGAGAATTAGAATGAAAAGGTGTTAAGGGGGGACTTAATTGACAAATAAATCACTTTAGGAGGAAAGGTGCCTAGGTTAAGTGAGGTCAACGAAGAGTTAGGTTGGGAAAGATATAAAGGGAGGAATTTGACCTAATTCCTCTTTATGCATTGTTATGATTTGATGTTGAGAGTTCCGAGAGGAGGAGGAGAGCCAACCTTACTATTTTGTGGATTTCTAGAGGAAACCACCACCATTGATCGGTTTCGGTGTTGAGAGACACACCCTAGCCATCGGAGATACCATTCAGGTATTTCATTGTTCATTTCAGGAGTATTCGTTGTGGAGGGCGCAACTCAGCCAAGGAGGGCGCAAGCTATTTTGAGGATTCAGAGATCTGCAATAGACCTGTGTCTCGATTGCATATTCGTTTTGACCCAGTAGAGATCTAGCTAGGGTGCTTCCATTGAGCCATCTATCATCAAATTACAATGGTGGAATCTTGCAGATCGATTCACCCAGCTATTCAAGGCACAGTCATTCCGGACAGGCATTTGGCGTTGCATGCAGATGTTCTAGGGCAGATCCGGACAAACCCTTCCGACCCATTTCATCATTTGACGAGACGATCGTTTCGAGACATATAGTAGTAGATTCCAACAATGGAATATTTTGGGGTGCATTCAGTGTACCGGGAGGGGTGCAAACTCCCTAGGGGTCCAGATCCAGTGCCGTAGAGGTCCGATCCGAGTTCCGACAAACATCCATCCCAATATAGAGACCAGAACACATCTATTGGAGCAGTTTTTAGCACATTCTGATGGTGGGTTCTTCATATCGAGTTTTCCAGCTGGTAGCGGTTACCGTATTTCTTTGGAATCGCACATTTTTACCGATCTATCCGTGCATGCATCAGATCTGCTATCTTCTTATGATCATGGGTATTTTTTGTTATTAGATTGTATTCTAGTACAGATCCAGGAGATTTGACTGACGCCTAGATTCTATATTTCCAGTAGGCTATTGTATTTCCATGCTTGAACCGTTATTATTCATGATATTGAGTAGTTGGCATTCTATACTCTGGCATGCACCCTTATATGATTGTTAAA
>JZKD02S2219410.1:1199078-1226603 GCA_000966675.3 Picea glauca
GTCATGAAAAAAACTAGTTCCTTTACACAAAAGAAAATTACTCAATATTAATAATTACTAGCACAACTGCATTACTAAAGTGGTTGATATACCTCTATAGGGGTCATTTTCAATCATTTTAAAGTAAAGTTTTATATGAAAATACGTTTAAAACCTATAATTCATCACACAACCAATAATAACATTTAAAATTTTGAATTAAATTTGAAGTATTATTTAAATTAAATTTAATACTTTAAATTGAGTTTAGAGTATTATTTAAATGAAATTTAAATTATTTTTTTATTATTTAGTTATTATTATAAAATAAATCTTATTAAAAATAATAATCTTAATAGCATTCTAATCTTAATCCTAATAACTTTTAGGAGTAATTTTTTCTTTTTTTATTCCAAACCCTAACCTTAATATTTTTTTTTTCCATTCCAAACATTCACCTTAACCCAATTTTCAATTGAGTTTGAAGTATTATTTAAATTGAATATAAAACTTTAATTAAATTTAAAATATTATTTAAATAAAACTAAAATTATATTTTTATTATTTTCTTATTATTATAAAATAATACTTAATAAAAATAATCTTAATGCTAATCTATTCCTAAACTTAATAACTATCAGAGTAATTATTTTTGCATACAAAATCTAACACTAACCCTAATACTGTAACACTAACCCTAATAACCATTAGGGATTATTATTTTTTAGATCATGTGCAATATGCTTCAACTACTTTTGAGCCACACTTCAGCGTGCCATGCTTTAGCACCTGCACCGGCTCTCCTTGATGTTGAATTAATTCACTATATACTTAATGAAATCAATTAAAATTATTCCTCTAGCACGGGTTTGCAACTCCTCCTCCATATTAACATCAAATCCCTATAGTGCATGATATTGAATCAGTTCACCATATACATATTAACACCAAATCTGAATAGATCTCCATAATATTGAACTCATTATAAAAACTATATAACCCTTTTTATAATAATTATATTCAATAATATTTTAATAATTTAATTAAATTAAAATAATGTATAAAAAATAAAATAAGCTTCTTGATTTTATTAATATATGTTTTTCATTTTATTAATAATATATAGCTTGAGTGGACCTAATGGTTAAGAACATGTGTTTCTTCTTAAGAAATCACAAGTTCAAATCCAAAGGGGGAAAATAAATTATTATTATTATTATTATTATTATTATATATTGGATTTGCATTTATCTTAATACATTTAAAAATTATGTCAAATTTAAGAGGACCGAAAATGAATAATATATCTGAATAGTAAATTCTTAAAAGTGAAAAATATAAACAAAGAAAGAATGAAAATGAAAAATATAAACAAGAAGAGAATAAAAAATAAATATAACGCTAAAACTCTCCATGAAGAAAATAACATCACAAAATTATATATATGTATACCCTTGCAACACATCTCCATGAAGAAAATAACATCACAAAATTATATATATGTATACCCTTGCAACACATTGAAAGCCTCAAGGAGATCCATGAAGCAACTGCCTACACTAAGCTCTGGGGCTCCATAGAACCCTTTAATTGTTCAATAGAACTAATAAAAAGTTAGAACTTGATTGATGGACACTTTAAATGTTCAAGAGAACTAATAAAAAGTTAGAATCTATCAACGCTCATGCACCTAGACTTTCTTTATTCATATGAAAACCATTGAAACACCACCCAATGCACTCAGAAACAACATTCCATCCTGCATGAACATATGTGATGCCTCCTTAGAGAATAGTTGATGCTTCCTTGGAGAATAGATTACACATAGTCTTAGAAATGATTCCCTCCATAAGGAAAGAGAATAACCATCCATAGGAAGGTAATTGCTAGTCCAAAATTGCCAATTAAAATCTTGTCTTAAATTTCCTTCAACAATTTTTCATCAAACATAAAGAAATAATATAATAGTTGAGTTTCCTGTACACGTCACCTGGTATCTAATTAGTGACATGAATCCATCCTTGATGTAGACCCCCCTCCTTTCCTAGGGGCCGCTGACCTCCCGGTTAAGGATCTTCAATAACTGAGCTGGATTAGCTCTTTCGGGCCTTCAATAAACCCTGGAACAATTTACACATGCCACCTTTTCCTCCTTAGGTGAAAAACTTATGGAACCCGCAGGCCCTCTTCCTTAGAGCTTTTATAAGATTGAGAAATTTGGGTGCTATGTCCTTTCTGCTAGTCCCTCTCTCCATACAAACTCGAGCTATGACCTAGGGCTTAATCTTCTGGGCAGTTCAGACTCCAGGCTTCGACCATTTCAATTGTAACCATCACCAATTCCTCTGAATTCTGAACTGCGGACTCCTCTATATGAAATCTACAACCCTCGTTTCTCCCACAACCAATGAAACTGGTCCATTTCGAACTGTGCCCTTCAGGAATCTTGACTTCACCAACCTTTGTTTCTCTTAGTCAATGAATCAGCGAAGCGCTGATCTAATGCGACGTGTCCTATCTAAATGGGCAGCTAGGATGGTTTCACCTCATGTCTCTTTGGGTGGAGCCCCTCTCAATGTGACCTCGGGCTATGAGCAAGTCTTAGCTCTGGGCGCTTCGAGACTTCACGCTTCGTGTTATCTTCACTCTTCTCTTCACGATTTTCCTGAATTCCGAATACGTGAAATCGTTAGATCAAATCAATGGTTCTCAATGATCCACAACCAATGACTGAGATGTTCTCTGCACTTCGTGATATTTTCTAACTGCTTGATGCAGTTCTTTCGATTCGTTATTTTTTGAATCTGCTTACCTGCTGCCATGTATCTATCCTCCGATCGATGGCTAGGATGCCTTCATGACTTCAGGCTTCGAAAAGTCAACATGCTCACCTTCGTTCTTCCTCCTTTCCTTAGTGTGTGTGTGCGAATATTTTCCACGTACCCTTCTAGATCCAACAATCCATATATTTTCTTTGTGCCTCATGACTTTGCAAAGTTCACACTCTACTCTTTGTAATCTTTTCCAAGCTCTTTCTTGTGAACCTTAGATCTGCTACCACCTGTCTCCCTTGATGATGGATAGTCTTGACAATCTTCAAAACACTAAGACTTCGTAAGTCCACTCTCTTATGCACTCTAAAGGTATTTAATCCATGCACTTTACCTGGATCCAACGGTTATTAGTCCTTCGCACATTCATATCCAATGGCTGGGACCTTCTCCTCTCCTCAATGTGCTCCCTTGGATGTCTGGTGTGGATTCAACAATCCATATCTGTCTTTGTAGACAATCCAATGTCTACTGTACATTTCTCCTCTTATGCTAATACGCCTTTCTTCAAATGAAGGATTTCTTGATAGCTTCTAAAGGTTAAGCTTCTGAGCCTCCTCTTGCAAGCTCAACTACTTTGAGTCTTGATTTGCACGTTTCCTCTTGAGCTTTGGGACTTGGAATAATTCCACTTTTGCGCACTCTTTGTGCTTGACTCACAGTCCACTAATTGAACTGTTCTCGGCCTTCTACACTTTTTGCAGAGACTCTGTGCACAATGGCACTATTCCTCTTGAGCTTTTGCTTACTCAAATCTCTAAGGGACTCAACCCTTCTACATATTTCCAAAGAATTTTTGGTGCCCACTTGGCATGTTCTGTGCCCGTCCTCCTGAGTTTGGCAACGAATTTTAATCTCATCCCTGGTGCACACTTGCGCTCTACGTGCAACTTTGCACTACTCCTATGGAGCTTCTTGAACTTGAATAAGTTCACCTCTCCACACTGCTTTCTCTCGACTAAGACTTCATAAGGCTTTAGACTTTCAACACTTTGTCTAAGCATTAGATTGGTGCACTCCTTGCATAGGTCTTGCTCAAAACCTGAACTCTTTCAGGTTCAATAACGCACTCCTTGTGTTCGATCAATGTACACTTGCAGAGCTCTCTTATAGTGTTCAGTAAATATGTATTTCTCTCTTGTCTGTCTATTAGAGTGTTCAGTAACTCTGGGGTGTCTTCTCCTTGACACTTCTCTCCTTGAAATCGAAACATAGTCTTCTTTGTGCACCCTTGCACCTGCTCGATGCCCTCGAAATAGAGTTCTCCTTGTGCACCCTTGCACCTGCTTGATGCCCGCCTATAAGATCTTTACAAAAATCTTAGTGACTCTGTATCTTTGTGCTTTCTCTGCACAGTTTCCCCTCTAAGGTATTCAACAATGTTGAGGTTTATCCAGAGTTGTTCTCACTCTAGTATGTCCTCCTGTCACATTCTTTTCTAACTCCAAAAAGTTCAAATGTGCCCTCCTTGTGTTGGCTACAAAACTTCCAATTTTCTGTTGTGCACTCCTTGCACATCCTAAAGAATCCGTAATGATATTTCAAAATCAACAAAGATAGAGGAATATATCTTCCTACTGCAAATAAAACCTATCATGCATCTACAACATACATAAACACACATAGATAACATTCATCCCATACACATAAACACACAGAAAGTTCTTATGCAGGAAAAACCACTTTCTTTCTATTAAGATGAATGCCTATACAAGCGTTTACAAAAGATGGACTGCTACAGAGTCTCAACACTTTCTCTTCTCCTAATAGCTTCAACTATCCTCTATGTTCAACAATGTTGAGAACCAGACATCAATATAGCATATAAAAACCTCAAGAAAAGTACTCAACGCCTTGAAGAAGAGATAATTTCAGATAATAAGCCTCTTCGAGGGGGCAACCTCCTTTTACCCCACTTAAATGTTCAAGTCCAAGATGATTCAAAATGAAAATNTTTTGTTGTATCTCCCAATTTTTGGCTCTTTTGGGTATGAAACTTTCTCTTATGTATTTCTATGATATTTCTTCTCTGCAATGCCATAGGTCTGATCAAAATTGGATGTGCCAAGTAGAATTTATGGTAGCTTCCCCACAACTTGCCGATTTTTGGCCTTTCTAGGAGATCTCACTTGTATAGTGTGCCTCGTACAAAATAATTGATATAAAATTCTGAAACTTGCACCCAAAATACTACAGATTGTCCACGATCCAATGCAACCATTCCCATGCAATTTGGATACTCTAGGAAGACGTTATGATTGTTTTACCAAGAACACCTTCTTGAGACTAGTCAATAGGACTAGTCAGATACCCTATATTACACAGGGTGTATCTACAAATTTAAGATGACCCAGAAGCTGAACTTTTTACCAAAGATACATTACCAATTTATGTAAATGGCCTCCAGATTTCAGGGTCTGAAACATTACAGACAATATTTTATAGCAAAAATTATGCAATGACTCATTTCAGGATGATTCCAGAACCCTATCTTGTTCAGGCTGTATCTCTGAAAGTATAAGGCCTCAGGAGCTGAATTTTGAACCCACCGTACCTTGATCTATCTTATAAATATCCTCCAAGCCGTTCCTTTTGAAACATTGTAGAAAAAGAGTTATAGCAAAAATTCCATGGTGTCTCAGATGTGGCAGTGAAACCCCAAGACCTTGAGCTCTGATACCATATGTTAAGAACCAGACATCAATATAGCATATAAAAGCCTCAGGAAAAGTACTCAATGCCTTGAAGAAGAGATAATTTTAGATAATAAGCCTCTTCGAGGGGGCAACCTCCTTTTACCCCACTTAAATGTTCAAGTCCAAGATGATTCAAAATGAAACTGTCTCCTTGGCATATATAGGAGACTAGGAGGTATAATTAAAAATAATGGCTTAAAGCCAACATAATTAACATAACAATACTGATCTAAATTACAACTAATGGCCTAAAGCCAACATAAATAAAATAGCATTACTAATCTAATATGCCCCAATTAAGGGGTAATGAACAAATATTAGGGCTTAACAAACAACCTCATCTGGGAGTACAATATTCCTACTTCTACCAGAAATTCCTAGGGTTCCCTCTGACTACTTGCCTACTCGAGAAAAAGCTAACTGCCACTTGATTTTCATTACATTAAATATCCAGGAGTGAAACTCCCAGATCCCTCGTGATCATTCATTTTCCTAGCATTTATCTCTTCTTCAATCATCCGTTCAAAAATGATCTATAGGAAAACGACAACTTATAGATTCCAGATAATTAAAAAGGTGTGCTATGGCATTGAGTTGTCCTTACATGGGGGATTTGCTGGCTATGCTCCTGCATCAATCCTCCTTCTGGGGATAACATGGGTATGTGGAAAAAACATATAAAAATAATATTGTGCATTTCCATTAGGTTAGGTAAATGTTTATGGTTGCCTATGAAAATCCATGTTCCTGCAAAACTAATAGTTGATTATAAATATATACCCCATCCAAAATTTTAAACAGAAAAATCTAAAAGGTATTCTGAACCTGCAAGCATCGTTCTTATGAGAATGCAATATGAGGTCCTATGCATCCTCACACATTGCTATCTGTCTATGTAATGGATGGATCTCAGGTATGGTGGTCATGTACGTTCTCACACATTGGTATATGTCTATGCAATGGATGGATCTCATGTTCGATGCGCAAGCATCCTTCCTATGAGAATGCATTCTCAGGTCCTATGCATCCTCACACATTGCTATCTCTCTATGTAATGGATGGATCTCAATTATGGTGGTCCTATGCATCCTCACACATTGTTATTTGTCTATTCAATGGATGGATCTCAGGTCCGACATGCCTCTAGCATTGCTATCTATCTATGCAATGGATGGATCGAAAAGTGAACCAATGAGAATAGATCAATAGGTAGAATGAATCCATTACTAATAGGTAGAGAACATGGCTATGCATACCACAACCTAAATGCCTGCCTCCATACCTTTCACCTTCCATAGGCTCTTGTAATAAAACAACTTTTTCATCGTTGCATTATAATCCAAAGACAAAGAATCTTTCAAGGGTAATTAGACATCCACTATTGTAATATAATAAATATATATTCTTCTACCATGAGATATGACGCATTTATGATCTGAGGGTAGATATATCAACTTATAATCGTGTCACTGCGGATGCGTAAGGTTGGTCAAGTATTTTTTGAAATTAGGATATATTGGTTTCTATTCCACCTGCCATTTCATTTTAGTATGCCTGGAATCCTTCATTAACATACCTATCTAGAAAATGAAATTCCTGACCAATATGACAAGTGCAGTCAGTGTAACTGAATATAATCAAAATTGGGGAAATGTTATATTTCATTTATTGATTTGCAAGGATGACCAAAAATATGCTAGTATCTTCAATTGTTAGCCATAAGATTAGAATTTATAATTAAAATATCATTAAATTTTCTTATTACATGCTATAAATATTATAAATAAATTAAATTAAATTAATAATACACTTATTGTACAAGAAAAACCATGATCGATTAATATTAGAGAAGAAACCAACGGTCCTCACTAGATCCATGGAGAAGAAGTATGGGACTCTAAACCAAACCCTTAGGTAGTAGGTATCGTGAGGATGTGTTATGAAGAAGGATAATTCACTATTTGATCTTCAATCTTGATTCAATAAATAGAATATACATGTATGCATAACTCCATAAAAATAAGATTGCATTGTATAAAAAGAATAACAATTCTTTCTTTGAGTTGACTTGACCCATGAAAAAATGTTAACATTTTTTATTTTTATTCCTAAAATATAGGAGAAAAAAACTAATAAAAAAAAAACTTACAAAACAATAAAAAATAGAACATATTAAAGAAATTTTTTTATTGCTAAAATATAGGGAAAAAAGATTAATAAAAGAAAAAAACTTAAAAAAAATAAAATAATAAAAAGTAGAACATATTAAATAATTTTTTTTATTTCTAAGATATAAAGAAAAAATACTATTAAAAGAAAAAACTTATAAAAACAATAAAAGAATAAAAAGTAAAACATAGTGAGAAAATTTATCAACCCATAAAAACAATGAAAAATAAAACATATTAAGAAAATTTTCCTTACTCTTCATTTAAAAAATTATGACATTTTCCAAACTTCAAAAGGTGGAATTCATATTAGCATGCAATTTCTATTGATCTCCTATTCATATTCATAAATTTGCAAAATACCATAAATGATTTATTCAACAAATTTAAATTCCAAAATAACACTGCCAATATGTTTTTACTTGAATGAATGAGCTCTTGCTATCCTTTTTGTTTTATATAGAGCACATATACAACATGTTCATGAAATAAATAAATTTTAATATTAGGTTATTGATGCTTCAACATTCAGATGAGCTAACCCACAAGCCATCCCTATGATGCTTGGAAGGTATAATAATTATATTCTTAATATTTTAATTGGGTTTCTATTATTGTTGGGTTTTTATAGTTGTTGTGTACTTATATATATATATATATTATATTTCTTTCTATATATAAACTAGCACAATCATATTATAAAGGTGGTTGAAATAAGTATAAGCTATATTAATTACTTTTACAATAAATAAGTAAGATTAGAGTTAGGGTTTCCAACTATGATTAAGACCATTAGGGTGATCACAATTTCATATATGACCCAAACAATTGGGCATGTACCTAATCTTAAATCTTAATGACCTTAACCCTAATTTGAAACCCTAACCCTAATCCTATCTATTTATTATAAAAGTAATTGATATGATAGATGGACTTATATCAACCACTTTTATAATATGATTGTGATAGTTACATATTACATTACTTAAACCTCAACCATTCATTACATACACAAATATAATTTACAAATTCAAGAATAAAAAGTGAAATATAACAATGAATCTTTATAATACAATTCATTACATACACAAATATACTTTACAAATTCAAGAATAACAAGTGTTGCATGGTAGCATAGTCCCTACGACCATTTGAATGGGAATAAATGCACAATTATGGAGGGACTGTGGGAGAATGAGAATCCTGAAGTACCAGAGACATATGGAAATTGTCGCAGACACGTGGAAAACAACAGGGAAGACAGGTGGTATCCATGTCGAAAAGGACATGTGGCACCCTTCGACACGCCAACCATAAGATGTCAGGATACTACATGACTCTAGGAGAATGTCACTACAGGAGTTTTCCTTCCAGAACAAACACATTTCCCCCAAATCTTGGAGCCCCGAAGAGTCGAAGTCCCAAATTAGTTAATGATAATATTATATTAGTATCGGGTCAACAAGTAATTAGCGAGAAAGTCACTTTGTGAGAAATTTGTTCCATCGCTAAATATGGCCAAGGGAGTTATAAATTTGACAGGTTGGTAAAACTTTAGCAGGGACACTAAAGTGCCAGGGTCGCCCAGATCGCACATTGGAAACTGATCAACCGCACACATTCATTTCGATAAGAGAAGGTGCCCAAGCGTTAATCTCCTAGAGAAATTATGGTATTGAAACTATTTAGTTTTTTATAGTATTATCATTCTAATTATACTATGTTTTTCATAATCCGTCTTGATTTTATTTTCTTAATAAGATTCCATAATTTTTCCTATTACTGGTAGTGCAGCAGATAGCTACTAAAAAGCATAGATATCCCCATCACTTGTAACTTGATATATTCTTGGATTCTTACTATAATTATGAAATTCATTTATAATGATCTTTGTATACTTCCAACTGAGTTTCATTCCAATATTTATAGTTAGCTTCAATTTCCATAGTCAATTCTTTAATTTTTCCCATGGACAAAGTAAGCAACATCCATTTCATTCTATTAAATAGATCATTTGGCTTGTTTGTCTCTATATGTGTTAGGATAAATAAAGTTATACGTGGTGGAAATAAAACCCATATAATTTTTTTTGAAAATGTGTTAAGTGTCAAAGATTCTTTGATATTCTTGTGTGACCTTTGTGTTTGCTAGTTTTTTTTATATATTAACACACACCTAACATTATTGTTTATTTTCATGAGTTTTCAGCTCATTGAAGTTAATTCAAACTGTGTGAAAAGGTGTCGAGACAAAGGAAGATGCCCTTTTCCTAAAACTTTTGTCCATGACCAGCAACCCCACTTTATAGAGGTTAATCTGCAATTTCTCTCCAGGAAGAGGGAATATTTGTAACATGCCTATCCAACTGAAATATTTGTAAGCACTTAAATATTTATGAAAATTCAGTATGAAATATTTGTAAGATGCATATGGCAGTTCAATATAGTACCAACTGATATATTTTTAACATGTCTATCGTGTTGATTTTTTTTTGGCAATGATAATTTTTTTTTGAACGTTTTTATTTATGCGAATACTCTTGCAGATGTATTTACAAGTTTGTTGACCGTTGAATCTGTTAGGACCGAAATGAAAATCTAACGAGGATGTCAATCCTAGTGTGTTTTTATAAATGTGGTACTCCTCTTTAAGTTTTTCCTGGGGAGTGTATAGTTCAAATGTGGGACTTAGAGAAAGTCCTTCTTAATGAATTAAAGCAATACAAAATGATATAATTTTTGTTTTTTTTGTTTTTTGAAATAAAGGTTCCTGAAAAATAGGACTAGGAATCACACACATCAAACATTCAAATTAAATAAACACAATTTCCTGACATCCAAAATAATTTAAGATAAATATTTCTAAGATCATAAAAATGAAATAAGATGATCGACATGCATAAAGAGAAATAACTTTGCATTACAAAAACATGGTTACAAGGCACCATCGATATTGTTGCTGAAATAGTCTTCTTTGGAATTTCTTAAAAAATAATAATGATTGTTACATATTCCTCAAAATTTAAATGATTTTGTCATATAGACTGGGATTGGGGCTCCCGCAGAACATAAAATAAATAAGTACAAGAAATAGGACTGTATAAAGAAGAAGTGGGGGACGGTAGACAACAAGACCTGAAAATAAGAAATTGGAAGTTATCAGTCTTTGGTTAGACATTTCTATTTAAAGAGGTGGAATAACTAGATTGATAAAGAAAGAAGGATGTGATCAATATAGACTTCCTATGACGGTATCTCTCTCCCCCTTTTCTATTTTCTTCCTGATGCCTTTTTATTGCTCTCGTCGAAGGTTACTGGAATCATGCCAATCGGTTGTTTCCCTTCGTTGGTGAGCATGTATATGGATATTTGTAGCCATTTTTAAAAGTAGCTTCTCATGGGGGCCACGTTGATCTCATGCCAATTTTTTTTGTTGAAAATATCTCTTTCTAATTGCCTTAGATTGATATAAATATTACACAGATCCTGTTCAATTTCTTGATTTTTTACCGAATAGTCCACTAGCCTGTTTTCCATGTCATCCTCATCATATTCAAGGATGCGTAAAAAATTTCTAAAGACAACCCCTTAAAAATATCAACTTGTTCATCGAAGGCTTTCTTGGTTAAGAACAAGGAATGATGATTAATTTGGGGTCTTGGACATCGTTGGTACTTCCAACTAAGTCTATTTGGATCATCCTTCTAAATAATTCTTCTTTCTTTGATATAACTTGTTCACATGATAGGACAATGAGATGTAGGTTCTTAAATTTCTCTTTCCAGCATGCATTTAATTGTTTGATATGGTTTGGGGAGGGGAGATGTTATTCTCTTCTTCTCATTTCTATCATGTTGGTGACCTTGATTCCAAAAGGGATGACCACGTCTAGATAGAAACCTTCTTCATTTTTTAAATCCTCCTGCAAATATTCCTGGAGGAAATGTTCCCTCGTTCCAAAGGAAATTATACTTTTTGATGTTTCCAAGGCTTCAATAATTAGCTCCATTATTTTCTTGATATTATTATTCACATAGCCTATACATGATGTGAGGAGGATGGAGGATCCTTTTGAATTGGTTGCAGGGGTGGCCGTCACAATTATTGCTAAAGGACTGACAAGCAATGGGATAGGAATCAAATCTTCCTCCAATTCCTTGATTCGGTCCTTTATTTTGGCATTCTCTGCCTCAAAGACTCCAATGGAATCATCAAGATCATCTTTGGTTTCTTGGTGAATTTAGGATATTTGGGACGAATTCATGTTCCTAAGGTTAATCTCTTAATGAGATTTCCCTTTCTTATTTGTTACGTCTCTCTTTTTAATAATTAAAATTTTAGATTCAATGTAAAAAATAGAGTTCTTGAATACGAAGGATTTATCTTCGTAAAAAATCGCAGCCTCAACTATTTCCATTAGGGGATTATGGTGGATCACTTCCCCACATTGATCAATGTTGGGGAATACGTTTTTGAGATTAGTCTCAAGTTCCATGTCTTCAAGGGAGAAGACATGTATATCACTTTTAGTTCCAGGAATTCCACTTCTTGCACAACATTTTTTCTCTTCTTCCTCACAGAAAGCTTGTGAGAACTATCAATTTTACTTAGAGGAGGGTTCTTATGTTCTCCTTTGTTTGAATAATTGTGATTTTCTTTCTTATTGGGGTGGGTCTTTGGAGCGATGTTCTGAGATGTCGTACTGTTGGGAGTGGCAGTTGTGGATTGAACATTGTTCTCATCGGGGCCTTTTCATTGTTTTTTGTACAATTCATTGGTGCTTTGCAATGTCTCCAAGTCGCCAGTGTCAGGAGTAGGAGTGTTCTCTTCATTGTCTCTGTCTTTGTTTAGAAGTGTATGGATAAAAGAATTGTGAAGCCAAATGCTAGTAAAGTTTCTACAAAAATCCCATTAGGGTCGAACCCTCTTGGTCTTTCAACATATCTTAGGTTCAAGTTGTTGAAATGGCCTGTGAATTTGTCAATCTTATTGATGCTCATGAACACAAAGTCCCCAACTTTCCTAGGCAAAGGAATGAACTTATTTTTTCTCTTCTCATGGAAAAAATGCAACCGGTAGTTGTATTTCCTTGTTATTTTTATAACAAACATTTTGTTCTTAATGTGACATGGAAGGAAAGAAGGATTTTCCTTGAAGTCAAAAATCATTATTACATTGTAATTCTCTATTTGTTCAAGTCTTCCCTTCCTGTCCAAAAACTTGGTTGCTTGGTTAGAGATCTGAGAAGCATCCTTTTCTAATAGTAAATATTTTAAAATTGAGACAGTCATTAAAAACCCTATAAAAACAATGGGAGGCATGGTACCATAATGTTACTAGGTCGAATTCACAGTTTACCTTCTTGGACACAGATAATTTTGGAAATGGACAGCAATGCACTATCGTGGAAACCAAGTAGGATGACATGTAAAATTTCTTATCCTGTTTAAATCGTGACAATTGGGAACAAATTTCAATGGAAATTAACTTCCCCCAATAAGAAATGGCTTGTTCCTTGACCGTGAAATACAAAATATAAAGAATCATGCGGGAAATGCTTGTTGTGGATTCCTATCCCGTTATCCTCGTAAACATCCAGAAAATTTCTCGAAATGGATTTTGAAATGAAGTAACTTGCAACCTTGTGATATCTTCAGGAACTGATGTTGGGCATTCCAAGAACTCGGGTAAGAGGTCCAACCCGTTATCATGTTTTTTTAGAAACTCATTGCAGTCTTCTCCTTTGAAGGTCAATGTTGGCTCCGAAAATATCAACATCTTTTGGAATACTTGAGGTGACAAAGAAATAGGAGAGTGGTCTCGTAGTGGAATAATTCTTTGTCTTGAAATATATCTCTCAGCAAACCAAGAGACCACCTCCTTACAGTCAAAGACTTCAGGGACATAGCCCGCACAAGCAATTCCAGAGGTCCAAATTACTTCGTTCTGGGTGAAAGGGGATGAGTAGTAAGAATATGCCCTAGACCACTGGAATTATGGTCCTCACGCTCAAAGATGTTCACTGTATCTCCACAGAACTATTGTCGATCTACTTCCATAATTTGACGAGAACATTCATTTTATCTAGATGATGTTTGAAATGAACACTCGGAAGGGATAATATAACCCTTCAAAAATCTTGGTTTAATGCACGTGAATGGGAGATCTCCTACAGTCTTTTTCTCATTAATGACAATATCTATGGTTCTTGAACGATGAGTTGTTAGCATTAAATATTAGTAATTGCATACCTAGAAAGAAGTGTGAAGGTGGAGGGGAAGACAAAGAGAGATTAAGGATTGGATATTTCATGAACCTGCCAACCCGATGACCCATGAAAGGCATTCCATGATGTTTGAAATAAACACTCGGAAGGGATAATATAGCCCTTCGAAAATCTTTGTTTAATGCATATTAATGGGAGATCTCCTCGAGCCTTTCACTCATTAATGGCAATATTTATGGTTCATGCATGATGAGTTGCTAGCATTAAAGCTTACTAATTGCATATTTATAAAGAAGTGTGAAGGTGATAGGGAAGTGGAAGAGGGATTAAGGAATGGCTAAGCATGGAAAGTGGTCAGTCGGGCTTCAAAATAGGGTCACAAGGGATACTCGGGAGAGGTGAGGGTCCGAAGGTCAATTGTATGTCTGGAAAATTTTGAGTGAAAAATGTATACCACAGAAGAGGGCATGATGGGGCAGTCAAATGATCAATTTGTATATCGTGGAAACCTGGTTGTTGTTTGTAGGTTGTAGAAAAATAGAAGCACAATCTGCATCCCACATGTCTGAGAACCCGCAATCGAAAAAATGGCTAAGTATGGAATGGGGATGCGGTCAGTCGGACTTGTTTTCGGTAATATATTGAAATTTGTAATGGATATCCCATTACCTGGAAAGATCTTTTTTGCATGTTTCTGGAAAATTTATGTAGGGATAGTCAGTGTGACTATCTCCTAGATCCTTTCTCTCATTAATGAAAATATTTACAGTTGCTACATGATGATCTATTAGCATTAAAGATTACTAATTACATGCTTGGAAAGAAGTGCAAAAGTGGCAGGCACGGGGAACAATGATTAATAATTGGAGATTTCGTGAACCCTCCAACCTGACGATCCGTGAAAGAGATTCCAAGAAATTGCCAAGTATGGAAAGAGGTCCATTGGGATTCAAAATAGAGCGACAAGGGATCCTCAGGAGACGTGAGGGCCCAACGGTCAAACTGTATGTCTCAGAACTTTTGAGTGCAAATTGTGTAACACGAAAGAGGGCACGATGGGAGAGTGCGATGATCAATTTGTATATCGCGGAACTCTGGGTGCTGTCTGTATGTTACGAAACAATGGAAGTGAAATCTAGAGCTCTCCTTCCTGGGGACCTGTGATTGAAAAAGTCGCTAAGTATGGAATGGGGAAGTGGTCGGTTAGAGTTGTGATATAAAAACATGAGTGGAAATGTGAACCCATGAGTCCACCAACCCGCGCGCTTACATATTTTTGGAAAAACCACTAAGTAACCAGAAAGAGAAGGTAAAGGAGAAAAATAAAGGAGAATTCGGTTAAGTATAGAAGAGGGAAAAGAAGGGGATAAAAGAGAGTGGGAAAATAGAAAAGGGGAGGGAAATTTTTGGAAGTGGGAATTGGTTGCAAACTAGTCCCATTGTTGCAAAATTATCATTTTCTAGTCCAATATTTTATCCACATAGTTGTTTTGTATTGTGTTTGTATCATCAAAAAGGGTGTGAGAAAATGAAAATATAAACTATAACTTGATTTTTGGTTATAACTATGTATAGTTGATTTACATGCACTATTGATGTTTGGCTTTTATAGATAACAGTGGTTTAGCATAATTTTGCATTTCTTACTTTGATAAGGCCTTAAAAAAACTAGAATAAGTAACAATTTTTTCCAATTCAATTCTCACAAAAAAAAATTCTTTGATCCCATAATATTCATCTTTGTCGATCCGATAATAGGGAAGTCAATTTGGTTGATTGGGATATTGGTCATTTTAGATGACTGGGGTGTGTCAACTAATGATTTGATGAAGATTTGTTTTTGTTGCAACCTATGGGAGTAATTGTGTTTTTGATACATTGTTTAATGCCTTGAAATATTATTTTAAGTATTAAACTTCTTGCAGCAGATTATTCATTGAATGGTTTGTTGTTTCCCTATGTTTTTACCTCTATTATTTCACTTGTGTATCATTACTCTGCTACCATCCTAATCTAGATTTTATGAGAAGAATGAAATTACTATAGATTATTAATAGGTGCTTAAAACAAAATAACAAAGATATAATAAAACTAGTTTTCTATTCAATAAGGAAATAAGTTGAAATTGTAAAATCCAGCGAAAACAATCTTGCTGGAATGGTGGAAGCTTATCTCTGAGAAGAGATGTGATGATTATGCTCATTAGAAAGAAGATGATTAAAATGACACTCTGAAGTCATTTTTACAATAAAAAGGAATGCCAAAAAACCTAGAAATCCAAAAACCTAACCCTAGGAGATGAAGAGCCAAAAGCCAGGTGGGCCCCATTTGGATAAGTTAGTACATCAACCTCAGGGTCACAACTTTTGCATACGATCTCCGTTTTAGGGGTATGATATTTCATTGGGAAGGTATCATCGAGGAGATTCATTTTAGGGGAAATATAGAAGAAACACTAATATTGAAAACCTAGTTTCCCAAAAAAACATCGTTTAGGGCCTCAAAACGACTCTGGAAGTGAAAACTGCTAAATATACTAAATTGCCAAAATTGCAAGAAAACTGTTTTGAGCCAGTTGGAAAAGGTGGGTGGCCACCAATATCCACCTAGATAAATCCTACATCCTTATGAAGAAATGGTTTCCATTGCGTTGAGGTCCCCCATCAGATGAGGAAATTTCTACTGAATTTGGCCCCGAGTGAACCACTTGCCTTGGTGCAGGTGCTGCCCTGCTTGGACGACTCGATAAATATGGATTATTTTCAGTCGATTTCCCTTGATCTGTGTGTCCACAATGTGATCATTGGATTCTTGTTGTATGCAGTCGAGGTTGAGCTATGTTGGTGTCATTTGTTCTACTATGTATGATGTGTCCACTAATGTTGGGACATAAGGGTGAAGGAGATCCACGTTGAACACTAGGTGCAAGCTAAGGAAAGCAAGAATGTTGAGCTCAAAAGAATTATCACCCATGGATTTGGTGATGGTGTATGAACCATAACGGAGTGGGAAAATATTCTGATGGGTTCCTATAAGGCGTTCTTTACAAGTGCAACCAAACTTTTTCGTCCACTTGAAACTTATGTGACACCCGATGTTTATCATGGCGTTGTTTGTACTTGTCATTGGACTTTTTTAGGATATCCTAAACCTGTTGGTGGATGTGATGGATCTGCTCAATGAATCGGGTGACTTTGTCAGCTTCAGTTGGAGCAAGAGATGATTTGTTTGAGGTGACCATAAGGGAAAGTGCAACATCTATGGGACGCAATGGTTGGAATCCCAATGCCACCTGAAAGGGGATATGGCCAGTTGAGCAATGCAGGGATCGATTGTAGCTATGATGGACATAGGGAAGGTTTTCATCCCATGTGAGAGGGTGCTTTGAATTATACATGCAAAGGATATGCACAATCATTCAATTTACAACGTCAGTTTGGCCATTTGTCTAGGGGTGGAAGGCTGTGGATTTGGTAATCTTGGTGTCCAACAGTGACCAAAGGATCGACCAGAATGTGATGAGAAAGCAACTATACCAATCTGAGACAATGGTTTTGGGATTCCAAAATGTACTCAGACTCGTTCAAAGAAGAGCTTGGCAGTGGCCTCTGTTGTGATGTTCTTCTTGCAGGCAACCAAAATCACCATCTTAGAAAAGCAATCAACAACCACAAAAACAAAACCATTTCCTTGCTTGGTGGATGGGAGGCCCAAAATGTAGTCCATTGAGATGGATTTCCATGGCCCGTGAGGAGTAGGAAGAGGGGTGTACAGGTCCTGTTTCTGTTAAATTTTTAATTAAAATAAAGTACCAAGGCAAGTGTTTCTCTTCCCTAGGCGCCTAAGGGGGAGAAATTGCCGAATGTGGGTCCTAGTCATTTAATTTGTGAGATGCAANTGGCTTGTTTGTCTCTATATGTGTTAGGATAAATAAAGTTATACGTGGTGGAAATAAAACCCATATAATTTTTTTTGAAAATGTGTTAAGTGTCAAAGATTCTTTGATATTCTTGTGTGACCTTTGTGTTTGCTAGTTTTTTTTATATATTAACACACACCTAACATTATTGTTTATTTTCATGAGTTTTCAGCTCATTGAAGTTAATTCAAACTGTGTGAAAAGGTGTCGAGACAAAGGAAGATGCCCTTTTCCTAAAACTTTTGTCCATGACCAGCAACCCCACTTTATAGAGGTTAATCTGCAATTTCTCTCCAGGAAGAGGGAATATTTGTAACATGCCTATCCAACTGAAATATTTGTAAGCACTTAAATATTTATGAAAATTCAGTATGAAATATTTGTAAGATGCATATGGCAGTTCAATATAGTACCAACTGATATATTTTTAACATGTCTATCGTGTTGATTTTTTTTTGGCAATGATAATTTTTTTTTGAACGTTTTTATTTATGCGAATACTCTTGCAGATGTATTTACAAGTTTGTTGACCGTTGAATCTGTTAGGACCGAAATGAAAATCTAACGAGGATGTCAATCCTAGTGTGTTTTTATAAATGTGGTACTCCTCTTTAAGTTTTTCCTGGGGAGTGTATAGTTCAAATGTGGGACTTAGAGAAAGTCCTTCTTAATGAATTAAAGCAATACAAAATGATATAATTTTTGTTTTTTTTGTTTTTTGAAATAAAGGTTCCTGAAAAATAGGACTAGGAATCACACACATCAAACATTCAAATTAAATAAACACAATTTCCTGACATCCAAAATAATTTAAGATAAATATTTCTAAGATCATAAAAATGAAATAAGATGATCGACATGCATAAAGAGAAATAACTTTGCATTACAAAAACATGGTTACAAGGCACCATCGATATTGTTGCTGAAATAGTCTTCTTTGGAATTTCTTAAAAAATAATAATGATTGTTACATATTCCTCAAAATTTAAATGATTTTGTCATATAGACTGGGATTGGGGCTCCCGCAGAACATAAAATAAATAAGTACAAGAAATAGGACTGTATAAAGAAGAAGTGGGGGACGGTAGACAACAAGACCTGAAAATAAGAAATTGGAAGTTATCAGTCTTTGGTTAGACATTTCTATTTAAAGAGGTGGAATAACTAGATTGATAAAGAAAGAAGGATGTGATCAATATAGACTTCCTATGACGGTATCTCTCTCCCCCTTTTCTATTTTCTTCCTGATGCCTTTTTATTGCTCTCGTCGAAGGTTACTGGAATCATGCCAATCGGTTGTTTCCCTTCGTTGGTGAGCATGTATATGGATATTTGTAGCCATTTTTAAAAGTAGCTTCTCATGGGGGCCACGTTGATCTCATGCCAATTTTTTTTGTTGAAAATATCTCTTTCTAATTGCCTTAGATTGATATAAATATTACACAGATCCTGTTCAATTTCTTGATTTTTTACCGAATAGTCCACTAGCCTGTTTTCCATGTCATCCTCATCATATTCAAGGATGCGTAAAAAATTTCTAAAGACAACCCCTTAAAAATATCAACTTGTTCATCGAAGGCTTTCTTGGTTAAGAACAAGGAATGATGATTAATTTGGGGTCTTGGACATCGTTGGTACTTCCAACTAAGTCTATTTGGATCATCCTTCTAAATAATTCTTCTTTCTTTGATATAACTTGTTCACATGATAGGACAATGAGATGTAGGTTCTTAAATTTCTCTTTCCAGCATGCATTTAATTGTTTGATATGGTTTGGGGAGGGGAGATGTTATTCTCTTCTTCTCATTTCTATCATGTTGGTGACCTTGATTCCAAAAGGGATGACCACGTCTAGATAGAAACCTTCTTCATTTTTTAAATCCTCCTGCAAATATTCCTGGAGGAAATGTTCCCTCGTTCCAAAGGAAATTATACTTTTTGATGTTTCCAAGGCTTCAATAATTAGCTCCATTATTTTCTTGATATTATTATTCACATAGCCTATACATGATGTGAGGAGGATGGAGGATCCTTTTGAATTGGTTGCAGGGGTGGCCGTCACAATTATTGCTAAAGGACTGACAAGCAATGGGATAGGAATCAAATCTTCCTCCAATTCCTTGATTCGGTCCTTTATTTTGGCATTCTCTGCCTCAAAGACTCCAATGGAATCATCAAGATCATCTTTGGTTTCTTGGTGAATTTAGGATATTTGGGACGAATTCATGTTCCTAAGGTTAATCTCTTAATGAGATTTCCCTTTCTTATTTGTTACGTCTCTCTTTTTAATAATTAAAATTTTAGATTCAATGTAAAAAATAGAGTTCTTGAATACGAAGGATTTATCTTCGTAAAAAATCGCAGCCTCAACTATTTCCATTAGGGGATTATGGTGGATCACTTCCCCACATTGATCAATGTTGGGGAATACGTTTTTGAGATTAGTCTCAAGTTCCATGTCTTCAAGGGAGAAGACATGTATATCACTTTTAGTTCCAGGAATTCCACTTCTTGCACAACATTTTTTCTCTTCTTCCTCACAGAAAGCTTGTGAGAACTATCAATTTTACTTAGAGGAGGGTTCTTATGTTCTCCTTTGTTTGAATAATTGTGATTTTCTTTCTTATTGGGGTGGGTCTTTGGAGCGATGTTCTGAGATGTCGTACTGTTGGGAGTGGCAGTTGTGGATTGAACATTGTTCTCATCGGGGCCTTTTCATTGTTTTTTGTACAATTCATTGGTGCTTTGCAATGTCTCCAAGTCGCCAGTGTCAGGAGTAGGAGTGTTCTCTTCATTGTCTCTGTCTTTGTTTAGAAGTGTATGGATAAAAGAATTGTGAAGCCAAATGCTAGTAAAGTTTCTACAAAAATCCCATTAGGGTCGAACCCTCTTGGTCTTTCAACATATCTTAGGTTCAAGTTGTTGAAATGGCCTGTGAATTTGTCAATCTTATTGATGCTCATGAACACAAAGTCCCCAACTTTCCTAGGCAAAGGAATGAACTTATTTTTTCTCTTCTCATGGAAAAAATGCAACCGGTAGTTGTATTTCCTTGTTATTTTTATAACAAACATTTTGTTCTTAATGTGACATGGAAGGAAAGAAGGATTTTCCTTGAAGTCAAAAATCATTATTACATTGTAATTCTCTATTTGTTCAAGTCTTCCCTTCCTGTCCAAAAACTTGGTTGCTTGGTTAGAGATCTGAGAAGCATCCTTTTCTAATAGTAAATATTTTAAAATTGAGACAGTCATTAAAAACCCTATAAAAACAATGGGAGGCATGGTACCATAATGTTACTAGGTCGAATTCACAGTTTACCTTCTTGGACACAGATAATTTTGGAAATGGACAGCAATGCACTATCGTGGAAACCAAGTAGGATGACATGTAAAATTTCTTATCCTGTTTAAATCGTGACAATTGGGAACAAATTTCAATGGAAATTAACTTCCCCCAATAAGAAATGGCTTGTTCCTTGACCGTGAAATACAAAATATAAAGAATCATGCGGGAAATGCTTGTTGTGGATTCCTATCCCGTTATCCTCGTAAACATCCAGAAAATTTCTCGAAATGGATTTTGAAATGAAGTAACTTGCAACCTTGTGATATCTTCAGGAACTGATGTTGGGCATTCCAAGAACTCGGGTAAGAGGTCCAACCCGTTATCATGTTTTTTTAGAAACTCATTGCAGTCTTCTCCTTTGAAGGTCAATGTTGGCTCCGAAAATATCAACATCTTTTGGAATACTTGAGGTGACAAAGAAATAGGAGAGTGGTCTCGTAGTGGAATAATTCTTTGTCTTGAAATATATCTCTCAGCAAACCAAGAGACCACCTCCTTACAGTCAAAGACTTCAGGGACATAGCCCGCACAAGCAATTCCAGAGGTCCAAATTACTTCGTTCTGGGTGAAAGGGGATGAGTAGTAAGAATATGCCCTAGACCACTGGAATTATGGTCCTCACGCTCAAAGATGTTCACTGTATCTCCACAGAACTATTGTCGATCTACTTCCATAATTTGACGAGAACATTCATTTTATCTAGATGATGTTTGAAATGAACACTCGGAAGGGATAATATAACCCTTCAAAAATCTTGGTTTAATGCACGTGAATGGGAGATCTCCTACAGTCTTTTTCTCATTAATGACAATATCTATGGTTCTTGAACGATGAGTTGTTAGCATTAAATATTAGTAATTGCATACCTAGAAAGAAGTGTGAAGGTGGAGGGGAAGACAAAGAGAGATTAAGGATTGGATATTTCATGAACCTGCCAACCCGATGACCCATGAAAGGCATTCCATGATGTTTGAAATAAACACTCGGAAGGGATAATATAGCCCTTCGAAAATCTTTGTTTAATGCATATTAATGGGAGATCTCCTCGAGCCTTTCACTCATTAATGGCAATATTTATGGTTCATGCATGATGAGTTGCTAGCATTAAAGCTTACTAATTTCATATTTAGAAAGAAGTGTGAAGGTGATAGGGAAGTGGAAGAGGGATTAATGAATGGCTAAGCATGGAAAGTGGTCAGTCGGGTTTCAAAATAGGGTCACAAGGGATACTCGGGAGAGGTGAGGGTCCGACGGTCAATTGTGTGTCTGGAAAATTTTGAGTGAAAAATGTATACCATAGAAGAGGGCATGATGGGGCAGTCAAACGATCAATTTGTATATCGTGGAAACCTGGTTGTTGTTTGTAGGTTGTAGAAAAATAGAAGCACAATCTGCATCCCACATGTCTGAGAACCCGCAATCAAAAAAATGGCTAAGTATGGAATGGGGATGCGGTCGGTCGGACTTGTTTTCGGTAATATATTGAAATTTGTAATGGATATCCCATTACCTGGAAAGATTTTTTTTGCATGTTTCTGGAAAATTTATGTAGGGATAGTCAGTGTGACTATCTCCTAGATCCTTTCTCTCATTAATGACAATATTTACAGTTGCTACATGATGATCTATTAGCATTAAAGATTACTAATTACATGCTTGGAAAAAAGTGCAAAAGTGGCAGGCACGGGGAACAATGATTAATAATTGGAGATTTCGTGAACCCTCCAACCTGACGATCCATGAAAGAGATTCCAAGAAATGGCCAAGTATGGAAAGCGGTCCATTGGGCTTCAAAATAGAGCGACAAGGGATCCTTAGGAGACGTGAGGGCCCAATGGTCAAACTATATGTCTCATAACTTTTGAGTGCAAATTGTGTAACACGAAAGAGGGCACGATGGGAGAGTGCGATGATCAATTTGTATATCGCGGAACTCTAGGTGCTATCTGTATGTTACGAAACAATGGAAGTGAAATCTAGAGCTCTCCTTCCTGGGGACCTGTGATTGAAAAAGTCGCTAAGTATGGAATGGGGAAGCGGTCGGTTAGAGTTGTGATATAAAAACATGAGTGGAAATGTGAACCCATGAGTCCACCAACCCGCGCGCTTACACATTTTTGGAAAAACCACTAAGTAACCAAAAAGAGAAGGTAAAGGAGTAAAATAAAGGAGAATTTGGTTAAGTATAGAAGAGGGAAAAGAAGGGGATAAAAGAGAGTGGGAAAATAGAAAAGGGGAGGGAAATTTTTGGAAGTGGGAATTGGTTGCAAACTAGTCCCATTGTTGCAAAATTATCATTTTCTAGTCCAATATTTTATCCACATAGTTGTTTTGTATTGTGTTTGTATCATCAAAAAGGGTGTGAGAAAATGAAAATATAAACTATAACTTGATTTTTGGTTATAACTATGTATAGTTGATTTACATGCACTATTGATGTTTGGCTTTTATAGATAACAGTGGTTTAGCATAATTTTGCATTTCTTACTTTGATAAGGCCTTAAAAAAACTAGAATAAGTAACAATTTTTTCCAATTCAATTCTCACAAAAAAAAATTCTTTGATCCCATAATATTCATCTTTGTCGATCCGATAATAGGGAAGTCAATTTGGTTGATTGGGATATTGGTCATTTTAGATGACTGGGGTGTGTCAACTAATGATTTGATGAAGATTTGTTTTTGTTGCAACCTATGGGAGTAATTGTGTTTTTGATACATTGTTTAATGCCTTGAAATATTATTTTAAGTATTAAACTTCTTGCAGCAGATTATTCATTGAATGGTTTGTTGTTTCCCTATGTTTTTACCTCTATTATTTCACTTGTGTATCATTACTCTGCTACCATCCTAATCTAGATTTTATGAGAAGAATGAAATTACTATAGATTATTAATAGGTGCTTAAAACAAAATAACAAAGATATAATAAAACTAGTTTTCTATTCAATAAGGAAATAAGTTGAAATTGTAAAATCCAGCGAAAACAATCTTGCTGGAATGGTGGAAGCTTATCTCTGAGAAGAGATGTGATGATTATGCTCATTAGAAAGAAGATGATTAAAATGACACTCTGAAGTCATTTTTACAATAAAAAGGAATGCCAAAAAACCTAGAAATCCAAAAACCTAACCCTAGGAGATGAAGAGCCAAAAGCCAGGTGGGCCCCATTTGGATAAGTTAGTACATCAACCTCAGGGTCACAACTTTTGCATACGATCTCCGTTTTAGGGGTATGATATTTCATTGGGAAGGTATCATCGAGGAGATTCATTTTAGGGGAAATATAGAAGAAACACTAATATTGAAAACCTAGTTTCCCAAAAAAACATCGTTTAGGGCCTCAAAACGACTCTGGAAGTGAAAACTGCTAAATATACTAAATTGCCAAAATTGCAAGAAAACTGTTTTGAGCCAGTTGGAAAAGGTGGGTGGCCACCAATATCCACCTAGATAAATCCTACATCCTTATGAAGAAATGGTTTCCATTGCGTTGAGGTCCCCCATCAGATGAGGAAATTTCTACTGAATTTGGCCCCGAGTGAACCACTTGCCTTGGTGCAGGTGCTGCCCTGCTTGGACGACTCGATAAATATGGATTATTTTCAGTCGATTTCCCTTGATCTGTGTGTCCACAATGTGATCATTGGATTCTTGTTGTATGCAGTCGAGGTTGAGCTATGTTGGTGTCATTTGTTCTACTATGTATGATGTGTCCACTAATGTTGGGACATAAGGGTGAAGGAGATCCACGTTGAACACTAGGTGCAAGCTAAGGAAAGCAAGAATGTTGAGCTCAAAAGAATTATCACCCATGGATTTGGTGATGGTGTATGAACCATAACGGAGTGGGAAAATATTCTGATGGGTTCCTATAAGGCGTTCTTTACAAGTGCAACCAAACTTTTTCGTCCACTTGAAACTTATGTGACACCCGATGTTTATCATGGCGTTGTTTGTACTTGTCATTGGACTTTTTTAGGATATCCTAAACCTGTTGGTGGATGTGATGGATCTGCTCAATGAATCGGGTGACTTTGTCAGCTTCAGTTGGAGCAAGAGATGATTTGTTTGAGGTGACCATAAGGGAAAGTGCAACATCTATGGGACGCAATGGTTGGAATCCCAATGCCACCTGAAAGGGGATATGGCCAGTTGAGCAATGCAGGGATCGATTGTAGCTATGATGGACATAGGGAAGGTTTTCATCCCATGTGAGAGGGTGCTTTGAATTATACATGCAAAGGATATGCACAATCATTCAATTTACAACGTCAGTTTGGCCATTTGTCTAGGGGTGGAAGGCTGTGGATTTGGTAATCTTGGTGTCCAACAGTGACCAAAGGATCGACCAGAATGTGATGAGAAAGCAACTATACCAATCTGAGACAATGGTTTTGGGATTCCAAAATGTACTCAGACTCGTTCAAAGAAGAGCTTGGCAGTGGCCTCTGTTGTGATGTTCTTCTTGCAGGCAACCAAAATCACCATCTTAGAAAAGCAATCAACAACCACAAAAACAAAACCATTTCCTTGCTTGGTGGATGGGAGGCCCAAAATGTAGTCCATTGAGATGGATTTCCATGGCCCGTGAGGAGTAGGAAGAGGGGTGTACAGGTCCTGTTTCTGTTAAATTTTTAATTAAAATAAAGTACCAAGGCAAGTGTTTCTCTTCCCTAGGCGCCTAAGGGGGAGAAATTGCCGAATGTGGGTCCTAGTCATTTAATTTGTGAGATGCAAATTAAAAGGTGAATTTATGATTAAAGTGAGGGTAAGTGAAGAGACACCAAATCTCAGCCACCCATCTGATCTAATATCAACCATTAGATTAGAAAACTCCTCACCTTCCCTCATGAGGTCGACTAAGGCAAGAGGGCACACCCATTCTTGGGTAAGTTGAAGCAGCAACAGTCTTGTTGAGAGAGTAAGAGACTCTTGGTGAGATGCCAAGAAGTTCTTGGTGAGATGCCAAGAACAAGGAAGTTGAAGCATTCTTGTTGAGAGAACAAGAGGAGCTCAAGCATTCTTGTTGAGAGAACAAGAGGGAGAAAGTGAGAGGTCGAGATGAAGAAAAGAGACAACAACTGCAATTTCTGGGAGCATTGGCATGCATTCCAAGGCTGCTCAATAACATTTAGTGGCACAGAAATTGAATCTTAGAAGAGTTTTGGCACAAATTTCGTGACAGTCCATACAACATTAATTGTTGGGATAGCCGTACAGTTGTACGGATTTTTGGTTCAGAAATCGAGGAGCAAAGTTACAGGAATGTCCAAATAAGTTTGTGTAAATATTTGAAGATGAATATGCTGTAAAAGAATTTCTCAGAAGCTCATAAATAATACAAAGCGCTCTCTCACTGGTTTTCCCCTTGTGGGTTTTTCTAGGGTCGAAGTTAGACCGAATATCTTTGTGTCTATATTTTCTGAGTTTTGCATATTGCTAATATTTTATTTCTATGTTGAAAACAATGTTCATAATCGTCATGTTTCAGTTCTGAAGTTTATTTTCTGTTAAGTTTTTATATGCTAAAACACCGTTGTAACATATGCTAAAACACAGTGCTGTAACATATGCTGAAACATAGTGCTGTAACATATGTTGAAACACAGTGCTGTAACATATGCTGAAACACAGTGCTGAGATAGATGCTGAAACACAGTGCTGAGATAGATGTTGAAACACAGTGCTGAGATAGATGTTGAAACACAGTGCTGTAACATATGCTGAAACACAGTGTTGTAACATATGCTGAAACACAGTGCTGTAACATATGTTGAAACACCGCTGTGACATATTCTGAAACACCGTTGTGACATATGTTGAAACACTGCCATGACATATGCTGAAACACCTCTATGACATATGCTGAAACAGTGTTGAAACTGAGTTTGGAATTTAAATTTGGCTGAAAGATCAGCGAGACTGAAACTGGGTTGGGGTTTTGAAAAAATTAACATGGTATCAGAGATGAGTTGAAGAGAGGCAGAAATTTCAGCAGATAGAAAGTAGGGACAACAGTCACTTCACAGGGAAGATTTTTGAATTTGTGATTTTCAGCAGAAAGAGGGTCATGGCTACTGGTTTGAGGGTTGAAGACAGACTTGATGGGGCAACAAATTTTGGTGCTTGGAAGGAGAGGATGATCTTGCTTTTGCAAGAGAACGAGTTGTGGGACATTCTGGAGAATACCACTACTCATCCTGTTGTGGTACCTGTTGAAGCTACTCTTCTTGCAGCCTATAATAAGAAGAGTATCAAAGCTAAGAGATTTATTCTTGATGCCATCAAGGATCATTTGATTCCTCACTTGACGGGGAAGACACATGCCTATGAGATGTGGGAGTCTTTGACTAAATTG
>JZKD02S2219411.1:0-36869 GCA_000966675.3 Picea glauca
CTACATAGCCAGATTGCTCATTGGAAATAATGAACGGTAGGAGCGGCTTGAGACGATTGGCAATGACCTTTGTAATTATTTTGTAAATGACATTACAGAGGGAGATTGGTCTGAACTATTTTGGGTGTGTGGCTCGCTCCTCCTTGGGGATGAGAGTGATGAACGTTGCGTTAAGAGCGGAGAGAACTTGACCAGATGTTCTTGATTCTTCTATCGCTAGCCAGACATCTTCCTTTATCATGTCCCAGCAATAATGGAAGAAATTCATAGTGAAGCCATTCGGGCCTGGTGCTTTACCTGGGGGCATTTCCTTTACTGCTGAGTCCACTTCAGACTGAGTGATTGGCCTTACCAGTGCTCTGTTTTTCTCAGATGTGATCAGCTTGGGTATGTGCTAGGTGACTTTCTGGATGGCCTCCTCCCTGCTCATATTGGTCTATGTGAGGAGATCTTGATAGAAGGAGTTGAGTTCTTCTGCTATTTGGTCATGATCTCTTATAGGGATGCCTTGATCGTCCTCCAGCTGGGTAATGCGATTGATGTATCTGTGGTGCGTCATCGCTCTGTGAAAGAATTTTGTGTTGCGCTCCCCTTCTTTGAGCCATTGGACCCTAGATTTTTGCCTCCATAAGATCTCTTCTTGTTCCCTGCGGGCCTCCAAATCCGTAATTAGTTGCTCCTCTTCCTGCACCAGGTTCTGAGTTCAGCTCCCTGTTATGAAAGTTCGTTGAAGTTCTTCAAGTTGGCTCTCGATCCTCTTCTTCCTGAGGAGTATGTTTCCAAAAGTGGATTTGTTCCAGCTTTTCAAATGTTGCTTGAAGTTCTTGAGGCGCTGTTGGAACTTATACATATGAGTGCCATGACCAATTTCAGCCTGGACCCACCATGTGTGAGCCAGCTGGTGGAAGTTTGGGTGAGTGAGCAAGAACTTTTCAAAGCGGAAAGGCTTGGGCCTAGGGGGGAATCCTGGGTCAAGACAGAAGGCGATGGGCCAGTGGTCCGACCCTGTCTTTGGCATTATATTTGCTTCCATGGCCTGGTCACTTTCGAGAAGGGCTTCAGTCACTAGAAAGAGATCTAGCCTACAGGCAACATGCTGGTGCCATGTTCTTCTATTGGACCATGTAAAGATTCCATTCCGGGTTTCCATGTCAACCATATTTAATTGCTCTATTAGGGTTTTGAACTTACCACTGTCTTGCTCTAGCCGTTTTGTTCTGCTTGTTTTTTCCTCCAGCGTTAGGATCATATTGAAGTCGCCTCCAACGATCCAGTGCGGCGTGTGTATGAGGGTTTTAACATATTGAAGGGTTTTCATGAAGCTCTCCTTATCTTGGATGGATTGCGGGCTGTATGGTAGGCCATCAACCAATATTTTCTTGCTAAGTTGTTGCATATATCTAAAATTCAAATGTTTGAAGCTTTCGTGCCATAGCCTACTACTTTCATCAGCATGGGTAAGCAGTAAAGAAGAATCTGGTTCAATAAATTCAGAAAATGTATACAATCTAGATTGATGATTTACCTCACTGGTAGCAACCATGGAATTGGTTTGCATGTCATAGATGGCCACTGCATTTTGTGTGAATATGACTTTCTTTCCGGTGCCAAAATTTTTCATCCGATACACGAAGAGAAGATTGACAGAAAGTTTGGGAACGTGCAACACATTCTCAAAGCTTTCGTTGGTGAGTTCAATCCTTCCTTTGAAGGTTACCTCGATTGGATATTTGTCCCCCATCATAATAGGAGGACCTTTTCATGCATCCAATGAAGAATAGATTACTTTTGTGGAAGCCATGTGATGTGATGCTTCTGAATCTACGATGCAAGCATCGAGAGAGGAGTTGATGGAAATCAAGGCATGGCTATAGTTTCCTTTCTTGGGATTCTGATCTTCTGGCTTCTTCTTCTTGGCACCCTTGGGGATGACATCTCCATGGTTGTTTTACTGAAGTATTTGATTCATTAGATCTATTTTTTTCTACATGCATGTGGATTCTGGATGGAATCCTTTATGAACATACGTGCATTTCTCCCATTTTCTTCCCTTTCCACCTTTGGATCCAGAGGCATCAGTGAAAGGTTTTGAGTACCCTTCCTTCTTCAGATGTGCATAAGATTTCCTTTTTTATTTATCTTTAGATATATGATATTGATGGCTGCCATCTTGCATAGTAAGTGCATGTGCCTTTGGGCCTTTGATTTTTCCCATGTTGATGAGCTTGGTTTTCTCTTGTGTCAAGGATTCAATAAATTCCTCAAGAGAAGGAATCTTCCAGGTGGATCTAGAGGCAAATTTGAATGAATGGAATGTTGATACGAACACGGAGAATTTAGCACCAAGTTTGGAGAGAATGGTGAGAACCATTTGTTTCTCCTCCTTAGATTTATCAACCCCGCAAGCTTTGAGTTGTGACAGTAAATCCTTGAAATTTGTAAATAAATCTTGGATATTGTTGAAGATTTTTGGATCCAATGTGAGAAATTCCACCTCCAGCATGTGTCCCCTCATCTCATCCTGTTTTCCAAAGATCCCTTCCAAGAAGATATGTGAAAAAGGAGATTGGGAGAAATAAGACTGCAAATCATTCTGAATGCTTCATCCATTCGATTTAGATACTTGGATTTTTATATGGTTGATGTCAGTTATGTGTCTGTATTCATGTTTAACTTGTACAATCCTCTGGTTCGAAGATGTATGACTATTTTCTCCTTCCATGAAAAGTAATTGTAAGGTGTAAGAATGAATTCTTTTGGGAAATCCATCTTTTCGATGTCTTCAATCTTTTGTACCTACAAAAAAAATGGTGTAGCTTTTTCTTAGTAGTCCTTCAGCTCTGATACCATGTAAATGTGTTGAACCTACACAGAATAGATCTAGCTAGAAAATAGCACACACATTTGCAGAGAGAAAATGAGAAATAAGAAGCAAGAGAAAAAGAATGGAAGAATTCTCATTAACCGTAATGAATAATGAATAATTTACACATGATATACTTTGTATGACTCAATCAATGTACACCGGAGGATAACCAATGCACCATAGTGTTGGTTGAGAGTGATCTGGACACACAGCAACAGTTACAGGAGTGAACTGTCATCTAGTCTATTCTCTCACGCAGTTACGGGAGTGAACTGCCACCTAGCTGAGTTAACTAGTCAACCGATCTTCAGTTAACTCACTAAAACAGAGTGTAGTGAGGAGTAGATCAAACAATCAAGGGTGATGTGCCAATATGGTGATGAAACCAAGGCCAATGTGCATTAGCATGGTGATTATCCCAATGTTGCATGGTGACAAAACCAATGCAACATCTAGACTCAATTCAACTAGTCAAATTGAAGTGTTAACTGAAGAGAATATTCTCCAGGTGGAATATTCTCCCCTAAAATTTAGGAGACTAAATAGTGACTAATAAACATAGGAAAAACCTTAGGAACTTAGGAAAAAGAAATCCTAGGTGTGTGTGAAGTAACTCCAATAGGATTTACATTAGTAAAGAGAGGCTTAAAGGAGAAGGCAAAAAGTTGAAACCAATCAGATATGGACCTTTTAAGATTCTTAAAAAAATTGGTAACAATGCCTTTCGTTTGAATTTGCCTCCTTATATGAAAATATATGCAATTGTTAATGTTGATAATTTGAGATTGTATGAGCCTCCTTTGATTGATGATCAAGGAGAGCATGTTCACATTCCTTCAATAGATGACTTCTCGCCAAAATATCTTTCAGAATTGCAACAGGATACCATCCTTGACAGAAAGACAAGAACTTCAAAATGAGGGAATGTGGAGTACCTTTGTGTTGGTCTCAAAGGCACAAATCCAAGAAAAACTAAATGGATTGAGGTTGGAAGGGTGAGGGAATTATACCCTCATCTACAGATTGACTGAGGAGTGATCCGGGGTATAAAAAAATACTCAAAAATCAAGGTGTTCAAAATTGCTCGAAAATGATTTCATTATGTAGATATCTTCATCACGATCCCAATGCAACTTGAACAGGATAAAACAGAGTCTGTATGGAAACATTATGGTGTTCTGTCTGTTTTCCTAAATAGGCAAATTGTTGTTGATTGTTCAATCCCTACAGTCCGTACAGGCTGACGTGGCATCTAACTGTACAGTCCGTACAGGTGATGTGGAAGGGATGACGTGTTGTTGACATGGCAGGGTTGATCGGGAAAGTGACTGGGAAAATGGTGTCGTAGGGTGATGATGTGGACCAATGGATGGTCAAAACGTGGCAGGTGACTGGTACATGTGGGCCAATGGCAGGGTGCCATGTGGCCCACTCGAGGAATTCCACGTGGCACCCCACCAACCTGCAAAATTTTGGTTTGGAGTCCATGGGGTTTGAACTGACGACCTCTGAGTGGATGGACAAGAGGGTAGGTTAGGAAAATAGCCTGCCTATTGGGTGAGTCTTAACATATAATGGAGCCACTATTATTTAAGTTGGAACTAAGACTATTTTGGCGGAAAAAGGGTCGGGGCTTAGCCCCATCCCATGGACACAACTAGAACCAATGCCACATGAACAAACACGTGGGGAAAAGGCGGGGATGTTGGCCAACGGGTGCGGGCATTTAGCCCAGCACTTGGACACATAACCCCATGTGACTAGGCTCTTCGGTAGTGGCACTAATTTTGCTATCCGTGCAACAATTATGCCCATGTAATGGGAATCACACTAGAGCTAGGTTCTTAGCGCGTGAGCTAGGTTTTGGCACTGTGTGTACGTTTTGGAGATAGATTTGGCTGTGGGAGAAAGGAGAAACTTCCAGGAGAGATATTTTTTTCATTTTTTGACCAAATCAGGTGCAAAAAAAGCCTAGACATGGGTTTTTGACAGTTCTGAAGCCATTGGAGCTGTTATTTCTTCCATTTGAGCATTGTAAATTGTTGTTTTTCACATATTGAACACTTAATGAAAGAGGATCATTGGAAGATGGACCAGGAGATGTAGCCCAAGAGAGGGGTGAACTCATTTATCATTTTATGTGTTATGTGTGTTATTTGATGGTTTTTATCTATGTTATTTATGCAATTTTAAGTCCAAAAACTCATTTAAAAATCTATGTTCTTGCAAATTGATCCATTTTGCAAGACACATAAAATTTCACTTGCAGGTTGTAAAAACCTTCAATTTCAAATCATTGACTGCAAGTATAAATTATAATCGTGTTTAAAATCATATCAGAATAAAAGTTATTAAAAGTATACAGTATTGCTTCACCCTCCTCTCAGTATTATCAATCATTTCAACAATTGGTATCAGAGCGGTTTCCTTCAGCAATAGTCTAACCACTAGAAGGAATATCCAAGCAGATCACATGGATAAATAGGAGAGACTATCCTTCAACAAATATTCATACTTTGATGGAACAAATTATTCCTTCTGGAGCATCATAATGAGAGAATAAATGCAGTCACTAGGATATGATGTGTGGGAATCAATCAAGAATGGTTATGAAACTCCAGAAAATTCACTTTTTGACATAGGTTCAAAGAATCTCAGTGAAAATAACTCAAAATCCATGAATGCAATTCTAGAAGGATTATCAAAATCAGAATTCGCCAAAGTTATGCACTGCAAATATGTAAAAGAGATGTGGGATAAACTGAAGAATAAATATGAAGGAGATGATAAATTCAAGCAAGCAAAACTACAAACTCATAGAAGTCAATTTGAAATACTGAAGATGAATGAAGAAGAAAACATTGCAACATATATTCTTTGTGTCGATGGAAGTGTAAACGTCATCAAAGTCTCAGGTGAAATAGTTGACGAAAAAATTATTGTGAAAAAAGTATTCAAGTCACTTCCTATGAGATTCAATCCTAAGATATCAACTCTTGAAGATAGAAAAGATTTGGAAAAATTAACAATGGATGAATTACATGGAATTCTTATAGCATATGAAATGTGAATGGGACAAGAAGAAGTACCTAAAAAGGAAGCAACATTCAAATCCTCAAAGAAGACTAAAAGAAGAAAAGAAAAATAAAGTGACAACTCAAATGATTATTCTGATACAGAAGWAGACAACTTTGTAAGAAGGCTCYAGAAAGGAATTGGAAAATATAAAGTTATGCTTCCTTTCAAATATTTTAATTGTGGTGGAGTTGGACACTTTGTTGCCAAATGTCCTCATAATAAGAACAAGGATAACAAAGATCAAGAAAAATTTAACCATAATGAAAGAAGGAAGGGTAATAGTCAAAGGAACAAATACATCTATCAGCAAAAGATGAACCATTATTCCATAGGGGATTACTAGTCATATTCTTAAAGTGATGAAGAAGTTGAAGATAATGTTCTCTTCATGGTCCAAGAAACAGAGTCCAATGAAGATGAAGAAAATAACATCATCCCAGAGATTGGAGAAAATGATGATGTGGATGTTGATCTTGAAGTAGAATTACTTTCTTCCCTAGATGAAATAGAAAGTCTCAGAAGAAAGAATAGAAAATTGAAAGAAAATTTGTCACATAATTTTGATCTGGCTTCTCGACTAGAAGAACAAAAGAAATTTTAAGAGGAAATAATGATTCAACTATAGAACAAACAAGAATATTGTGAGAAACTTAAAAAAAATTGTTTCCCTATTGGAGTAAATCGATGTACTTCCAAATGAGTTGAACAACAGTGAAATATTTGAACAAAGTTCCATGATGTTATACAATATGTTTAGTAATCAAATATCACCATTCGACAGAACTAGAATTGGTTACAATCCCAACCCCACACTACAAAGAACCAAGAAAGAACCCAAGAGTCATGTTATGGCACTGAACAATCCAACTGAATGAAATGAGAACACCAATGAAGCAAACCTTGTTCAGCAGAAGCCAGTTGTCCTTCACAGGAAGAATGAATCCAGAAAGGTGATAACACCAAGAAGATCTACTATGAACATGTATGAATATCTCTTTCTTGGTAACCTTTTTTCATGTAACAATTTTGGACATAAGGAAATAGACTGTAGAGCACATCCAAGAAATGACCAAAGAAGAAATGGAGGCATGTACAATGCTCCAAGAAACCCTACAATGAACCATTTTCTATGTTGCACGTTCTAGATCTGGAACATCATCCTATCTAATAAGATCTTGAATTGTTGATCATAATCCCACACAGTTTCTCCCAGTTGTTGATTGATCTTCTTGATTTCTATAATGAATTGAGATTCTGAATTAAGTTTCTGGAACTCCTTAAGTAGATCTCTCTTGATTTCTGTCATGTACCCCGTCTGTCCCATTGTCACAATAGCCTTGTACTTCACGTACCATGCCAGATTTTCATCCCTGAAAGTAGTATCCAACTATGTAATATGTGATGCTTCATATGTAATCCTATTCATAGATCATATCGCTTCACACGTAAACCATTTTTTCTCTGCATCGTTGTTATCACTGAAATTTCATCCGCAAATGGTTACAGGAATCCAGCATCTCCAAACACCTATTAGTTCATCCATGGCCCAAAAAATGCATTTACAAAGGGCACAAAACTATACAATTGGTTATAAAATCAGCATGTGCTCAGAATATAAAGGAATCGCGTGCACATGCGCCATTCGAAAACGTCGGAAAGGCGCACATGCACCCGATGCATGAATGTGGACAAAAAAAACCATGCACACCTCAGAATGACGCATTTATGATTTTGGTCGGCCTCCCACCCACTTCCGGTTTAGCTCCCAAGTCGATTTGACCCTCAAATCCGAACTGAATCCGAGTGGGGGGCTGGTCAAAGACCTAGAGGTGCCCTAAATGACTCCTTGTTCACACTAAAGACTGGTTGAATAATGCCTCAAATATTTTATATAAAAAGAGGCCATGGGTGCACTATATTTCCAAGAATCTATTTGTATTGTTATGCTATCTATATTCTCCTACAAGGAACCTCTTTCCTCATTGGAGCATACAAGCACCATTTCATTTGAGTTATTCACATCACCTCTTAAGTGAATGAACATTGGATTTCTTCCCCATTTCCTTCTAGCTTTCTATTTGTAAGAAGATCGCAATAATTGGGGGTTCAAGATCCCTCCCTTGGAGGAAGAGGGGACCCATAAGTCTGTCTTTCTCTTTGGTTTTTTCCCACTAATACAATCTATCCATTGGTGGCATGAATATTGTTTATTTTTTATTCTACTTTCCTTATGCACTTTACTTTAGTTTCCTTAATTGTTATTAGTTAGTTGTCTATTTGTTTCTTGTGCTTTATGTGTCTAACTCCTGCACTCATTTATGTCCTGTCTAGCTAACCCAACTGGACTTGTAAGTGTCCTTATTTTTCTCATTTAGGTGACGAAAAGGATACAATAGATTGTAGATTCTGTTGGGGATAGGTATCAATTTCCTCCCCATATGGGTTGTTTGAGCACTTCTTTTTGGTTTATTTAACTTGCAGGAACCATAAGCATCCCAAGCCTACCTATATAAAGCTAAATTTGGAGCTGAGCTAATAGAATTTCATCCAAAATTTTTTGCTCAGTCGTGTAACAGAAATTGCGTAGGTTTTTTATCCCACAGGTGTACCTTCTGAGCACATGCGCCAAGAGAACCTTGCTCCTCAACACCTTCTTCACACCTGCACTAACAGATCATTTTTTATTTGCACATTGGTGCCACATGTGCCTCTGTCTACTCTATGACTCGCACATCTGTCTAGAAATTCAAGCATTGTAAGGGTTTTTGTGATATGTTGAAGGCACATAGCCTTCTTAAGCTTGATTCTATTCAAATTGTAATATGCACCACACTTAGATTCCCTTTCCACATGAAGGGTTAGTCAAAACATAGGCACTTAGGGGGTTAAAATCCATATCTATCCTCTTTTTTGCTTTCATTTTTCCATGTGGATAGCTTGCTTTGATTAAAGTTAAGTTGGAATCATTCTATATCATATATATAACCACTTGCATTGGGACCATAAATTGAACGTCAATCATTAAGTATGCTCTTCTCTTGCGCCATAGAGCGATCTTGAGAATCAAAAAAACGATTGAGGGAAAATTTCATCTCCCTTAAAGACAAAATCTTTAGGAGAGGACAACAGCCCCCTCAAGACTCCTCTTAGTTTCATTTTCAAACATATCTTAAATTGGTAAGGGCCCATACATGCCCACATGCTACAAATGTAGGATAGTTTTTAAGCTACTTTCTTAGATTACATCACTAGGGGATTTTAAAGGTTATTGTAACGGGCCCATACATGCCCACATGTTCACAATTTAGGATAATCTTTTAAATCTTTCTTAGATTAAATCACACTAGGGAGTTAAAGGATTGGTAAGGACCTATATGTCCACATGCTATTTCTCTAGGGACTTTAAAGTTCCACAAGGTTGTACCAATGGCATCTAGTAAATTAGGTAATCAAGACTTGTAAGGACCACATGAAGTCTACATGTTGTAAGGTGGCACCTAACTTATTAAAAATTTGGCCCACTTTCACTTGTTCACACACAAAGTCACTACTCACTCACATAGTTTCATCTAGAATCGTGGAAGTTGAAGTAAGTTTCCTCCAAAGGGATTCTAAAACTCTCCACCCTTCTCTTGACGAGACTATCCACTCCCACTTAATTTAAAGGAGATTGGTTCACACCCCCAATCTCTCAAACAACTCGAGGGCAAGACTATCCTCATTTAAATTGAAGTTATCGATGCTCCACTCGATTACAACATCTTGTTCGGACGTAGCTACATGTATTCTATGAAGGCAGTTGCCTCTTCTATGTTTCAAACCATGATGTTCCCCCATAATGGGAAGATCATCACCATCGATCAAGTTTCACATTACGAGCTTAACCCTTCCTCCAACATCGATAAAATCCTACCTTTTGTCCATACTAATCCCGATTCCTACCCACTCATCGAGATGGGCCCTAGAATTTTCAAAGACCCATCCTTGCTAGGGACATACCATGGAGCACCGCCGCTCATACATCCCTCAGCCCAAGTATGTTTCGTCTCGTCCAATGGAATTGAAACTGGAGATACCCTTCCTCCCACAGAGGCCTCTTTTATATCTGATGTCCCACTAGTTGCAGAGCTCCTTCCTCAGGAATTTCTTGAGAACTCTCTAGCTCCACCTATTCCTAATTTCACCAACCCCCAGGGCCACATCCCGGTTTGGGAGACAGTCGCCCAAGCCATTACTCAAATCCCCTTCTTTTACTCCCCACTGATCATACAATCTTTCTAGGTAGCCACAACACTTACCCTTCCCAATATGGTGTTGGCGATTCCAGTATGGTATCTACATCCACCCGCGATGGTCCCTTAATGATCCCTCCTTCCCCAAATAGAAGGAATCCCGATGCAGATTCCAACACTTACTCCAACCACAACACGCTCACCCCCACTTACTAGCACCACCGCGAAAACTAGGGGCAGAGGGAGGAAGAAATATCCCATCGCTCCACTTCCCCCACAAGTTCAACCTCCCTACGCACTATGCAAGAAAGATGGACAACCCACCAATAAATGTTTGTCTCTCCCTGAGCTACGCAATTTAATTCAACTCCCTTGAGCAACGACACTGCTCATCGCTTCATCCAGTTCTCCTAATACTACCACATCCCCTACTACATGTAGAAAAGGGTTGCGAACCAAATTCGCATCTGCCATCTATTTAGAATATGGCCATTACACCCACCATTGCCCTGCACTACCTCAATTCCTCCAAACACTAATGGAAGTACGCTAGAGCTTACAACAAGAACCCTCCCCTTCCACGTCATCACAAACCCATGTCACTAACATCCACTATGTCACGACCTCAATCATTGAATGTATGAGATGCACTTGATCTCTCTGTGAATCACTCGATCATTTCACATACCAATGTCCTATGATCATTGAATACATGCGTCACCAAATGACCCTCATTCAAAATCCTACAACCCCCCCACTGCTAGAGGTACCAGTGATTACCCCTACTCCATCCCCTTATGTTTTTCATACCATCTCTTCTCATCCTAAGGCACTCCCTACTCCTCAATGGTTCATGGATAGCCTATATGAGGATTTTCCCCCAAATCCCCCCAATTCTCCAGTTCATTTCCCCACGGAGATTTTACACCCAAATACCATTTTCAACCCACAGTATCTCAATATTTGGTTTATGACGAGAGAACCATTGCAACCCCCTTACATCATCCCCTCTCCCTCTTCACCACTAGAAGACAACCACATGGTGACAGTCACCAATATTGCTCCCTTGATCCCCAATATTCTTGATAGTTTCACTGCGACGAAGACATCCTCGAGGAATTAACTACCCTCAATTTCCCATGGAATCCGCTCCATCACAAAGAACTCATTCTTTCACAAGAAGCCTTTACGCCTCCTAACAAAAACTCCATATACGCAATCGAAACCAAATATTTTCTCCCATCAGGGCATATAGACTGGCTCAATAACCCTATCCCTGCCCCTGACGCTTTTGAAGAAGGTAACATGGCCAACATTTCCCCCACCATCAAAATCGATATTTCCATCAAACCTGGAATCATAGAGGAAGTCACCATTGGTGTCGCATGCTATCCTGAAGAACTTATAGCTTACAAAGCCCTCTTCCAAGAATACTGGGACATTTTTTCCTGGTCATACACAAATATGCTCGGCCTCGATCTCTCTATTGTCGAACATCATATAGACACATGGCCTGATATCACACCTGTAAAACAAAATCAATGTCCACTACACCCATCCAAAGCGATGGGCATCAAAGCCGAGATTGACAAATTACATGTTGTGGGGTTCATATACCCCATCACATATACATCATGGGTGTCCAACCCTATCCCTGTCAACAAAAAACAGGGCATTATCTGCGTCTGCACGGACTTTCGCGATCTCAATCACGCCTGTCCCAAAGACAATTTTCCAATGCCCTTTATCGACCAGATTATAGATGATTGTGCTAGCCACGAGGCTTCGTTCTTCATGGATGGTTTCTCTAGCTACAACCAAATTCAAATTCACCTCACCAATCAATACAAAACCACATTCACTACCCCCCGGGGTACTTTTTCATATTGTGTCATGCCTTTTGTCCTTAAGAACGCTGGCGCAACTTTCCAAAGGGCCATGACATACATTTTTCATGATCTGGCTCATATCATTCTTGCATACTTGGATGACCTCACCACTCGATCCAAGAAATGCACTCAACATCTCAATGATTTACAGATCATCTTTCAAAGGTGTCGTCAGTACAATATTTGCTTGAACCCCTTTGAGTGCTTATTCTGCGTCACCACTAGACGCTTCCTTGGGTTCATCGTTTCCCAACGCAGCATCATTGTGGACTCCCTCAAGGTTCAAGCCATCACAGAAATTCCCCCCCTCTTAGAATTTATGCTAGTTGCAAAGCTTACAAGGAAAAGCTAACTTTTTACGCCACTTTGTCCCCAATTATGCCACTCGTGCACACAGTTTCCTTTGCCTATTACGCCACGATATCCCATTCCAGTGGGATGAACATGCCCAAACCTATTTTGATGATCTAAAAGCGGCACTCTCCAATGCCCCTTTGATTAGTCCACCTGACTATGACTACGACTATATCCTCTACTTATCAGCCTCAGCCGTCTCAGTAGCAGGAGTTCTCATCCAACTAGGGGATGATGCCCATGAGCATGCAATTTACTATATTAATAAAAATATTTCAGGGCCACCCTTAAAATACAATCACGGAGATAAAATCGCCCTTGCAGTTGTCCTCGCAGTCTAGAAACTGCACCATTACATTTTTCTTCACACCACCAAAGTCGTAGCAGATTCCAACCCTATGCAATACTTGCTCAGTCACCGACAAATTAATGGTAATTTTTCCCAATGGATCGTCATCCTTCAGGAGTACAACCTCGAATTTTCAACACCCAAGAGCAAGAAATCCCTCATCCTCTCTGAACTCATTACGACATTTCCCTTCGATACTACCAGTTCACCCTTCAATATAGACTTCCCCGACGAACATCTCTTTTACATCCCCTCAGATGACTCCTGGTACGACGATCTCCTCGTCTACCTCCGAACACAGAAGTTTGGAAATTACCTCCCCCAGGACGATCATCAACGTATTCACCACCATGCCCCTCGCTACATCCTTATTGGTGACATCTTATATCAACAAGGGGTGGACACCATACTCCGTCGATGTTTGACCATTAACAAAGCTGATAGAGCCTTGAATGATTGCCACAACGACGCTTGTGGTGGCCACCTCTCATGGATGTTACTTCTAGCCCACATTGTTTCATGAATGCATTCATGCGGTGAAATGATCTGACAAATGCTAGCTTTACGCCAACAAAGAACGAGCTACACCTTCTCTTCTACACCCAGTCATTACTATTGGCCCCTTTTGCAAATGGGGCATATATTTCATGACTTTCAACCCTCCATATAGAAATGGACACAAATACATCATTGTGGCAGTCGATTACTTCACCAAGTGGGCTGAAGTCATGCCTACCTTCAACAACACCGCTGACATTCCAGTACGTTTTTTATTTAACCACATCATTTCCCACTTTGGAGTCCCACTACAGTTAGTCTTTGATCACGGGAAACACTTTGAGAATGAGATTTTCGTTGAACTCTCCTCTAGGTTAGGCTTCTCCCACGAGTTCGCCTCCCAATAATACCCTTAGTCCAACGGACAGGTAGAGGCAGTCAACAAGGTCCTCAAAACCATGTTGCAGCGCACGGTTAACAAACATAATACCAATTGGCATCATATGTTGTTTTCCGCACAGCAGTTAAAACTGCCACTAGTTTTACACCATTTCATCTAGTCCATGGAGTCGAGGCCACTCTCCCCATCGAGTGAGAAATTCCCACCTTACGCACCGCTATTGAGATATTACCCAACACTGCTCCAATGGAGCAATGTTTGTTGAACTTAGAGTTGTTGGATAAAGATTGTCGGTCTTCATTACAGAACAATGAGGCAACCAAAAAATGGTCGATGGCCACCTTTGATCGCCATGTCAACCTTTTCTCATTTAACGAAGGCAACCTCATCCTTGCTTACGATATAGCTCACGATACCCTCGGCCATGGAAAATTAGAGTCATTATGGCATGGACCTTACATCATCCAACATTACCTCACTAAAGGCGCATACATCCTAGCCTCTCCCGAAGGCCACCCTCTCAAAGAATCTGTCAACGGGTTGTACTTAAAGAAGTTTTACGCCTGAGTATAACCATTCTACACTAGGCTTTTTCTTTTTTGGACACATTTCATAGAGTTTTTAGTCTTCTTTCTTCCCCTCCATGCCTTACGTCTAACCTACCATTTTTGTTATTGACAGATGCCTCCTCCATCGGCCTACCACATCGGTTATGCCGACGAAGCTAGCTGATGGACACAGAATCTCGCTTCGGTTGTTTGGGCCCTCTATACCCCCTCACATGAACTGCTCCACTCCAGCGGCATATGTTTGGGCTCAGCAGCCAACAACCAAGCAGAATACACATCTGTCATTGGCCTCCTTGCCACATCCAGTCACCACCATATTCGTCACCTTAGCATCTTACTGGATTCCCATCTCGTTGTCTTTCAGCTCAACAATGTGTACCGTGTCTGCAATCCTTGCCTCTTCCGCAAATACCTACAAGTTAGACTTTTATCTCGACATTTTGATTCAATCACATTACACATATTCCATGACATTTCAATCAAATAGAAGATAATATGGCTAACCTAGTGTTATATTGGCATTTATCACATCAAGATACCATTACACATACATAAACCATCAAGAGTCCGTCACGGCATATAGATTAGACATCATAAAAAACATCAAAAATCATCATCACATGTGAACATCATATAGATCCAAAATGTATTTCCATATATATATATATCGATCAATATTCCATCAATGTTTATAAAAAATAGTACAACATGTCCAACATCCATAGGCAGGTGAACCACCTCACCCCTATAAGTACAAAATCGGTGTCAGATCACCCTATACAAAATGGGATCGCAAGCCTATATAAATAAAAAAATACATATACAGAGGCACTCATGGCACCTCTATAGCTCCACCACCTAGTCCTCTCTCTGGAGGAGGTGCCCCACCATGTAGGGGTCCCTCACGTCCTAGGGGCAGTCACCCAGTCATAGTCACCCATGCTACAGCTACTCTGCGGATCAGGGTCCGCAACTCTGTCGGAAGGCCCATGCACTGCTCCAAGACTCCCTCATCCTAGATCCACGTCTACATGCCCTCAGGCACTCCCTGTAGTACCGCCTCCAATCGGTGGTGAAAATCCTCAAACTCTTCGTCAGCCTCCGCCGGAGGAGCATGTGAAGGCCCTGCACCGGGGTTATCATATCGACGTCTCCTTCCTTCTCTCTCATCAACGACCGGCCTCTCACCAACCTCATCCTGCCGTCATCTCTCCCCTGCCCATGGCTCTCCCCACGATGGTCTCACGGGCCCCTGACAAGCTGGCACTCTGACCAACTCTATATCTCGTCCGCGAGGTCCCACATCTACACACACACCAAACAAATGATAGCATAAGCATCCATCCATACATAAAACATATTCTATACTATATAAAAATCAAACCATCAAATACATCAACATACCTCTATGGTCAAACACCTCTCCAGGGGGTAACACCATCTCTAGGTCCTCCCGAAAATCCACCCCACTATATGGGAACTAGAGTATGATCTATGGCATCTGGCACCACACTCGTGCAATATCGGTTGTAAATTAATGGCCACCCTCCCCACCCCCATGCCAAACCAATATCATCGCCCACCGCCTCAATCGCGGCTCTCGCGCACTCGTTGCGTCCAACAAAACTCTTGGGTGCAACATTGGCACCCTCTCCAAAAACCAAGCCACCAAGATAGACCCAAAGGTGAATTACCCTGAGTTAGAGCTCGACGCCTGTTGAGTTGCCCCACCATCTTGGCATGTAGCATCAAACCCCAAGAAAAATTCTCACCACTCAGTGCCCTCTGCATGATCCTCAGCTGACCACCACTGATCTGTTGAGTAGATAACGAGCCATAAACCCTCATAATCATCACTGCCATGAAACAATGCACAAGGTCATCCATCACCCCAATCCTCACCACCAAGCCTGACATGAAGTCCTCTCCAAAACAATACGTCTGGGCTAGATCAGCCAACTATCCATCCTCGGGTAACACGAGCTCAGCATGTAACAGGATTCCCCGAAAAGGGAGCCCAATCAAAAAATACACATCCTCTGTCGTAGAGAATGCGAGTTGCTCACCTCGCACAATGAATCACTGTAGATCAAGGCTCCACATAAAGATCAGGAACTGCAGCAGGTACTCATGTGTACGCACCAATGAATAGTCAAAGAACTTTAGCAACCCATAGGCTGCCAAAGGTCCCTGTACACTCGGCTCCTCATCTCTCATCGCCTCTCTCAGGCGCACCCAGTCTCTCTCCCTCCATTGGACTGGTATCATCAACTAGTCACTTGCATCCACATATACAATAATTGATTAGACATCACAACCCATAAAAACACCAAAATCTCCAAAAAATATAAGTTTTTTACACCCCTCATCTTTGCCTCAAGTGCGCGGTTGTTTTCCCCACAGGCGCGCACATATGCGTGCCTGTTTATCCCATAGTTTCACATTCATGTGAAACTATCAAATATACAAAGTCCCATTCATGTGCCCCTATCACACACACAGACACGCATTCAAGCATGCTTATCTGCTGCACAGTTGCGCACACATGCACAACTATCAAGAACAAAGTCACACACAAATGCGCAGTTGTGCTTCGCATAGGCGCACATCCAATGTGTGCCTGTTCTCCCCCTTCAAGCGCCCTAGTGCGCGGTTGTCCCAATTACATCCGCGCACTCATGCATGCGAATCATTCGATCACTCGCGCATTGGGGGGTCCATCCTCACAAAGTCCCACCGTACGAACATCCATACGACCCTGTCCAAAAATGAAATAATAATTACTATGCAGGAGGATACGACCACTAACTTGGCACTCGTTGATCCAAGATTGACTAGCTCGATCTCCCAGAATCTCCAAATATCCTCTAAAACCTCTCATCAAATCACTAAGATAGCAGGTACAAATGAGGTGGCATTATGGGCCCTACAGCTATATATAGTCCCTTTTGCCAAAATTCCGAGATCAATTATAGGAGCACCGATCGTCTGTTTTTTGATCCATCTTCAGCCACGGGATCAGGATCCCACCCCCTACACAGTCACATCCCCTGGGTCAACATCCATCCTTGGCCCTAGAGGATGCATTTTTCTCACACCCTGCCCAAGTACACCTACTTATATTCACAAATTAGTGAATAACTGTTATATGTTCTTTATCTTCAGATATTGTTCACATCGGGTATTCGATTTTCATGTGTGAAGGTACTTGGTCATCATGCATCAATGCTGCCCCTTCAGGTATATTATTGACACTGGCATGTAATCATTCCCTCTGAATATCAATTACATCTCCCAGTCACACCCTCCGACATTTTCCTCTAGGGTTCCCCCAACTGAATCTACAATACTCACACCTTCGCTACATTTTAGTACTGTCAACCAATAACACTCTCTCCTACATGAGTTGTCCCAATTATAGTCCCCTTTGGCACTTTGATACTCATGTTGTTTTCATCCCCTAGGGCTGGGAGTCCCAATAGTCTTCGCATTCCTGAGATTCAGCCACATGCTCCTTCTCCTCATTTTGCTAGCTTTCCCAAACAGACTCCCAGATAATCTCATTATGGTTCACATTTGACTGCACCTCTGCAATATCATTAACCCTCCATCTCATCCACCATTAGTTTTCCCATCTACGGATTGTCCTCCATTCATTTACATAATAAAAAAACCCACCTATGGGGCCCCCTACCCTCCACCTATTTTCCAAGCAACTTGCGCCCTCACCGACCAAGTCATCTTACACTAGGGCACCCATTTTTGTATCTTCACAGTTATCCCAACTTATTCTTTATTCATTTGGTAACTGTACAAAACCTTTGTTTCCAACATTTTCATAGCTTTATGTTGTCACCTTTCACGACCTTCCTTTTCTAGCAAAGCAACCCTTGTCACCCTTGGTTGGGGCATTTTTTACCTCCTACCCTTGTTGACATCATCCATAAACCCCAAGTATCTTACAGTCCATAAACCTCTGATATCTACATTTGTCCATTTTGTCACGCCTCTGGCACAATTTACCCAAGTCTAGTCGTCCCCCTGATGCTAGATTTAGTTTCATGGTTGCTGCCACTCATCCTTTACATATATCCCCAACCAAGGGTAGTCTTCAGTCTCACTGCTTCTTGACTTTGTCCATGTTCCTCATCAGTTCGTGATCTTAACCACTAGATTTCATGAAGCCCTTCACTTCTTGGATTCATGTCTCCCTTTCTGTGGACATCAGCATAATTTCCAGAAGGGTGATAGTATGTTGACTCTCATTACATTTACAATGAGGAGTCTCAGATGACACAGAGAGAACAATCATTACTCTCTATTGTCATTGACCCCCATAGCATTCGACTCCAACACTTTCTCATGTTGCGGTGGGTCTTACTTTGCGACTATTGTAGTTGTTTTTATATTCGGCGAAGACCTCTAAAGTTTGTTGGGCCATCAATGCCCGCGAATCCTCGACACTTCTTATAGGTGTCATCGCCTCTTTTCAGATTTTTTTCACCATCCGAATTTTCCTCTGCCATTATCAACATGCCCCAGAGGGCGCTGTAGTCATATACACCAACACACATTTTCAGTTACTGTCTTATACATTTTTGAGTTACATGACACGAGCATGGTGCATGCCCGCCTCGTTTGTACACAGTTTTATTTTTCCACGCCTTGTGAAAGGTTTGGGTCCCACAGGTTCCCCTCTCCCTCCACTAGGTCACTCTTGCCACTCCCCTCAACACACTTTCTTACAAATGTACTATCAAAAGAAGAAACATTGATGTATTTTGGCTATATGTATGCTCCTAACATCATACATCAAGGGGCATCTGTTATCAATGAAATTTCGTCCGCAAATGGTTACAAGAATCCATCATCTCCAAACACCTATTAGTTCATCCATGGCCCAAAAAATGCATTTCCAAAGGGCACAAAACTATACAACTGGTTATAAAATCAACATGCGCTCAGAATACAAATGAAGTGCATGCACATGCACCAGTCAAAAATGTCGAAAATGCACACATGTACCCGATGCGCGACTATGGACACAAAAACCCATGCACACCTTAGAACGGTGCATTTATGATTTTGGTCGGCCTCCCACCCACTTGTGCTTCAACTCCCAAGTCGATTTGACCCTCAAATCCGAACTAAATCTGAGTGGGGGGTTGGTCAAAGACCTAGAGGTGCCCTAAATGGCCCCTTGTTCACACGAAAGATTGGTTGAATAATGCCTCAAAGATTTGCTATAAAAAGAGGCCATGGGTGCACTATATTTCCAAGAATCTATTTGTATTGTTATGCTGCCTATATTCTCCTGCAAGGAACCTCTTTCCTCATTGGAGCATACAAGCACCATTTCATTTGAGCTATTCACATCACCTGTTGAGTGAATGAGCTTTGGATTTCTTCACCATTTCCTTCTAGTTTGCTATTTTTAAAAAGAGATCAATCATTGGGGGTTCAATAGCCCTACCTTGGAGGAAGAGGGGACCCATAAGTCTCCCTTTCTCTTTGGTGTTTTCCCACTAATACAATCTATCCATTGGTGGCATGAATATTGTTTATTTTTTATTCTACTTTCTTTATTCACTTTACTTTAGTTTCCTTAATTGTTATTAGCTTAGTTGTTTATTTGTTTCTTGTGCTTGATGTGTCTACTCCTACACTCATTTTTTTCCTGTCTAGCTAACCCAAATGGACTTGTAAGTGTCCTTGTTTTGCTCATTTAGGTGACGAAAAGGATGCAACAATCATCCTTACCCATCCCATGGAACATGGGTATCCTTAGAGTGCTATCATGATTTTCGATCCTCGATCTCGGATTGTATCCACCTGCCTGAATTCTTAGTATCGGGGGTCTTGGTATTGATATTCTTCCTTGCTTAGTATTGTTGAATTCATCTTCATCTTCACTCATTGATTCTCTTCTTTCTTCTCCTACTTTTGCTTCTACTCCAATCACCATGTTGTCTATTGTTCTTCTTTCTTGTATGTAAATGTGCAAGGAGGGTGGTTCATAGGGGGGTAACTCCATATACTTTCAATGTTTCTTTTGACATAACCCAAATATTTTCCTACCTGTAGCCATGCAAGACCATCCACTATCTCCAAGTCCTCTCCCCCTCCTCTTGGGGTACCTTCATCATCCTCTCCTACCTCTATGTCTCTACTCTGCACCTGATCATCCTCTGAAGTTGTATCATCTTGCAATGGCCAAGGGGTTCGAAATTTGTCTTCTTGGCCCCCACTACCACTACTTCTGGTATATTTACTAGATACCCTACTCCTAATTAATTTTGCACCTCTTCACAGAGTTATCTTCATATGTTCTCCTCTCTATCACAACACACTCTCCCGCACTTCCTCCTAGTGTAGTATCTTTCCTCTTCATTTTGGGCCTGACCCTTCACCTCACACCCCTTTCTATATTATTTATGATCCTTTGTTATGCTTTCCTTCTTGACTGAACTCTTCTTGCATATATTTTGGCTCTCTCTCTTCATTTCTCTTTTGGGTCCATTTTATTCCTCATCTCAAAAACATTTGGATCCTCCTCAATATATCCATATCCTCTCTCTTTCTTTTCCCCCTTGTTTTCATTCCCCCCCAGCGCTAGGGGAGTCTACTTATCCATCCTGTTGGGCTCCATGCACATCATCCCTTTCTCCATGAACAACATATTGATCGAGAGTGGAATTTCTTCTAGAAAACTTTTCTGGGGAACTTCATTAAACATCCTTTCAACTTCATTGAAAGAAGCAGTGTATTCTACATCAAACTCAATAATATAACCTTCCTTCACCCAAGAAAAACAAAAGTCAATTGCTCAAGTCCATTTATTATCCAATGCCTTCAGTCTATCAAGGGTTATATGATCCCAAACCAATGGTTCTTGAGGCCTTAAAGTAATATTCATAGTAGTCTACATCTTCAACCATTCATACAATAAACATGCAAATTCAACACAAAATATTTCATGCATATCGATGTAGATATACCTATTCTTCCATCATTCCACAATGGAAATTAGACATTTATTTTCCCACCAATAAAACTCATCTTCCTTCATAGTCATCCAATCTTGGATTTCCTCCCAAGATGGATACCACCTCATTCTTTTCCTTCATCATTCAATATAAAATCTTCAGGTCCTGACAATGGAACCATTTTTTGAATCACTCACACACATCCTTCTTAACGCTAGGTGGTTGATGTCCCAAGGTTCGTCCAGAGTTGACCAACAAAAATACTAAGGCATCAACATATAAATCCTCATACAAAGACTGAAGAAGGTCTCACCTAAGACTCCATGAGAATAATAGAGACCATCTAGTATTTTGTCGGTGATGAAGGGTTAATTACACAATGAATCCATTTGGGTTGTCATTCATACATTCCATTGCAATATGATTAAATACTAACAGCATGTAATAGTAACACATACATTAATCAAACACATGATCAACACATCAAAGGACATGAATCAATGCAAATTTATTATATTCATTCAACCAGTCACATACATATACCAAGAGACTCATCAATTATCAGAAACAGTTTCTTGTGCTCTCATACATTATCACAGTAGTTCATTACATGGCACCATGCACTTTCTCTCATACTTTGCATCTATTAAGAAGCCAAACTCGCAACTAAAATCTTCACAAAACATAGCCAGACTCTTTACAAAGCATGATCTCAGAGTGAGATCTATGAATGAACATCAATCAATCAACTAATGAACTAGGTAACTCCTTCGTTGTTGTCATTGCTCCCTTTTGTTTCCTTCTCTTCGTTGGTGCTCTATCACTTTTAGTTCTGTTGATTTCCAGTCTCAAATGCTTCTTCCACCCACATGCAGTCCACTTAGTCTCTTTAGAGTTGTGGCAGCCTTAACTACCTTTCCAGCTCAACCCTTAACTGCTCCATGATCTCTCGTGTTGCATGAAGTAATCATTCGGGAAGATTTCATGAATATTCTTTTCTTGATTCCAACGTGCATGCAATGTCTTCTTGATTTCTGGTGTGAATTTTAGAACTTAGGCTCACACGCATATCAAAAATTGGATTGTTGCTCATATCAAAAATCAGACTCGAATGCATATCAAAACTCACACTGGCATGCATACCTCATATCATCCACTACGCAGTTGTTGGTGTGCATGCAAAATTGTAGAGCGCTCAAAACTGTAGTGTGCGTGCACAATCTTTACCCAAAACTTTGGGTGCCAACACTTCTTTCAAGTTTTTTCTTCTCTAGTTCCAAGTGTGAAAGGGTATTACTCATAGGTGTGGATCCCCTACAGTTTGAGTGGTCATGGAGCTATTTTTTATACTTTAAGGTCCAACCTCCTTAGGTACACAGAGTTGAGGGTGTGGAAAATGTGAACAACCTCATTCAGAGATTGTTTTGTCAAATTTGTGTGGCTTTCAACAACGATAGTCACACTGAAGTGCGTGAATCGCAATGAATTTCCTTTGGTAGTCCACGCAGACCTGCATGAATGGCATAAAATCCTCTTTGATATAATGTGTGGTATTATGAATACCCACTTTCCATAGTTTCTTGCTTTGTTGAATAAGTCATGTTAATTTTATGAGTATGTTGTTTGGTTTATAAAACTGATGACTTTTTTGGTGATCGCCTATATAGCTTGATGATCGATTTTAAGGTGATAACATATGCCCCATTATGTGTGAGGTTAGGAGAAATAATATAGATGAAATACATAATCATTTCTTTTGATTGGTGCATTGATTCTTATGTAGAGAGAGAAAGGTTAGAGGAAATGAAGAACAATCATTAGGAGGAAGAAGGAAAGACCCACCTGTAAAAACACTACCCTGAAAAGAATAAGGATATTTATACAAACAAGGAAGGCATTCCCTATGCTCATTTCTATAACTAGAAAAGAATTTACAATCGTAAACACAAATGTTGAATTGATCTTGTTACTAAAATCTTGATGAAGTAGAGATATGTAGCACCCTTGGAGGCATCAGTAATGAAAAATGACGGTTTTAAAATGAGAACGTTCCTTGAAACTTGGAGTGAACAACTATTATGGGTTTTTATAACTTGGAGGTATTGATGGCATGTCAAGTCTAGAGGTCTTCGGCTAGTACTGAGAACTACAATTGTTTCTAAGTAGAACCACCCTGATATGGATAGGTGTTGATGTCAAATATTAAGGGGGGGGGGGTCAATGGAAGAAAGGAGAAATGATGACTCTCTTTGTCCCATCCGAGGCTCATCACTTATAGGGTAATGAGAAACAAGATACTGTAGAATTCCTAGAAATTGATGTTGAGGTTGATAGGAATGCAATGGAGACCCTAAGGAGAAAAGTGCTCTCGGAAACAAATGGATCAATATGGTATCAAGTATTGACTTATAAGGGTGATGAGTAACTGGTAAATATTGGAAAGGTCAGTAGTAAATGAAACTCAAAACTTCCCTTGGTCAAAGCATAAGTGATGACTGAAAAGGGAGAGAATCAAGGACTTCAACTAGACAAAGTGTGTCTCATGTCTTGGGGACTGTCAGGAAATGGCAATATATTTTTCAGCTTGTTATTGAAAGTGACGAGGCTACAAGGAGTTGGAAATTAGTGGTGAAAACATAGGGGTCGTCACATAAGGTATTGGGACACTCGAGGTTTTTCCAATAAGATAGGGTTTCGTAGACATATTTGTTCAGTATAAATGATGCAACCAAGGGAGACAAGTGAAAAATGGAGCCATCAGGAATAATGGCTGAAGTTTATTTACTTGATGAAAATCAAAAGGTACTTTATACAATTACAAAATGAATCAAAAAATAGCTTGGGTTGAACATGAAATAACAGAGACGAGTGCCCTAGTGAAGCGGTGGCTTAGCCTATGGAGGTTGTTGGCCCTCGACCAAGTTTAGGAGAACTTCGGTCATGATTGACTGAGTTTGGACTTCGACAGGTTGGTCAAAGGAGGAGCATAAGGTGAAGCAGAGATTGTGGGATCTCGTCACCTTTTGTGGACCTTTTTGGGTTAGGGTTTATGTAACGGGTATGGCATGTCGTCCCATGGGTTTTTACCCATTTTTAGGCCTTCTTGTAAAGTATAAGTAGATATCTAGGCGATGTAAGAGTAGCAAGACCTAGTAATATGGCTTGGTACTATGCAAAGTGCAAGTGATTGTAAGAGTCTTTGTGCATATTGTGTGTTGAGACTTGCAAGACTAAGTGAAAGTCACCTGTAGTGCTTGGTGCACCGACTGTGTAAGGCTCTGTGACTAGATATACTAGGGGAAGGAGGATCTGGCGAAGTCCGCACATATATCCTATCCTATGTGGAGAGGTTTTGTGGCTCTGTGCATGTAAGAAGATTGACAAAAGACAATAAAGAAGAAGAATAATTGGTGGACGTAGCCCCAGGTTGGGGGTGAACCATGTATATCTTGTGTTGTGATTGCTTTGTTCATTATGGTTGTTATGTTGTTGATGTGACTTATGATTAGTGATGCTATCTTTATGTATGATGCATCTGATATAGTAGCTTAGTGCATGGTAATGTGAATGAATGCTAGATCTGATCTGCTTATATATGCTAAGTGTTTGAATGTGTTAGATCTCATTGAATATTGCATTTCTCTGTAATTAGGGTTTACAACTACGATGTGAATAAGAGTTAGAGACTAATGAATATTAATTCCTAAGTGCTTTGTTAAGTGTGGTAATCACAGATTTGTCTCCCAGCTAGGTTGCAGACACTTGAGTCATGCAACCCCCCCTGCCTCTACCTCGGGTGAGACTTCATCTGCTTCGAAAGTGTTGTCGAAAGGGCCAGTAGTTAGGGTTTTGTTGGTGCGTTGTTGAAGCATTGAACCCCGAGTCTGCCCATGTGCCAACAAATTGTTCCGTTGTCGAGACATGAAACTGTGATTGATGGGAGTTGAAGAAAAGAGAAAGCTTTGTGCGTAGATATGTTGCCCTAGTGCGCAGTATCCTACCTGGCTTGTGAAGCTCTGTGCTAAGAAAGGAATCAAATCTAAAGAAAAGAGGTAAGATATTAAAGCTTTGTGCTCTGATAAAGGTAAGAAAAGTGGAAATTTTTTCTTCAAAAGAATGGATCTAGGTATGTTTGATAGATTTTGTCCTAGTCTGAAAACTAATGCACAGTTAGAAGAAAGAATATATGATATGAATAGCTCTGATAGAAATAGTGAAAGATATGTTATTTCTATGCATAGAAAGAATGTTTGGACTAACAAGTGGATGCAGGATCCTAGAAAGAATTTTTTGCAGGTTCATCATTGTGATCCCAATGCGCATTACAAGAAAGGTTGGGGATCATTTAAGAGAAAGAGAGGATTAACCCTTTGTTACAATTGTAGAATATCGGGACATATTACTAAGGAATGCCCTGGTAGAAGCCCTATTTGTCTGTGTTGTAAAGATATGGACCATGAAGTTTTGGATTGCCATAGAATGATTGCTAAGGCTGAAAAGATGAATATGAGACAAGGAAACCATGAGAAAATCCAAGAGACTAAAGATATGATAGAACCCCAGAAAGAATCAAAGACTATACTATTACAGATGAAAGAAACCCTGAATGATCACAAAGACATCAACTTATCAGAGATCTTAAAAGAAAAAGAGTGCATAGAAACAAGAATAGGAGACTTCGACATAGACTATGTATCGGATGCAGAAACACAAGTGAATATCATGACAGAAAGAACTTGGGAAACTTTGGGAAATCCAGCTATGGTTCCTTCACTGGGAGGAATAGGATTGTTTAAAGGAAAGATAATAACCCTATGTGGAAGACTTTCCAGTGTACCTATGGTTGATCATGGAGAATTGACACAAGAATGATTTGAGGTTATTAAGTTTGTTGAGAACAACACCCCATTTTCTCTTTTGCTAGGAAGAACTTGGATTGAGAAAGATCAAGTCAGAAGGAAAAAAGAAGAGGAGGCTCTAGAACAGAAAAAACAAGAACTAAGAGATTTCATGGCTAGGAGAATATCATGCTTAATATAAGAGCAGGAAGACATGTCAAAGCTACTAAGAGCCAAATACCTGGCTGTCGAAGTTGAAAGAACACAAGAAGTCTTAAGAAACCTATTCATACAAGAAAGTAGAGCACCTACTACAAAAAAATAAGAAAATTTACCCTCGAACCTTATGAAAGAATCTCATCAGCGTGAATTTACTATGTTAAGTACAGACAAGAATTAGAATAGAAAGACAAACCCAAAGATGCATATCATAGGAAAGAAGGCTAGAAAGCTCATTAAGAAGAAATCTAAGCTAGTAAAATTGCAAGAGGTACCAGGAAGGACTTTGTAGAAGGGAGATTTACAAAACTTGAACTTCATCGGAATATCAGAACAACACAGATTGGCACTTTGCCATGGCAAATAGATATAACCATTGGAGGCATCCTGACCATTAGACCTACTCTCCAGAAAGGATAGAAACAAAGTTATTGACGAAATGTTTTCCATTGGACCGTTGAGACTGTGCCCTAACTAATGAAATTGCATTGATGAAAGCCTTCTTTTCTGTTGGAGGAACCTGTTACGATGTTGTCTATTTATACCATCGATTGTTGCACCAAGAACACTTTTGCGAATTATATCTGAGCCTACAAGAGAATTCATTGTTATCGCGTTGTTCCTATTGAGACCTCGCCACCCATTCTATTACCTTGAGTGTTAGATCACCAACCTAAGATACCTGATATCGAGTGTGCATGTCAGATGACATTAGTGAAATAGAAAAATCTATCGAAGAAATCCTAATAGACCTCATGAATGAGAAGGTGTTGTCTGTAGGAGTTCAAGCCTCCTCGACGAGAGGAGTGCAAGCATCCCCGTCAATTTCTCGTGGATATGGACCATCCCGAGATGCGATAGAGAAATGAACCAAGCATCGTGATCATTTGGCGAACGCGAAGCTCATCTGATCAATCCTTCCTGACTAAATCCCGCCTCTGGCTGGCATGGTGAGTCGTGACAACGTCCCAAGGGACTTCGACTACATGTTGATTACTGCGTACCTCCCGAAGGGGATACGTACAGCCAAACCATAGCTGTATAAGATTCTAACGTTGAAGATCAACGACTATAACCTAGGAGATCGCAAGAACTATGGTATGCTCATGCTGCATAAGTATTTAACCAAGACAAAGGGGAAGAAATCGAAGATAATCCCCTAGCCATGGACCATGGACATCGCGAGGTCCACGATCCTCAACGTGATGAAGATACCACACTTTGGAAGGCACCAGGAGGTTAACACATGTGTTAAGATCCTATTGTCTTTCTTCCATGGCATTTATCTGTGGCTAGACAAACGCATCACCGTCGATCCAGCGTTGATCCATAGGATCACTGGATTAAGCATACAAGGACCAGACCCGCAAGACTTTTACCCAAGGAAGGTTGTATATCGCGCCTTGGCGCAGACAATCAAAGACACCTATGGTGATGTGGAAAAGGGGAAGTGAGGCTATAAGGTAGCCTCCATATATAATGGCATAGTGTGCCTCACCTGCCAACTAATCGCAGGTAAGCTAGTAAGGAAGAACAGACCCACGCAGCTCACAGGGTTCATTGTTGACCTCACAGGAAAATGCATGGAAGGGCTACAAATGAATTGGGTGAGCTACCTCATAAACCAGTTAGAACAAGACTGTTGCGAAGCTCAGGATCAAGGCTATGAGTTTCATTTCAGTTGGTTGTTGATCCTCATTGCCTTCATTGCTTGGGAGATTCCAGAAGGTGCGACCTTCCCTGAAATTGAGTCATCTGGACCACTAGTTGCGAAGTTCACTACGCTCTGGTATTCGAGCGACATGGCTAAACAATCGTAGTCAAACGCGGTGTTCCACACCTATTACCTACAGTTGAAGAGGGCTATTGATTCTTTCCCTTGCATGATGCTGAACACCCTGCACAGGTTTAGGCCATTTGCGAAGTTCCACACAGATAGACATTTTATTTATATCACTGTGCGCGAAGACGAACATAGAGAAGAGCTGCAGAGTTATTATAAACTCATAGAGGAGGACATGGAAGAAATAACTAAGGAATGTCCTGCAGAGCTCCTTATACCAGTCGACTAGGCAAAATTGTTCGACCTCAACCTCATCGGAAGTCCTGTGGTCACTCTCGAAGAGTATGATGCACCCAGCAACAGCAGAAGGAAGAATAAGGAAGAAGTACAGGAGTCGCACAGTGCATTAGAAGAGACTACTTCAGAATCACCTGGAGGGGGAGGAGGTGACGAAGTAGACAGAGAAAAGGACAAAGAGGAAGAAGACCAACATAAGCAAGGTGAAGTAACACCGCCTAAGGATCCCATTCATGAAGCTGAGACATCCAAGAAAAGAGAGGTTTCCCCCATGAAACCTACATCATGGAAGATATCAAAAGACAATAAACCACCATTTCAGAATGTACTCATGGTGGATGAAATCATCCTTATCATTGTCATTGTGTCAGACACCTCAAAGAATATCTTGCAGAGGAGTGAAGCCAAACAAGAATCCATGTATGATAGGATCGAAGCAAAGTTGAAAGGGGTACAACAGGCCCTTTACTCCAGCCGCACAGTGTCTACTGCGCCACCATCTTATGAAGGAATTGAGTTGGGAGATGAGGCTGCCCAGCTATGTAGAATAGTATATGCGACTGAAGCTCGACTTCGACATGTCCAAGAATAAAAATAACATGCCATAGAGGCCCTGAAGCAAGTAAAGGAGGAAGCCACAGAGCAACGACAGGTTGCACAGCAGGAAAAATATGACCTCCAAGCGAAGTTCGCAGAGGATAGAGTGCAAATCCAGCAGGAGAAAGAGCAGTTTCTTGCGGAGTAGATGGAAGTTAAAGAAGGAGTCACCAGATCACTTCACTTTGTGATAGGATTAGAACAGAAGGAAGAATACCTAGTGGAAAGTCAAGTGACGAAGCTTGTTGAAGCTATTCAACAGCTTCAACAGAGAGTAGCAGAACTAGAGCTACAAGCAGTGCCAAACACTCTGCAGGAAGTGCGAGATCAAAGAGAGGAAACTGTCGGAGCACAATCGAGAGAATCAAGGCATTAGCCTTGGAATGAAAACAACTCAACAATCAAAGTGCACAGAACTACGAGCGCCTTGCAGAGGACCCTGAGCTTAGGACATTGGAGTCACAGCTCCAGGAGGAAAAGAAACAAGCAACATCAGTGCAAGCGCAGTTGAAGCGACTATCAGTGATTGAGAGGATGAAAATATCCCAAGAAGAGCGCATGATTCAACAACAGGTCCATTCTATTCAGAGTAAAGTCATGGAAGTGACCCAGAGGCTCCAGCCAGTGCAGGATGAAGCTTGCACACTTTTTGAGGAAATTGAAGGATGAGGTGCAGAGATGGAACAAATGGTCTCTTCGTTGGAACAATGCTTGGCAGGACCCGTGAACGAGAAATTTATTCAAGAGTTTGTCGATCAGGAGGCCTTGGTGAAGCAACAAGTCGAAACAACTCGAGCCAAGCTCGAGGCATTTGAGGCAGAGTTACCCAGATCAAAGTGACTCAGGATGAGTCACAAGTGAGTGTTGGGGGCCCGTTGTCCCTTGACCAAGTTTTGGAGAACTTGGGTCATGATTGACCAAGTTTGGACTTAGACAGGTTGGTCGAAGGAAAAGCACAAGGCGAAGTGGAGATCGCGGGATCTCGTCACCTTTTTTGGACCTTTTTGGGTTAGGGTTTATGTAATGGGTATGGGATGTCGGCCCATGGGATTTTACCCATGTTTAGGCCTTTTTGTAAAGTATAAGTAGATATATAGGTGATGTAAGAGTAGCAAGACCTAGTAGTATGGCTTGGTGCTATGCTAAGTGCAAGTGATTGTAAGAGGATTTCTGCATACTGTGTGTTGATACTTGAGGGACTAAGTGCAAGTAACGTGTAGTTCTTGGTGCACCGAATGTGTAAGGATCTGTGACTAGATCTACTCGGGAATGGAGGATCTGGCGAAGTGCGCGTAGATCTCCTGTCCTATGCGGAGAGGTTTTGTGGCTTTGTGCATGTAAGAATATTGACAGAAGACAATAAAGAAGAAGAAGAGTTGGTGGACGTAGCCCTAGGTTGGGGGTGAACCACGTATATCCTATGTTGTGATTTCTTTGTGCATTATGGTTGTTATGTTGTTGATGTGACTTATGCTTGGTGTTGCTATCTTTATGTATGACGCATCTGATATAGTAGCTTAGTGCATGGTAATGTGAATGAATGCTAGATCTGATTTGCTTATATATGCTAAGTGCTTGAATGTGTTAGATCTCATTGAATACTGTGTTTCTCTTTAATTAGGGCTTACACCTGCGATGTGAATAAGAGTTAGAGACTAATGAATATTAACTACTAAGTGCTCTGTTAAGTGTGGTAATCACATAATTGTGTCCCAACTAGGTTGCAGATGCTTGAGTCCTGCAACCCCCCTTGCCTCTACCTTGGCTGAGACTTCATCTGCTTTGCAAGTGTTGCCGAAAGGGCCGCTAGTTAGGGTTTTGTTGGTGCATTGTTGAAGTGCTCAACCTTGGGTCTGCCCCTGTGCCAATAGAGGCACAAGTGTCTGAATCAAAATGCAGGGTGGAGGTCCCAAGGGTAGGTCTTTGTGTTGGCGGATTGGACTACAGATGGGAAACTGATCTTGGAGGAGATGAGGGGCCAATGATAATGCAGGATTGCGTTCAACATAACCAATTGAACTATATAATGGTCCAAGAGTCTAGAGGGGTGTGATATGGAAATATGATTGAGAAGGAGCATGAGGTTTATTCTCAAACGTGCGAACTATATGGAATCCCATTCCTATGGGATGAAAATGGCATGGGTGTCATTTTTCCTAGAGGATAAAAAGGTGTGAGACATCCCATAGGGGTACAAAAAAACAACTGACTCATAGCAACTAAATGCAAGTGGAAATTGGTGAAATTGTTATGATACCAGTTATTGCAAAACCTAGAGGCATATGTTGGGGGATGATACAAGAAAATGCAAATGGTTGTAGAGGGAGTGACTACATGTCATTTTTGAAACATATACCTAAAGGGGGCATGTTATGATTAGAATTGTAAGTTCTATGATCTTGTTTCTAAGTACCTACACACAAAAACCAAATACCTGAAGTGAAAAATACCAGATTAGTAAAGAACATAATACGATAATTTGACAAAATGACAGTGAGAAAGTGTACCTATAACTGTGGTACTGGGATGGGGGTCCTGGGTAAGGTGCATGAGAATTGAAATTATACCATTGTGTAGAATGGAATATGGTGATCCCAATGTTGTGAACGGTTCAAAAAATACAACTATTGAGCTCTCGTACTAGAGAAAAGAAGTTTGGCCTAGGACATATAATTGGTAGTGGGAACTGCCATGCCACCTCATTTGTACTTACAGTGACATGGACATACATGTATATGATATTTTTAAGATAGTTCTAGCTTCTTTTCACACCCGTTGGTCATTAGATTTCAGATATGAGAGAGTCAGGTAAGGGGATCTAACCTCCAAGCCTTTTTGAAAAAAAAAAAAAATCTTGGGGGCTGTACAGATGGCCATATGACCAACTTTTTAAGGGGATAGTTCTATATGTGTGGGATATCAAAATACACCTGCATTGATAAGTTCAATTATGTTCCTATCTCCCATGTCGTATGGCCTTGGTGACAACAATACAGTCATGCAATAGTTGGTGCGACTGAAAGGAAATATCTCACATTGATTGGCGTGACTATTTGGGGAATAGTCCTGTTGATCAATGCGAACATGAGGGTGACAATTTTGTGGGATTTTGTGCAACTATAAAATGAATAATCATGATAATCATCATGATTATTCAACAATCAATTGCACTGATCAACACGCATGTTTGATTGAAAATCGCATGGATTATGTGAGGTATGTTTTTTACTAGATTGTTGAATTTTTTGCTAAGATGACTAGCTAACTTTGGTTTTGTGGTCCATATTGTGGTTGTACGAGAGCTTCCATTATGTCAGTGCATTGGTGATAATTTAATTTGGAGGCTATTTGTATGGTAATGGTCATGGATGCTGGGGTTTGCTTTTAGTTGGCCAGCTTTGGCCTACTGAAGTACCTTCAATGTGCGTCATTGCGCTCTTAGGAGGATTTGTTGACTTTCTTGGTTAGGATGTGGAGGTCCAACCAATGGGCCTTTGAGGTTCATGAGAAGATGTTGGATCTATAATATACTGATATCTACTTCTTGATGGGTCTCTCCATCTGGGGAAATGTCCTAGAGTTGATACCTTGCATGGTAGGAGGGGTTACTATGCAACAACTGGAGGGATGCCACTGCAAGAGCGATGATGTTGTTAGTGGAGGAGTGATCTAGATAGGCCGGATCAAGTCATTCTTTATGTGAGTAGTATCTAATATGGTCATGAGGATATATGGATCCTTGGGGACGCAGCACATCTCCAACACGCATATGACAATCGTGGAGTGGGTGCTCCAAGGTAGAACCTATGTTGCAGCCTCCCTCATGAGGGAGGCCATGTTTGGAAAACTGGATCTGTGTGCTCGAGGTGATGGTGGGGACTTTGTGTTTGGCTCAGTCATATGCATATTTTTCTTTAAGTGTGTCATACTTTTGCGTCCACGGATTATTTTGGACCCCACACCACCAAGGGTATCACGCATGAGGTGGTGGGAAACTATACAGATTTGAGAGGGATTGGGTCCTACAGGGAAGTATTTCACAACCACATTTCATGGGTTTATGCTAAAATCCCCTTAGATTATACTAGAGTTTTCCTATGTCGGTATGGATTATCGACATGTTCCTAACATGATCCTCCCTTCTGGGGAGGTTTGGGACTTACAAGGTGATCTTTGTTCATTTGTTGTTTATTATTATGTTGTTTGATGTATTTTTTGATCTATCTGACATAGTGTTATAGCATCAATTACCACAACATATGCATGTTGGATTTTCAATGAGCTATGGCTCATGGATTTACTTTAAAATTTATGTTTAGTTTTACTTGAACCATAACTACTGCAGTAAACCAAGATCACAAGAAGAATAACCATGCACAATAACACAAGAACTATCCTGGGAAACCCTTCTCAACAAGGGAAGAAAACCCAACCAATCCTTTGCTATATTCCTCAAGAGAAAGACCTCCCACACCATCACCAAACCTAGCACACAAGAGGGTGTTATAATTCTCATAATTTCAAACCACAACTTCTGAAATCATGAGATGACACAATGATAAGTGTGTTTCCTCAATGGGGATTCACCTTTATTTATATAGGACTTGTTACATCAAATGATGAATCTATTGGCACAATAGGGCCGACTTCAATAACTCAAAATATAATTAATAATTACCATATTAATTATCTTTTACATTAAGGTGGAGTTGACCTGTACCCTTTACATAAAAAATAGGGTTACAGGTAAGTCTAACTCTTGAACAATGTATCAAGGGATGTCATACACCCACTAGTGATCAACCACTAGGGGCACATCCATCTTTGCTCAGCCACATGGATGTCTCTCTATCTCACTGTGTCTCACAGGAGAACCACACTCACTAGTGCTCAGCCACTAGGATCACGTTCACTTGTGGTCATCCACATGCACGTCCAACTCAACAGATATTCTTTTTTACTGCATTACACAAGAGCTTCATCTGGAATTCATCATCTCAACTCTCTACTCAGAGGAGACTAATACATCATTTCATCTCTATCTTAGAACGATGCACCCATCTCATGAGATTTCACACGTTCACCTGTTCTCACCCACAGGCACGTACAACTCAATATATATTCTTTCTCACTGTGTTACATAGGAGAATAATCTGGAGTTCATCTCAAATATATGCAAGGAGGAGGCCATCACAACATTCCAGTTCTGTCTCAGATAGGAATCACACACCCAACTCAGGGGCTCTCTCTCAGGTCTGTGTCCTGGAGGATGTCTCACGCAGCTGTAATCGTCAACACTCCCTCTTAGCTAGGGAGGCATTCTCCATCATGCCAAGTCTCACACGGAAGTACTTGAAATTTTGTCTTGGCTGTAGTCATCAACACTCCCTCTCAACTAGAGAGGCATTCTTCACCAAGCTAGTTTAGTGAGGATGTCTTCAATCTTCTCATGTGTAGGAAGGTACTACACATGTACTTCTTTCCTCTGCATCATGTCTCTGAAAATGATATTTTATCTCAATGTGTTTTGATCTCTCATGAAACACAGGGTTCTCAAAGAGCTTCACACATCTCTGGTTATCACTAGTAGTAATAGGATCCATCTCATGATCAAATAAATCTGTCAAAATCCACATGGCTTCGCAGACTGCCACACTCAATGCTATATACTCTGCTTCTATGCTACTTAAGGCCATAGATATTTGTTTCCTACTGCACCAGGAAACCGTGGTCAACTCCAAGGTAAAATAACAACTAGATGTGCTCTTCCGGTCCACTGTACTCTTTTCTCAATCTGTATCAGCATATCCTTGCAAAATCAAGTTCACACTGGAGGCATATCTCAGGCCATATCCAATTGTGTCTCATATATATCTGAATACATGCTTTATCACTATCCAGTGAGTCACAACTGACTCATGGATTGACTAAGCACATTCGTTACATAGCATATATCAGTTCTGGTGTTAACCAGATTGTTGTTGGGAAATAATACCCTACGGACTAACAAGCTAGGGCTGAACTTGTACGCAGATCATGAACTTCAAGACACACTTTTAACCTATCACCCTAATACTCAAACCACTTTTTCACACACAAGCATGGAAGAGATCTACTAACCTTTTTCTATCAATGTTTGATGTAGATCCTCGGTTTCACTTTATCCACTTGCTCTCGCTGCTCCTTCCAAAGACAATCCTGCAATCAAGACAAAACACTATGCATGCATGCTATTCTTCTACCTACGGGTTAGAGACAAAGCATAAATCAAATAAAATATATATCACTCATGCATTGGGATGGGAAAAGTATTATTTTATTAATCTCAAGATGAATCAACTTACAATAATGATAGAGATCGACCACCGTTCCTCGATCCTGATCCTGGGCTCCTCCTCTTCTTTGTCCTCCAACTGCTTTGCTTGAATTCTTTTTAGGCTTAAGGAAATTCTAAAGGGTTGGGACAAATGGATTCGAAAATTGGGTAGAGTTTCTTTGCAATCTTTTTTCCCTTCCAAATAGTACCCCTACCCCTTCTTTTATAGGCTAGAAGGAGCTAGGATTTTGGATGAACTCTCGGCGATGCATGGCTGGGAGTTCCAGTTAATTGACCCAAAGATTTTTCTCCCATCGACAACTTTCCTGTTTTTTTTCTTTGTTAGGTAAATGCGGGCTATAGTAGGCCAGTCAGCGTTCCAACGCGTGCAGTAGTAAGCCTGCCAATGTTCCAACGCGTGCAGTGAAGCGTTAGGGCGTGTGCCACTTGTTTTAAGAGGGTTTTCAAGGTTTTATTCAGCATGGCTTTGGAAAGGAAGAGAAATGAGTTGGCCTGATGCCAGTTAAGCATGTGTGGTGCATTTTAGGGTTATAACAGATGCCCCCTAATGTGTGAGGTCAGAAGAGCATCTGATGTCCGAAATACATTACCAATTCTTTACCAATCTGTATTGATATGTTGAATGAGTGAGCCTAGGAATCAGGAATTAGGAGGTGCCGTCTGCAAAAAGTATCAAATGTCTCACCGAGGTAGGCATACCCATGCTCGGGATAAAATAGAACCATGGCTACCAATCAAATAGAGTGTAGATCCATGTCAAAGGATTATAAAGAGTCGCTGCGAACAATACACAGTGGAGCTACATCTTGAAATCAGAAAGATATACACAGAAAGTATCCATCTCCCAGAAGATGATTCGGCCTGATGGTTGTACTTCAGAGCTTGAGAAACAACTTCAAAGTCTTCTAAAACTTAGGTAGGAGTGTAATATGAGTGTATGAATGTACTACCCAGAGGTCTTCGATGGCTCGTCGGTTATGGACTTGATAATCTTGATGATCGGACTGAAGGCTTCAGTGATTTCAAACAAAGACTTGATTGGACGTTCAGGATGGCTGGGTATGCGGACAAGAGACATATTGCAGAGGGGCCGACTCAGGCTTAGTGACAAACTTCCCTTGGACAATAGCACGACAAGTGATAAGACTCAGGCAGCATATCTGTTAATCATACGTCTATGAAGAAGGAGGCAACGCAAACTCTCCATATGTTTGGAAGAGTAACCAAACGGTGGAGGACACAACTCTGTATAGCGAGCAAAGCTTCCTAAGGTCGTACTACATCCCATAGTCTGATGAATCAAACGGACAGATGTGTTTTATCCAAGGGCGACTCATGATGCTGCCAATAAAGAAAATACTTTTCCCATCCTCTTTTTGGGGTATATTTGATTTTTTTGTTCTTTTTTGATGATTTTGAAAGAATAAAGGAATATTACGTTACAACGGAAGAACGAGCACAACAAACATACAAGCTCAAGGCACAAGGACAAGACTGATGTTCTAGGAAATGATACTCGAGAAAAATCCTCCAGTGGCCAAAGGTGTTAAGACGCAAAGGCAAACTGTTACTAGGCT
>JZKD02S2219411.1:128761-145649 GCA_000966675.3 Picea glauca
AACATGTGTTTCCTCTTAAGAGGTCACAGGTTCAAATCCAAAGGGGGGTAGGGTATGTATACCTTCGTAGACTTTACCAGTCAAATCGTTGGGCGAAGGGGGGTCCCTTGTCCCATAAACAAAGGGGTCTCATACACCAATTTGGTGTGTTGGCTTGGCCGTGACCTTAAAAATAGATTATCATTATCATTATCATTAAAAATAATAATAATATTCATTTAAAAAAATAGTACACATCCCATTATGAACAATTATATGCAACACAATCAACAACGATGGCATTGAGGCTTGTTTTATAAAAAATTAATACACGGTGGCATCGCACTACCATTATAATTCTAAAGCTTCTTCAATTGACTTTCATCTCAAGTTTGGCTTCTCGGATTAGAAAATTGCAGTGAAAGGACCTATATCGTAAATAAACACCTTTATTGTAAGGTTTGAAGTACCCAAAATACTTTATGTACTAAATTTCTCTTTAATTCATTTTTAATTAAGAAATTCTCCTAAACTAAATTATGATATATTGTATCATCAATTTTATCAATTTTATCATTTATATTTGAATAGTTTTCATTTTTTTTCCAAGTCAATTTTTTTTTCAATAAAAATTGTATTACTTTAGCTAACCAGAAAACCAGTACATATGTCGAGGTTTGTAGTTGGTTCTACGAAATAGATGGAAACCACAACCGATTTCAAACGTGAAAAAACATTCATGTTTACAACAAAATACATATATGGCAAAATAGAAACTATGAAAGCTATTGTTTTGAAGTTGGGCCTGCCTAAAACTAAAATGATGATTGTTGCAAACAAAAAGAGACAGAACAAGAAAAATTTCATACACTGGAGGAACCCGGGTTTCCATCACCATTTGGGGGATGAGGCCAGGTTGGTGCAAAGACATAAGGCTAACAACAGGTTGGGAACCTACTCTTGATAGGATCACTTGAAAAAGAGTCAAAGAAAGAATCCAACTGATGACAAAGGATATCCTGGTGGAGAAGTTGATCTGCAACATCCTTTTTCAGGTCGAAAATTAGTTGTAATTGATCCCTTGAGAGACCATACAAAGGCGGTGCCTTAGGCACTATATCCACATTTGGTTCAAGATCGAATTCTGGATGGGCTTCTTCTAAAGCCATGTCGCCTAGCCATGAAGGATGAGCCTGTTCCATAACTGAGGAACTTCTAGCTTCCCCCAAGACCAGGGTAGGAGCAACACCTTCCTCTCGAGGGGAAATGAAATTAGAATTATGTATAGTTGAAGACGCAATCAATTGGGCGTCTAGAGGAGACCAGGGGGGCATCGAAGGGAATTCCTCTTCAACAAAAACTGGATTATTTTCTTCCATATCCATGTTCTAAACTGTATAAGGAAAATCCCTAGAAGGCAGACCAGTGAGAACTGGGCTAGTGTGAGGAGGCAGAGGTGACGAGGGAGGCAGACCCTGTCGAAGTCGGTGAGAAATGAAGTTGTAGTAAGCTGGACCACACTTCAACTTACCCCTATCATGTGGCATGGAGAAAGGAAGATGATTAGAAGGCCAAGAGATACAGAGGAAATAAGACAAGGAGACACGAGGAAAGAGATCCTCTCTGAGAGAGGAGGAAACCATCCACAACACCCAAGTAAACAATGGACAACAAAACCCATGCATTACCTCCAATAAGTGATCCATTCCAATCATGGAGAGTGCCATTAAGATTTAGATGATGGCCTCCATCCTCCTCATACCAACTCTGAAACAAATCAGATCCCTATCTAATCCACTCATTAAGTTTCCCACGCAGCGCAGGAACACCTCCATCCTTGCACCGTTAATGCTTTGCAGTGGCATGAATGAAGGGAGGAGAGTGACAGTTGGTCACATTAACATCATCTGGTGCATGTTCTCTAATTGTCACCCCATCTGAGGGAGAACAGTCTGTATGGGCCAAGTCAATACAATGCAGCAACAAAGGAGGGGCAGGGAGGAGGCTGACATCAATTTTGATATGCTCTTCCAGTAGAGAGACTCCTTGATTTACTATCCTTTCCACAATCTTGTTTGCTTCTCTTCAGATATGTGAGCTGATGTGAGTGAGAGAAGGTCGAGGAAGGGCATGAAAGACTTCTAGAGGGCCAAGAAGATGCCAGCTAGGGGATACTTTTGCAATATCATACCCATTTATGATTTTAGTGGTTAATGAGATGATTACTTGAGAATCCCCTTCAATATTCAACTGATTTAGATCAAGACTAGAATTTATTTGGATTCTTATGATTAGGCCCCATAGCTATGCCAAGTTATTAGAGTTGTGCCCCAGGTTTCTATCCATAATGTGCCTGGTGTGGCCAGTGTTGTCCCTAATGACCACTCCAAACCCCACAAGACCAGGATTTCCCTTAGAAGCTCCATCGAAGTTCAACTTGACAAAACCGACAGGAGGGTAGCTCCAGGAGGTAGGGCTGAGAGCAGAAGAATGGGGGAAGTGGTAAGAAATGGACAGCTTCCCTTGAAGATTTAGCTGCCAATTAGAGAGAATGAGGCTTTCGATCACAAGAGAGATCGTCCTAGATCCATTGTTGGGCTCAGATTGTTTCCTGTATGCTATTATAGATCTTAGAGTGGATAATGGGAGGAGATGAGGGATTAGAGTGAAAGACTCATATGTTTATGTCTTTCTAGATCTTCCAGACTACCAATGCTGGACGCAGTTTCCATATACAATTTAGAATTAGATTATTGAAGGCTATCGATCCCTAGTTCTCTATAGTGCTTGTGATGTTATCTCTTGCTCTATTTGTTTTCCTCGTGATTTGTGATAATTGATCCCAAATTTTTGCACTAAAAGAACGTTGATTCAAAAGGTGTTTTGTTAACTCCTCTTGTTGCTGACAAAGGTGGCAGATCGAGAGCCCAATGAACCCTCTTTTTCTTAGGTTGTCCCAAGTGAGAATGTGATTCTGAATCAAGAGCCAAAGAAATGTGGAAACTTTAGGCCAGAGATTTTCCTAAAGTTTGGTTGGAGGTGAAGATTTTCTTTGAGGTTATAGGCCTCTTTAATCATGAAAGTACCCAGAGCAGACTGGCCCCATCATAAAATATTAGGGCCCTCCCTGATGCAGATCTTTCTTTGAGCGACCACTTCTTACCAAGGTTGCAGATCAAAATTAACTTTAATGTGGAGATCAGTGGGGAGAAATTTCCAGGTGCACCAAGGGGGATGGTGATGTTTGTCTAACCAAAGATCCACGACCTTGAGGGAATCCCATCATTGCATGTGATTTTGAATATGACGCATGTTTTCCAAGGATGACAGAGGAGGTAATTGTTGCCAAGAGTCTGACCAAAATAAAGCATTATGTGCATTCCTGATTTCCCAAAAGGCATGTTCCTGAATGAAAGGACGATTGAACCATGATACATTTCAAATATTTGAGCCGAGAATTGGTTCGTTTAGCATGATAAGTTGTGTCTCATTGATATCAGGGGCATATTTTTGCTTCCAAATCCTTTCCCATAATTATTTCATGTACTTCAACCAATGCCACCATATTTTGGCTCCCATGATACTATTTAACATGCCACAGTTCCTTAGTCCTAGATCATCATTGAGCTTCGATTTGTCGACTTTCTCCCAACTGACAAGGGCCCATTTTTTCTTGGATTGTGGCCTCACTGGAGAAAGTTCCGATGTAGATTTCGGATGGCTTTAATAACTAATTGCATGATCCAGATTTTATGAGCATAAAGAAATGAATATCGATCTATATTATTAACACAGAGATACAATGAACAATAACATAGATACAGTAAAACTTGGCTTATATTCAATAAAAAAATATGTTGAAATTGTAAAATGCAGACTGAAACAAGCTTGCTAGAATGGTGGTGGCTTATCTCTAAGAAGAGATGTGATGGATACGATCATTCGCAAGAAGATGAGTACAATGAGGCTCCAAATGCACATCAAACATGAATGCCAAAACCCTATACATCCAAAAACCTAACCCTAGGAGATGAAGAGCCAAAAGTCACATGGACCCCGTTGGGTTAAGTTGGTAGATCAGCTTCCCGAGGTCGTAAATTTTGCATACGATCTCCATTTTAGGCGCACGATAGCCCATTGGAAAGGTCTATCTAAGGACTAGACACCATGTTTTTACAATCTAACAAATTTAACAATGTGACTGTGGAAAACCCAAAAAACATTGTTTAGGGCCTCAAAACGGCCTCAAAAGTTCAAGACCTGAAAAGCTAGGAAAATAAATACCAAAATGAAAACTACATGTGAGCCAGTTGGAATAGGTGGGTGGCCACTAATATCCACTTGGATCAATCCTCCCCCCTTAGGAATCAATGGTATCCATTGCATTGAGTTCCCCCAACATATGAGGAAATTTCTGTTGAATTTGACCCCGGGTGAGCCACTTGCCTTGGTGCAGGAGCTGCCCTCCTTTGACAACCCGATACATATGGATCATTTGTTGGCAAGTTCCCTTGACCTGTGTGTCTACGATATGATCAGTGAATGATTGTTCCATGCATTCAGGGTTGAGCTATGTTGGTGTCAATTGTCCTGCTATCTCAAAGGTGTCCAATAATGGTGGAACATATGGTCGAACAAGGTCCACATTAAATACTAGGTGCAATCCAAGGAAGGTGGGAATGTCAAGCTTGAAATAATTGTCTCCCACATCCTTGGTGATGTTTTAAGGTCCACAACAGAGTGGACAAAGATTCCAATGTGGCCCTGTAAGGCGTTCTTTCTGTAAGTGCAACCAAACTTTATCTCCCACCTGAAACTTGTGTGGCACCCAGTGTTGATAATGGAATTGTTTGTACTTGGCATTGGACTTCTGTAAAATATCCTGAACCTATTGGTGGATGTGTTGGATCTGCTCAATGAACCATGTAGATTTTTCAACTTCAGTTTGAGAATGGGAGCAGTCTGCTTGGGTGGCCGCAATGGGTAGTGCAACATCCATGGCCCCCAATGGTTGAAATCCCAACCGTAGATGAAAGGGGTTGTGGTTGGTTGAGCTATGTATGTATATGTTATAGTTGTGTTGAACATAGGGAAGACTCTCATCCCATGTGCAGGGATTCTTGGAATTGTACATGCGCAGGATATGCACGATCATCCAGTTGACGACCTCGATTTGGCCATCCATCTGGGGGTGGAAGGCAGTGGATTTGGTGAGCTTGGTGTCCAATAGTGACCAGAGGCTTGACCAGAATGTGTTGAGAAACCAATTGTCCTAATATGAGACAATGGTTTTTGGTATCTCAAAATGTACCCACACTTGTTTGAAGAAGAGCTTGGCAGTGGACTTTTCTATGATGCTATTCTTGTAGGCAGCCAAAATCGCCATTTTAGAAAAATGATCAACCACCACAAAACACAGTCATTTCCCCACTTGGTTAATAGAAGGCCCGACATGTAGTCCATCAATATGGATTCCCAGGGCCTTTCAGGAGTAGGTAGAGGGGTGTACATGTCTTGTTTCTTAATGGTCAGTTTCGCAATGGCACAAGCAGTGCAGGACCTGATATACTTACTGACATCCTGTCGAAGTTTCGACCAATAGAAATGTTGTTGCAACACTGCCACTATCTTTTCTATGATGAAGTGTCCTGCCACCCGACTATAGTGGGATTCCCAAATAAACTTTACTTGCTCGCTTGATGGAACATAGAGATGGCCTAGATGGCACAAAAACCCATCCTGAAGATGGAAATTAGTGATAGTTGTTTTTTCACCCAACTTCTTGTAGGTGGCGGCGAAGTTAGGATATATCTCATAGATTTGGGGCCATCCAGAGGTCTTGTGGTTGTAGAAGTTTAGCACCGTTGTGAGTGTTGCAACTGGAGGGTGTATGAGGAAATTGACGACGCGGTTGGTGCTTCTTCTATTATACTTGATGTTGAGATGGAACTACTGCAAGTATGTGGACCACTTCTGATGGCGCTCATTCTGAAATTTTCCTTGTGTCTGCATTAACTGCAATGACTTATGATCGGTGTGGATTATTATCTCCTTCCCTAGAATGTAATGCATCCACTGGTGGAAATATTGCACAATGGAGTGCATTTATTTGTTGTGAGTAGGGTACTTACAGATGACATCTAATAGTATCTCACTATGATAGGCCACGGGGTGTCTGTACTGAGTGAGAATTGCACCCACAACATAGTCTGAAGCATCATTCTCAATCTCAAAGGGTTGTTGCAGGTCGGCTAATGAGAGCATTGGGGTTGAGCACAAGTGTTGCTTCAAATCATCGAACACTTTTTGTTTTGGCAGGTCCCACATGAACTTTTCCTTACCACCACCCCCGGTTACTTATTTGAGGGCCCATGCAATATGGGATAATCCCCACATGAACCTGCGATAGAAATTGGCAACGCCTAAAAAGATTTGAAGATCAGTGAGTGTGGTTGGGGTTGGTAAGTCATGAATGACCTAGATCTTGGCTAGATCCACATACACCCCATGTTCCTCAACAATGTAGCCTACGTACTAGACCCTGTCCATGTTGAAGGATCATTTTTCCAAATTTACATATAGCTTGTGATGCTGCATAGTGTGCAAAACATGTTGAATATGTTGCAAGTGTTCCGCCCAATTCTTGTTGTAGATGAGGATGTCATCTAGACACACCACCAAAAAATAATTTTTGAAATGCCTCAAGATATTATCCATCATCCTCATAAAAGTTGTTGGGGCATTCGTCAAACCAAAGATCATGACCAACCATTCAAAAATACCTTCTTTGGACTTGAAGGAAATTTTCCATACATCTGCCTTCTCTATTGGGACATGATGGTAGCTAGACTTCAGATCAATGTTACTGAATTATTTGGCCCCCTTGAGTCAGTCAAGGAGATCGTCGATTTGGGGAATCGGGTATTGATTTATTACTGTGATTTTATTTAGGGCCCGGTAATCAATGCAGAGTCACTAGGCCCTGTCTTTCTTCTGCACAAGTGTAACATCCCCAACCATCAACCCCACAGTCGAGAAAATGATACTACGCGGAAACATTCTCATACTTATATAATATGCATTTAAATGAAATTAAATGTCTTAACAGAGTAAACATACAATTACTACTAATGTATAGAATAATTCAATCAACAGTAAACATCATCGTAGTGGAATACATGATAATATTGCAAGCATCACAGACATGCATCGGATACAATGGTATCGGTTTCTCAAGAAAATATCATTGGCTTCGGGTTTCAGAGCTACAGAAGTCTTACAGAACTCAAACGCAAAGTTTTTTCGGTTCAGTCAGATGAACGGTAGAATGGGGAACGAACCCCCTCCACGGCTCAATCTTTGGGTTAAAATGCATGTGCCTGGGTCAACACATGTTGCCCATGAAGCTGCATGTGCTCCATCAACATGCATTCCCTCTCTTAGGAACTTAGGACAAAACATATATTTCACATGGCTTTTGGAATAATATTAAAATATTATTCCCAAGGACTTAAGCCCCTAGGCTCAACACTTAGCCTCTCTTTCCAGCCTTCTAGCCCCCAATCCCTTACCCACTCTATGGAAGCTTAGTCCCCCATCACTCATTCATCGTGGTCGGCCTGCACGCAGTGGTGTTCATATTTTTATTAATGTTATGCATAATTGCATATACAAAAACAGGCTCTGGGTATTAACACTTAGGCTCTCCGGCCTAATAAACTCATAATCCTTACCATCTTATATTAACTTGGCTCACCAGCCTATAAAACATGATTTACAACTCATAAACATGATTAGAACAGGGCTCGTCCTTGGGGATATTACAATCCCCTCCCCTTATTTTTGCACTGTCCTCAGTGAAACTTTCACACAGTATCAACAATATTTCCAAAATCTTCAAAAAGATGTGGGTATTCTGCCTGCATAGCATCCTCATGCTCCCATGTCGTGTCCTCGGGACTGTACCAGGTCCACTAGACCTTTACAAGCCCTATAGCTCGATTCCGGAGCTGTTTTCTTTTCCTGTCCAATATGCACACAGGATGCACTTGCAAGACACCTTCTTGCTCCACCTAAATCACATTCCAAACGATAACATGATTAGCATCAGGTATATATTTCTTAAGCAATGAAACATGAAACACATTACGTACAGTCATGGATGTAGGTAATGCAATCATATATGCAACTGGCCCAATCCTTTCTAGGATTTCAAATGGCCCACAAAATCTAGCTACCAACTTAGCACAGTTTCCCAGCTTCAGGGAACTTTTGTTAGCTTTTACCTTCAGGAAAACATGGTCACCCACTTTAAACTCCTTGTGGATTTTGTTTTTATCAACATAACTTTTCTGTCTGTCTTGGGCAGCTTTCAAATTATGCTTAATTTTTAACATTTGTTCTTCCATTTCCTTAAGCAACTCTAGCCCAACTACTTCTTTGTTAGCTGGATTATCCCAGCTTACTAGAGTATTGCACTTTCTGCCATAAAGCACTTCAAATGGGTTCATCTTCAACGATGCTTCATACCCATTGTTGTAGGCAATTTCTACCAAGTGCAGGTAGTCTTCCCATTTCGATGGTTTGTCCATCACATACATTCTCAGTATGTCTTATATCACTCGATTCACCTGCTCTGTCTGCCCATTCGAATCAGGATGGTAGGCTGTACTGAAATTCAGATTCATTCTGAATCCCTTGAATAACCCCTTCCATAAATTTGAGGTAAATTTTGGGTCTCTGTCAGACACAATTGTCTTGGGAATTTCGTGCAATCGTGCCACTTCCTTCATAAAAATATCAGCAACATCTACTGCCTTATGAGTGGTCTTTAACAAAATGAAATGGGCAGCTTTTGGAAGCTTGTCCACCACCACCATAATGGAATCATGTTTCTTTCTTGTTCTGGTCAATCTCGTGATGAAATCCATTGTCACCACTTCCCACTTCCACTCAGGAATGGGTAAAGGTTGCAGCAACCCTGTTGGGTGTCTATGCTTAGCTTTAACCTTTTGGCATTCCACACATCTGGCAATGTATTCTGCAATCTCTTTCTTCATACCTAGCCAGAAATAATGGCTCTTGACTGCTACCACAGTTTTCTGATATCCAGTGTGCCCTACATAAGGGACATTATGCATTTCATGAAAAATCATATGTTTCAAGTCTTGCACATTAGGTACATAAATTTTGTTCTTGTACAAAATTATTCCATCAACCCCTAGTTTATAAATCTCTACTTTTTGTGGCATCTTACCTTGTTGTAGCTTTGCTACCAAATCTATGTACTGCAAATCTATATTTGAAGCCTCCAAAATTCTACCCTTTATATCAGTTTGGTACATGCTAATGGATGTAGCATGTAAGTTGTGCACCTTTCTGCTGAGTGCATCAACCACCTTGTTTTTCATCCCTTTGATATGCTTGATATCAAAGTCGCATTCACATAGAAAATCCAGCCACCTACTCTGCCTAGCGTTTAGGGTGGGTTGGTCAAACAAGTATTTCATATCATTGTGGTTTGTTCTCAATTCAAATCTCCTCCCCATGAGGTAATGTCTCCATTTCCTCAGAGCATGAATGATTGCTGCCAACTCCAAATTGTGAGTGGCATAATTCTTTTCGTGCTCTTTTAGCTTCCTAGACTCATAACAGATTAAGAATCCATTCTGACTGAGGACTCCTCCCAGTCCTTCTTTTCATGCATCGGTGCATACCATGAAATATTCATTCGGGTCTGCGATCCTCAGGATTGGAGCACTAGTTAACATTTGCTTCAATTTTTGGAAGCTTCTCTCACAATCCTCTATCCACAAAAACTTCTTCTCCTTCCTTTGCAAAGAAGTGATAGGGTGAGCTATGCTCGAGAACCCTGCGATGAACCTTCTGTAATAACTAGCTAGACCCATAAAGGATCTGACTGTTGTCAAATTCTTTGGCGCTGACCATTCTCTAATGGCCTCAATCTTCTCAGGATCTACAACTATCCCATCCTTCGAGATAATATGCCCCAAGTAATGGATTTGTTCTTGATAAAATGAGCATTTTCTCAACTTGGCATACAACTGGTGCTCTCTTAGCACTTGTAGCACCATCCTTAGGTGTTGTTCATGCTCTTCCTCTGACTTGGAATACACCAGAATGTCATCTAGGAAGACTATGACAAACTTGTCTAGATAGTCCCTGAATACACCATTCATCAAGCACATAAAAACAACAGGTGTGTTCGACAGTCCAAACGGCACCATTGTGAACTAGTAATGACCATACCTTGTTCTAAAGGCGGTCTTGCTGATGTCTTCATCCTTTATTCTTACCTAGTGATATCCTGATCTGAGATCTATCTTCGAAAATATATTTGCATCCTTCAAATGATCGAAGAGGTCATCAATCCTTGACAGAGGGTACTTGTTCTTAACAGTTACATTGTTTAACTGTCTAAAATCAATACACAGCCTCAATGTCCTGTCCTTCTTATTCACGAACAGGACTGGGGCACAATAAGGTGACATTCTCGAGTGAATGTACCCCTTCCTCAAAATCTCTTCAAGCTGCAACTGAATTTATTTCATCTCTGGTGTGCTCATTCTATAAGGAGCTTTCAACACTGGAGCTACTCCAGGCATCAAATTTATAGAGAAATCGATATATCTCTTCGGAGGTAGTCCGGGTACCTCCTGAAATACATCTTCAAACTCTTTTAGTACTACATGGTCTCCAATATTTGAGACCTCATCCTTAGATGCTTCTTCCATATGGGATGCAAACAATTGGCATCCTTTCTTGTAGCATTTCTTCAACTGTAATGCTGAAATTTCTCTAACAACAACAACTCTTGGAATTCCTTGGACTATTTTCTGATTCCCCTCCTCATCCAGGCAAGTAAATGCCTTGTTACGACAGTCCAGGAGGGCATGGTTTTGGTCCAACCAATCCATCCCAATTAAATAGTCATAAGAGCCTAAAGGCAGAATATTCAATTCAGCCTTCGTTCTCAATCCCTTCATGTCCACAGAACAGGACTTAACCAACTCAGTGACTTTCCTCTTGGTTCCTGTAGCCAACTGCACTAACCAATACTTTTCATGTTTGCTTCTTGATAAATGCAAACCTTCCACCACTCTAGGATCTATATAACTATGGTTAGCCCCTGAATCAATTAAAATAGTAAATGGTCAGTTGTTAATCATACCTTCCACTTCAATCATGTGCAATTGAAATTCAACTTGCTTGTTGTCCAGGGCTGCATAGATCCTTGGCATTCTACTACCCATGTCATCCATTGTTTAGCTTGTTGAACATTATGGACAAATCTCGCTTTGCCATTTTTATGGGGACAATCTCTGTACTTGTGGTTCTCTTTACAGACCCAACACTGAATGGGCATCTGTCTTGGCCTTTTTTCCCCCACTTCAGCCATTATCGGCTCTCTAAATGATGGTTGTTCTTGAGGACTATTTCTGAAAAAGGGAGGTTTGTTTCCCTTCTGCCTCTTCTCTTTCCTGAACTTCCTCTGGTCGTCACAAGCCTTCTGAAAGGTAGGCTTTTCTCTTTGTTGTTCATATAAGCATTTCACTCTTCTTATCGATTCTTCGATAGTCTTAGGATCATCATACTGAATCTTGTCAGCAATGGAAGGTGGCAGTCCACTCAGATACCTCTGAATCTTGACAACCTCATCTTTGATTAATGGAACATACTTCAGTAATTCCAAAAACCTTTGTTCGTATTCATCAATGGTCATGCTGCCCAGCTTGAGTTCGAAGAACTCCTTCATCTTTCTGTCATAGTATCTTTTGGTCAGGTATTTTCTCTCGAAACACCTCTTGAATTATTTCCAAGTGATATATTTCTCTCTAATGTGTTGCACCTACACAAGTTGATCCCACCACATGGATGCTTTTCATTTTAGTTGATACATCGCAATTCTTCCTTCTGCATGAGGAATAATTATGTAGTTGGAAATATTTCCTCATGCCAAGCAACCATGTTTCAGCATCTTCCTCCTTCTTATGTTCTCCATCAAACGTAGGAGGCTTAATCTTGTTCATCTCTACTTTCAATTCATCCACACTAGATAATCTGTGCTTTCTGGTAGGAGATGGGCTTGAACTACTGTGTGCCCTTCTCTTGGAGTGACTTTGGGAGTGATGATGGTGTCTAACAGCACTCCTTGATCTTCTCCCCTCAGAATTTCGAGGACTCCCTATTCTGCTCAAGTCACCCTCCTTTTCTAATTTATTTTCGATCCTATCCAGGCTCCTTAGCATCTTCAAGTTAAATTCTCCCTGTCGATCCTTGGCTTTCATGAGCTTTCGGCTATCAGCTCGGTGAGTCTGGGCATCCCTCTGTAATATTTCAAGATTTTCATCATATGCCCTTCCCTATCCATCTCTTTTCTGTGCCCATTGGAGTTCGATCCTTCGACTCCCAAGTTCCCATCCATTCCTTTTCTTTCATTCTTTGGGCTGGAGGCAATCCACACCTCTTCCATTCTCTTCTCTCAACGACAACCCTATTTGGTTCTGGCACTTGCTAAAATTCTGCAAACACACGTGCAGACAACAGGGATTTGTCAGGCCATCATTCCTTAACAAATTCCACACATTCAAAACCATTCAGATTTAAGAAAACGTTCATTTTTCCATGAATTATCCGATCTCTGCTCGGCTCCATAGGAAAATCAGGCCATAGCCCCTTTCCTCTTAGTTCCCAACCCACGCGACCAAGGCGTGACCCAGCGCTAGGTCTCAAGGTGCTACCCGACTTTTTAGCCTTCGGAAATTTTCAAGGACACAAAACTATCTCCCGGAGTTCCGATTACCGAACTCACGAAGTCAAGTCGATCAACGGTCCACGTTTACCCATCATCCAACGGCTGAAATCCATCGTGGTATTTCCGTCTTCGAAGATTTTTTGGGGATTTTGGGATTTATGGATTTCGAGGTTTCGGACATGTAGGCTCCCACACTTGCTTCCCTCTCCAACTTCTGACATTCGAAATTCCGATCTACTTTACCTCTCGGGCCCACATAGTAATTAGGCGGTGACATGTGGTGCGCTTAAGAAGGCCCATGCTACCTCAGGTGATTCCATCTGGCCCCACTGCATCTACTTTCCTTCAGGGCCCACTAGTACGTGGCACATCTCCCACGTGTCTGCATCCATCCAAGTGACATCGGTCTGACTCACTACTTCGGATCTTTGGGATTTCATGATTTCGGGCTTCGGGAGTTGGTGCATCAACACATCCCATTTCTCCCGACATCCAAACTCTCAAAATTAAAATCGGATAAACTGATTGATCCAACAATTGAGATCTTTTCCTAGATCTATGGTGTAGATCTCCTCGGGTTTTCAAGGTTTCAGGTTTCAGGGTTCTGTGTCTCAGTGCTCCCCGCTTTTCTCGATAGTCAAACTCCCGAAAGGCTTCTCGGATATCCTTATGACACCTTCTCTGGATATAACGGTCGTAAAGGTCTCTCCTTCCGAACAGATCCTATGGCTCCCATACTCCAAGTGTTGAGTGCTCTCTCTCCATGGTCAAATACCACGTCGACTGCAGTTTTATTCTACCGCTACTCCTCCTAAGCTTCTTAACATATCCAAGTAACTCCTTGGCACTCAGGAATGCTCTAAGGTTAGAAATTGGTTCCTCCAACACAATTTCACTCAATACCTTGGGTCCAAAGACCACTTATCTGGGCCATCCAGGCTCAGTGTCGAAACTATGGCTCTGATACCATATTGTAATGTCCTCGATCGTCAACCCCACAACCGAGCAAATGCTACTACGCGGAAACATTCTCATACTTATATAATATGATTTTAAATAAAATTAAATGGATTAACAGAGTAAACATACAATTATTGCTAATGTACAGAATAATTCAATCAACATTAAACATCATCGCAATGGAATACATGATAATATTGCAAGCATCACAGACATGCATTTAAAAGATGAATTTAAACACATGCATATACTTATCTTTGAAACTGTAGTAATACCACCAACCACATGCAAACCTTCCATGAACCTCCTAGCCTTAGACCCCGCTGCTCATCACTCTCAGCAGTGGGTCACCCCCGAGCTGGGACCAAGCTCCACCCAAGGCAAGGGAATCCTAGACTAGGCTGATGGTATAGGAAAACTACACAGAATAACCGGAATGATTCTTCCCATTATGCCTTCTTATGCCCACTACTCACGGACTCTCATTCCCCACATGCATGATCCGCCTGGGAGTATACACCTTCACAAGCACAGTCCATAATTGCTTCACCTCCCTCTCTAGGTCTCGAAAACAGGTCATATCAGGAAGTCTCATAGCTTCGTAGCTAGTGTTGGACTCTCTTTGGGAGAAAACCCCTTCCCAACAGACTCCTTCACCTGGAAAGAGGTATTCACAAGCCTGACAGCTTGCCTCTTCGACCACAGCCTAACAACCCGAATCTCCCACCAATTTCCAATTCAGCTCCCACAATTTCAGGATAACAACAACAACAACAGCTTTTGGCTGGCTCACGGGTGACAACAGCAACAAGAAAAACAGGGTGTGCAAACAGGAAATGGTAACATGCCACTAAAACACAACATGGTTCAGGTAACACTCGTTTGCAGGATGTGTGACAAGCAATTCACGCAAAGGTCTAACACCAACTAAACAATTTGGATATAATGGTATCGGTTTCTCAATAAAATATCACCGGCTTTGGGTTTCAGAGTTGCGGAAGGCTTACAGAACTTAGATGCAGAGCTTTTTCGGTTCATTCAAACGGACGACAGAATGGGGAACAAACCCCTTCCATGACTCAATCTTTGGGTAAAAATGCATGTGCCTGGGTCGACACATGTCTCCCATGAAGCTGCATGCATTCCCTCTCCTAGGAACTTAGGACAAAACATATATTTCACATGGCTTTTGGAATAATATTAAAATATTATTCCCAAGGACTTAAGCCCCTAGGCTTATCCCCTAGGCTCAACACTTAGCCTCTCTTTCCAACCTTCCAAACCCCAATCCCTTACCCACTATGTGGAAGCCTAGTCCCATTGATATTATGGTAGCTGCGGGAGGTATTTACCTCCACGTGTAAACCTGGCGAGAATAGAATACCTCGGGAATCAAGAGAAACCCTAATGAGTTGGCTAATAACCCTAGAAGACTTGTCGAATCAAGAAGATAATTTATATTAGGTTATTAGCCGCCAAGAAAAGAAGTCGACCAGAAGAAATAATAATATATTGAATAGACAAATACCCAGAATGAGAAGTTGGCCCTGACAGTTAGCCAGAATTACTATAAATACAGGAGGCTAGTTCTAATTCTGGCAGGCAGTCTCAGAATTGCAAAGCAACAACTGGTGGACATTGCAGTGCCCATTCTTGTGCGTAGGTTTGGAGGAGAGCTATCGTTGCAGCTGCTGCAGCTAGCAGTTACGCTTGGACTATCTCTTGGCTAGGGTTTAGACTATCTGATCAGCTCTTGTCGGTGCGCTATCCTTGGGAAAAGGTGTGCTACCCTTTGCTTGGCTATCTAGCCTAGGTTTTTCTTCCAAAATGATTCTCTATCAAGGTTAAGGTGATCAGAGGGTGGCTTCGGCCTATGGTTGGGTGATAATAGTGATATTTTCAATGGTAAAACAAGCACATCCATTATATTCTAACAGGTTATGGGCCCACACCTCTTTCATACAGTCTACCCACTAGAAGGAAACATAGCCGTAAGGATATTAAGCTCATTGAAGAACTGTTGCTAGGGTTTCTAGCAGGAGCAGTCACCATAGCATTGTCGCTAGGTTTACTAGCTGGTGCAGTTGCAGAAACCCTAATCCTCTTGTTGAGGCACCTTAAGTGAAAGGATTGACCTAATCTCCAGATAGATCAGTGCGCCCTAGCCTAGCGTATCTCTTGGTACTCTCAGCAAGACAAGACGTAAAGTTTGAGTTTTTGGTCAGATCTAGGGATGACCAAGTCAAAGCAGCCATGAATTACTCTATGAAGTCAGAGAACAATTTAGATGGAGCTTCTAACTTCAAAGCATGGAAGACAAGGATTGACCTCATCCTTGCCAAGAATAAAGTGATGGATATCATGAAAGGAAAGATCATGAAACCAAAGTTTGAAGAAGGGAAAGAGAAGCAACCACAGAACGTTGCAGTGATGGATAAGTTCAAAGACGGTGACATCAATTCTATGAGTATCATAGTGGAATCTATAAGATATCACTTGATACCCTACATCTGCCATCTTGACTCATCGAAGAAGATGTACGATGCCCTAACAAACCTCTTCTCAGTCAAAAACATTAGACAAGTAATGAGTCTGAAGAATGAGCTCCATGACATGAAGATGAATGATGATGAAAACATAACATCATACTTTGCGAGAATCTCTCAGTTAAGATATCAACTACAAGCTATTGAAGAGATCATCTCATAGAAAGAATTGGTAAACATAGTACTCAATGGTCTTCCCAAGACATGGGATCCATTTTCCGCAAGCATGAACACAAAGAAATAGTATCCTACATTTGAAGAATTTTCGACTTGTTGTGCTCAAGAAGAATCCAGGATCAGTGAAAAAGAGAAACCCCAAAAGAAGTACGATGATCAAGCCTTCATAGCAAGATTCAATAATTTCAGGGACAAAAGGAAGTTTGGTTCAAGGAGGAAGCCAAATCAAGAGAAAGATATTTTCAGAAGTACAATGCTTCAACCGTCAAAGATATGGTCACTACAAGAATCATTATCTCGAGCTAAATAAAAGGAAGGGGACACATGAAGCATCAATTGTCGAAGAAAAGGAACCTACAAAGAAGACCAAGCAGGATGAAAGAGACTTCTTCTTCTGAAGGTAACAATACTCTTCTTAGTTCTTGTACATATCTTGTTTGCATAGTCTCTG
>JZKD02S2219411.1:172727-191273 GCA_000966675.3 Picea glauca
CTGGGATGGTATGAAATTGTACGTTCACACTTTTGTGGAAGAATGTGATGTTTTTCAATGCAACAAGGGAGAAACAGTCAAAGCTCCTAGAACACTACAACCACTTATGATTCCACCCACTATTTGGAGGGACATCTCTATGGATTTTATTGTGGGCTTACCTAAATTGGGCAAAAAGTCAGTCATCATGGTAGTCGTTGATCGTCTTTCCAAGTATGTTCATTTTCGTGCTCTTCAACACCCATTTACCACCTCCACTATGGCTCAAATTTTCATGGATCATGTCTTCAAGCTTCATGGCATGCCTCATTCCATTGTTTTTGATCAAGATCCCACTTTCACCAACAATTTTTGGAAATAACTGTTCAAGCTATAGGGAACCCAATTGCTTCTCAACACAACCTACATCCCCAGACTGATGGTCAAACCGATGTTGTCAACAAGTGTTTGGAGACATATTTGAGGTGTTTTTCATCTGAAAGGAAAAATCAGTAGACTGAATGGTTACCACTAGTTGAATGGTGGTACAACACTTCATACCATATAGCTACACACATGACTCCTTTTGAAGCAGTATATGGACAAAATACACCTTCAGTTCTCTCATACATTCCAGGTGTCTCAAAGGTCCAGGCGGTTGACCAAACACTTATAGTTCGAGAGGCTATTCTCCGTACGCTCAAATAGAATTTGGTCATGGCTCATAATCACATGAAGCAACAAGCAGATCAAGGTCGCTCCGAACGTCAATTTGTTGAAGGAAACCAGGTGTTTCTTCGACTACAACCTTATAAGAAAACTTCACTCAAGGGAGACCATTGTCAGAAACTAGCGCCCAAATTTTATGGTCCTTATACAGTTCTCAAGAGCATGGGACAAGTGGCTTATCAGTTAGCTTTGCCTAGTCATTCTAAGCTCCATCGTGTTTTTCATGTCTCCTGCTTAAAGAAGGTGATTGGAACTAAGTTCCAAACTCAAACCAGCCTTCCTGAATTGAATGAAGAAGGCTCCATCTGGTTGCAGCCACAAGTCATTTTGGACCAGCGTGACCATCGTCTTAGTCAACACACCATCAAGGAAGTGTTAGTCCAATGGAAAGATACAACTCCAGCGAATGCCACCTGGGAGCCATCTACCATTATGCAGCAATTTCCTCATCTCAATCCTTGAGGACAAGGTTGTTTTTAAGGGGGAGGGCATGTTAGGGACCTAACCTCTCTAACCCCTCACATAGGTAGAATAATATATTTCCATGTAATAAAGGGAAATATTAATAAGGCTTAGTAATAAGGAAGAATAAGTCAAATGTAAGAAGACCTAATAGAAGCTTTCGCTTCTAGAAGGATCTTCCTCGAGATTGTTCTCTTGGATAGATAGATTTAGTATAAATAGGAGTAGAGGGTATGAGAATTTTTTTCCTCAGAATTATTGTAATAGAGTGTTTCTATGCTAGAGGTTTCTCCCTCGAAGAGACAAGTGAACATTGTTTCCTATCAATAAAGGTATTATTTGGTGTTGTGGTTTCATCTATTGTGTTGTTCCATTGTTATTCTCTGCAATATTTCTGTTTCATGCTATTATAATAGATCCGGTGCTTTACACGTTGAGAGTATTGTGTTTTGGGTGCATAACAATTCTAAGATTCAGAAGAATATGTGTTACTACACATTCATACCCCCAAAGAGGGGGAAAGGAAACACTGAAGTGAATCGGGTTGGTTATGTTCAAAGATTAGGGGATTTTGTTTTTGGTTGGAAAATGAATACTTCAAAAAGTCTTCTAGCAAGGGTAAATTTAAGTGGACATATGATGGAAGGATGTGATGTTAGAGGTTGTGAAATACTTGTTCATCATTAAATAAACCTCAGTTGGTGTTTCTAATCTCCGAAAGACTATTGGAATACAAGGAAATGAAAGGTTTGTATCAGAGAATTTTCGTTGGTCATTGGTACAATTCAATTAGAGATTGAAAACTACTAGTTCAAATGAGATCCATAGTCCTAAGTGCAAGAGAGATTCATCATCTCAACAATTTGCACATCTCCTCATGGTCATCATCATTTGAGCTTATAATAGAAATGGGTCTAGCACTTGTCTGATTATAACTATTGATGTGGGTAATTTAAAAGAGAAAATGTTATCCTACCCTTAGGCAGAGTCACAGACATCAATGGATTTTGTAATGAGAATGCCTCAAGGGTTGGTTCTCTGGGAATACTATAGGATTACGTGTGGTTAGGGTATGCACTTGTAGGACCTATTCTCTCGGGGTCTTCACTCTATGAATGTTAAATGTAGCGCCTAATTTCACTAGATATTGATAAATATATCCCAAAATCATGTTGCTGAACCCCCCTCCCAATACATCTTTCCAATCAAAGAAGCCCCTATTTTTACTAGATACCCATTTTTAAATCCCCCAATACCTATAAACCCCTTGAGACCATGCATTCCCCCACCCCCAGTACCTACAATATATTGACTTTATTTTTTACAATTAAAAAAAACCCTTTATGAATGAACATGATAAGATATTGGTAAGTAAGGTGAAGCCTCGTACTTATTCTATGGGTTAAATTTGGATTAAATTTTATTGTTGTAGATTTTAATTAAGTTTTTTTTTCTAAAAAGTATATTTTAAAGTATTTTTAACGTTTTTAAAAGCTGTGCTTAAAAACCTTTAAAATAAAGGAACTATATTTTTCAATTTTGACACGTAAAACTATGCCCAACATTTTAATTTCTAGTTGAATTAAAAAATAGTTAAATTAAAATATTAAAAAATGTTAAATTAAAAACATTTTAATATAGTTAAATTAAAAAATAAAATCTATAGAGTATGAAAGAACTATATTTTTGAAATCTTGACATGTAAAACTATACTCAACATTTTAATTTATTTTTGAAGTATAATATAGTTAAATTAAAAAATAAAATATTTTAGATGATTTTTATTTTATCTAAAAAATTATAATCAATAAAAATTTAATATTTTTAAAATTAAGTGTAAATTCAATTTATATATTTTTTCAAATTTTAAGAATTTAAATAAAAATATTAAATTTAAACTTTAAATTTTATGAAAACAATGAAAATATTTAATTGAAATTTTTAGAATTTAGTATATCAATTTATTATAATATAAAATTCAAAAATTATATTATAACAATAAGAAAAAATAATGACCTTATCCATAAATATATTAATTCATAATAAATTATATTAAATTTATTAAAAATATAATTTTATTATTTATACGACACTTTAATATCGAAATTGGAAATTTGTTTGATGAGCTTATAATATGGGATTTTATCCATTCCACAGGAAGATTATTTTGTTTGTGTATGATAAGCAAGTGTAAGTAATCGGGGAAAGTGTCAATCTCATTCTCAAGCGAAGGCAACAATACCTAGCTCCTATGGATCCTTTGGCCAAAGAGGTATAAATAAAATAAGGACTCATGCATTTATCAGCTGGTTGAGCTAACGATTTTCCCAAGGGTCCAATCTTTAATAAGGTGTTGGAACAGTTGGTTTGTTACGAGACAGGTGGATATAAGAAAGAAATATATATGCACGCATTTACAGCAATATTTATGGATCATTTGTATATAACGAAGCAAGTTGAAACTCCCCACAGAAGAGGAACCACTAGAACTGGGAATCTCCAGGAGATTTATTTCTGAAAGGTGTTGTTTTCATAAATTCCAACGTTGGGGCACTTTCCGTTATGAAAAGGCCTCAAGCCTGGGAGCTAGGCCGACGTTTCGTGTGAAATTTCTAATTGGAAATGTAGGCCCTCTCGCCTGTCGAACATGTTCACGCTATTGAATGGAATGTCTTGAAGACATTGGATCAATGCCAAAACCACCCTGCCAAACCACTTCCAGTATTAACAAACTCAAACTACGTATATATGTTGTTCAAATGAGAAAATGTAATAGAGGCAATGAGAAAAGGTTCAACAAAACACTGATGATTGATACCCGTGAGACAAGTTGAAGGAACCCAACCAGTAAGGTGTCATCAATATCGGGCGGAGCTAAAGCACTCGAGTAAGATGTTTCCCCCCGGGTCATGGTGTTCGCATTAGTGCTAAGATTTTTTTATTTGTTAGGGTTTGTGGGTCCTTTTTATTTTCTGTTGTTCCGACTGTTAGTTTGTATTTATATGGAATGGGTATTCTATGCCACAACCCAAAATGGAGGAAAATGGAGGAATGGGTATAGCTTTTCTCACTTAATTCTATTTTTTTTTATAATGCAAGCCATTGATCCATCATCACAACAAGTGAGAAGACGATATGCAAACTCTATGGGATAGTTGTGAAGCAGCAGCGGCGCAGTTTTTCTTTACAACAGACGAGGTTGTGCTCTATGCTAAATGCGATGAAAATGTATGGCTAACAAACCTATTGATTAGATTTTGTGTTAGGTTTTGTTTAAGGGTAGGGTCTATGGTTTCTATTCTGAACATGATCTACTCAACATGATCTACTAATATTGTACTAGGAGTTGATGCAGAGGCAAGAACACTTTAACTTCATAAAAAATAGCGGCTCACATAAAAACAAGAAAATGGAGTTCAATTAAAAGTACATATGAGAAGCACCAGGCTAAGCCTGGCCATTTTTTAACGGCAAGCAACCATGAAGGAAAAGAACACAAAATAGCTTTGTAATTTCACAAAAATGAAGGACCTTACATAGGTATTTGCACTATATCATTTAATGATCTCTGGCAACATACACTAACATAAAGGTGGGTAGTGGCCTACTTTTACAGTGAGGAAAAAGATAAGTTCACTCAAGCTTATTTTGATTTTAGCATAATTTAAGAAGGTTGGGACTGGGAAGAGTGAGTGTGTGGAAAGTGCTTGGAGGTAGAAGGTAGTACTAAGAGTGTTTTCTAAAAGTATATAGAGATACAAGTATGAATGTTTTTTGGTTATGATTATGATTAGATTTTCTGGAATTAAATTATGGAAGTTTGGAAAAGTTTATTAGATGAATATTCCATGCATTATAGAAAATTCATAAAACTTGTTTAACTATTAAAAATAAATTTCCAATCATTCTTTTTTTTTCTCTTCCTCCTATATTTTAGATTTTATCCTTTATCATAAAATCTAATCATAAGTATACATGGAGATTAAAAGTCACTTTTATTTGATCATTAGATGATCACCAACACTTGATGAATGAACTTTACAATGGAAGTCATTTAATTTGATAACAATGACTATGATTAAGATTATTGGGATGATGGGAAATGGGACAAATCATGGAACAAATAAGATAATAGATCATCATCACAATGCTGGAAAAAAACATTGAATTCCAACGCTTTAGAGATCCAAACCATACAAATAGTAATCCTCATGTCCCATAATAATTAGTCAAACTTAAAGTTCTATACAAGAACGATAACCCATTATTTGTGTAAGAACCCATTATTTGTACGATTAAAGATCATTCTGAGTATCATGGACATATATTCAAAAATGTAGGCAGTAAAATGTGGAACAAGAGTATAGATCATTATGATGACATTCCATCTCTTATAAATCCAAACCATACAAATGATAACTTGATGCTTGTGAATAATTGGTCAAACATACAATTTAGACAACCATATGAATTTGAAACATAAATAAATCAATGATGGTAAACAACATTTGAAGTCCACAAGCTTTAATTGCAAGGGACATCTCTAAGACTAAGAATCAAATTGCAGTGTCCAAGGATTTGCAATAGTCCAAACTTTGGATTAGTTAATAGAACATTTTTCTCATCTATTCAAATGCAATTCAAAGATGTTGAATTTTATTAAGGAGGCCTCTCAAAGATTTCTTCAATTTATTGCAAGTAACTAACTGAAATAATAATCCCACGAAAATATTGTAGAGAGAACAGTAATATAGTGAAACCCAAGTTCTATTAATGAATGTAATAGGAAAAAAATGTAAAATTCAAAGCAATACAAGCTAGCTAGAGTTGTCATAGCTTATCTCTAAAGAGAGAGGTGTGGGATATGCTCATTTGCAAGAAGACATTACAAGAGAGCATATTCGGATGCATTTTCTATGAGAGCGTATTTGATGGAATAAATGTCGACATAAACAATGGTGGAATCTGAAAAGTGTGCTCTGAGTTGTTGCCACACATTTTTCAGGTGCAAATTAAAAGTTTGGCAGGATCTGTTATAAGATACAACACAATCATGCTCATCAAGTTCTGATAAATCGTTGCGAAGGTGTTTTTTAAGGGAGAGTTCGTCTCATCCCTTCGTCATCTGTCCATATCCTATGGACGCATGACACGTATTTGATATTTTTGTTTGGTTGAAATTTTAGGGAGAGTTCTTCTCAGCCCTTCGTCGTCTCCATATCCTATGGATGCATGACACGTATTTGAATTTTTTGTTTTGGTTGAATTTCATACTTCCTCTAGGTACGATTCCTCTTCGCTGACAACACTGGTGTATTGGAAAAGGTCGTTTACAACCTGGACATGGGCCAAAACTACATTTCGCATGCCTTCATTTTGATTCTCACTGAGAACCAAATAAATACCTTGGTCATTCCCATGATTATTAAAGAATTAACATCTCAACTGAAGGTGACTACTGCATGAAAGGGTTTTCTTCCTCCTTTTCCTAGTTTGCCTTTGGAATCTTAGATTCATAGCCCAGCTAATGGACGTTGTAATGTTATTGTTTTGCATAATTTGTACCAGCAAGGGTGTTGAAATTTCATGGTTCAGAACATGGGACCTATTGGGGTCCTATAAATCATAGGTAACTTGATTCTTCAATTGCTTATTTGGCGTTTCTCTCATGATGAAGACATCTGGCTTGTTGGGCTCAGTTGATTCCATTCCCCCCCCATTTGTTTCGCTCGATCCTTCATCACCATGATGCATTCTTCATCCACCGCTACACCCTTCAGTCCTTCACCCTTTACTTCTTCACCCCTTCGCCAATTTTATCCTTGCATGAATAAACAAGCTTAGAAAAAAAGAAATAGGTTAATAATGGTAGTAATTAAGTTAGTTTATTAGAATTAAAAATTAATTAAAAAAAAATAAAATACATATAAATTAAAATAAAAAATAAAACAAAGTATAGTAATATATTAATCAAATATTAATTAAAAATAAAATAAAACAAATAATAAAAAAAACAATTGTTAAAACAAAACATAAATAAACAAAACACGTAAAATATATATAAAAAAAACATAATAAAACAAAACATTTAACAAATAAAACAAAAAAACAAAAATTAAAAAACAAAATACAAATTATCCTAAGTCTACCCACCATATTTCCCCCATAAAACTCAGACCCCCCATTCACGTCACATCAACACCAAGGGGGTCAGAGTTAGTGGTATTGGGAGGGACACGTGTCACATCATGGTGAAATTGGACCCCCTCTCCCACTACCACTTAACACCTCAAGGGGAGTCCGATTAAACCACTCTACCCCTCCAAAACCGCCCTCTCGATAAATTAAAAATCATCTTTTTGCCAATTTGACCAGTCTGTTTCAGAGGGTGCTTCAGGGAAAACAGAGATGGATTTTAAAAATCCGAGAGAGGTTTTTGTTCAGAACAAGTTGAAGAACAAAAAACTCTTCCATAGTTTACACAGGTATTAGGAGCAAGGATAATCAAAGCCACATTTCAGCCCCATTTTTCAGTTTTTCGTTTTTTCCTGTTTCAGTCCTGATTTTATGGGAGTTGTTTCAGCGAGCTGGAGATGAATTTGTAAAAACCTAAAGAGGTTTTTGTCCATAACATACTCATATACAATAAAATATTTCAGTTTATACACAGGTTTCACCGTTGAGGAGAAACAAATGTCTAAGTTTACCCCTTTTTTTCAGTAGTTCGACCTGTCTTTCATGGAAGATAGTTCAAGATTATCAGAGATTTTATTTCTATTTTTGGCTGAGGTGGTTGAATTCGACCTCCTGAGCCTGGGGAGAGTCTGTTCTATATATTGTAACAAGTCAAATGTACAAGGTTGATCAGTTAGACCTGTAGGGAAGGATGGTATGGAAACATCACCATCTGTTGTAAAGATGTTCAACAGGCTATAAGTGACCATTATGGACGAATACAAAGGCATTATGTTTCCAGATTCTTGTGTCATGATTATGTGGTGATTTTTTTCCTGATGTAACAAGTCTTTCTCTTGTTTCACATATTTTTTTCTTTCCTTATTGTTTATAAGAAGATTACGCTCAGGATTTGTCTCAGACACCCTGCTTTGGCTTAAAACAATATTTATGTTTTCTCCTGAAATTTGAATGTAGAATTCAGATAAGCTCTGCTCTACATTTGAAGTGACCCTTGATTTTTTCCCCTTGTCCATCTCACAAATTATCAAAATCCACTGATGTGACTGTATTGCTTGGTTACATATGTCTCTGTTATTCATTCATTTAATCATTTGTGACCTTTTGAATCCATTTTGCCTAATGGCCCTCTTTTGTTGTCCCAACCAAAAACTCAAAAAAAAACCTTCTATTCTCATACCTAGCCTAAGATCCATACTCAAACAAAGTTAGATCATACAGAGAGATCCCTCTCTGAGTCTTGGAGGGCTAGATCCTTGACTCCAAGTGGTTTTGTGGTTACCCCTGCCTATTTCCTCCTCAGTCTGGGAAATTACAGGGTGATAACAGGACCTTTGGGTGGTTTGTCGCGAACCCTTGCAGACATTCACAACAATTTATTTGAACTTGATGAGCATGGTTGTGTTGTATCTTATAAAAGAACGTGCAACATTTTTAATCTGCACCTGAAAAATGTGTGCCAACATCTCAAAGCACACTTCTCAGATGCTACCATTGTTTATGTTGACATTTATTCAATCAAATATGCTCTCATAGAAAATGCATTTGAATATGGTATGCACATTAAAAATACAGAATCAAATTTTCTCCTTTTTTATGCTCCAAGTTTAGAGATTACTCTTTTTGTTATTTCTTCCTGGGGGACAGGATTCAAACAGTTGTTGGCAGCCTGCTATGGATATGGCGGTTTTCCATACAATTATTATGATAAATTGCGGTGCGCTGAGACGAGTGTAGTTAACGGGAGCATTGTTACAGTGAGGGAGTTGGGATGGAATTCATTATTCTAAAACTGCAAATTTTCATATTTGGTAACGAGTAGTGTCAACCGACTACTCTGAACCTGCATTATCTCCAACCCAAGCGTGTCATCCTCATCGAGAGATAAATCAGGATTAAATCCTCTAGATTCTTTGTTTCCATCTCGAAGTAATAAACCATTTTTAAAATTGAAATTCCACCCCGTCATTCATGAAAATTGGATGACAAATTTCTATTACCAATATTTTAAATATTTAGCTTTTAACACTTATTTATGTTATCGTCGCCTTGTTGACAAACATTCACATGTGTAGAAAGAAACTCAAAAAATGAAAATGTTAAACTTAAAAATTATTCACAATATAATGGTTTGGCTTTGTTTTTTAATCATTTTCATATGAAGCGATGATGTGGCATGATCTTGGCATTGAAGCATGATGTGGCATGATCTATAGACATGGCCACTAGATGATGGAAAATAGATTGGGTTTTATCACTTGAATACAATGGGAAGTGTAACGTCCCCAACCACCACTAGGCCGGGCAATGCCACTACTCAGACGCTTCACTTTGCTCTGATACCAAACTATAATATCCCCAGCCACCCATAGGCTAGGGCATTCCACCTTCAAGTCTGCCCTTGGACTTCTTTCTTTTACCAATACCTTTTAAAATTTAAAGATGCATAAAAGAAAAGACTTTAACGACATGCACAACAGAAAACAATAAGAAGGTATAATCTAAAGATTCAATTAAACAATAATTAAATATATAGTGGAAATACATTCATATACATGTAAATGATACCATAAAAGAGAGAACTTATCTTTATGAAATATGACACCAACTGGCTACAGACTAAGGACGTTCCACCCAACCATAGACACCGCTACTCCAAATCTCAACAACAGTGTCACCCCCGAGCTAGGGCTATGAATCCACAAGGATGGTTCCAGAGTGTACTTGGGTTCCCAAACCAGTCAGCTCTCAAGATCTCACAGGCTTCCCAACTCCCACAAAAATCCAAAGTACCCAGCTCTCTTCTACCTAGCCTGTACCACCCAAGAGAATGGACCTCCACCCTTCTCTACCACGTAGTCCCTTAGGCAGTCCTTCTCCTTTATTTTCTAGGCCTCCAGCACAACTGGTCCAGAAAATCAATGCTGGAACTTTTAGGACTCACAATTGTGAGAAAAACAGGGCACATGCCAATGCATTTCAGACATGCAGGCCTCAGGTCACAGCTAGATTGCACCAGCGACCAGTACAACCAACTATCTCATGGCTAATTCTTCAGCAATTCAGTTCCCTTTCCCAAGTGGAGACACGGATGAGGATCGATCAATGAATGGGCAAGAGAATGCATGGAAAGGTGTGAGGGAAGTGAATGGATTCACAAGGAATCAGCGAAAAAACCATCAATCGATCCCCCCCATCAGACTAGAGGTGGGTTTAAGTAACTACGTGGGGAATCAAGAACCTCCTGGCCTTCCCCAAGAAGCTCACGTAATTGTTCCCCCACCCTTAGACAAAATGGTAATAGGAATAAACACTTAGCCCCTCATCCCCCTCTCTTATGGAATCATAGCCCCCTATAACTCTAGTGTTTGTCCGTCTAGTAGCCAACGATGTGTTTATTATTAATAATGGTCAAAACATTACATTTATTGGGCATACTGGCTCGTTAATAATTGTTTAGGCACTCAGGCCTCTCGACATTTTAACAATACATTAAGAAAATGGAGGTTCAAAAACTGGGGTGTTACATCCCCTCCCCCTTATTTTGGCACTTTCCTCAGTGCATATACAAAATAGATATCAAAATTTCAATTTTATTCAAAAAGTTTCCGGTTGTTGGACAAATGAGAGGGGGGGTGAATCAGTTGTTACCGCGCTTAAACAATTATGCTTCTTTTAAAAAATTTACAAGGCACTCAATGATGATGACAATCATGCAGGGAAATAAACGTTGACACATTCAGCATCAGTCACATATATGATAAACACAGAGACAGATATTTCCCGAGGAAACCCATACAGGGTAAAAACCTCTTTTTTCTTTATATGATAAGTAATAGTTACATTCTTGAAATTATCATACATATGAGCACCAACTCATAATGAGGCTACAACCTCAGTTTTGCAAGCTGCTACTTGCTGAGAGCACCAACTCTCTGTTTTCTCTAGCACCCACTAGAAGGAAGCACCAACTCCCTGATTTCTCTAGCACCAACTAGAAGGAAGCACCAACTTCCTGTGTTCAAGCACCCACTTGAACCTCCGAGGACACCAGTCCTCCCTAGCGCCTCCCAACCACCCTGAATTATAAATTCTTTGTTACTAAAACTTATTACAGCAATATAAAAATATTCAATGGCTTACCAGCCTTGTCGTTGTTCTGTTACACTGCTCTGCCCTGTCTGCATCAATGTATTTTGCACACCTCTAACACTTTCTGTTCTTCTACCTTTTATGCTCTATGCGCCATATCCCTTCAATGCACCATTCCTTGACTGTGCATTTCTGCTCTTGTGCTCTACCTCCTTGTACACACCTGAATTCTCCTACACAGTGACAACCCTTATCTCTTCTTTGTTTAGCCTTCTTATAGTCTCTGTTGTCTTTGTGCATGCAATATTCACAATGCCTCTGCATGCTCACTCCACGTCATATTCCTCCACAACTTGAGTGCTCTGTCTGATCATCATCGTGACTCTTCATCTTCTTTGGTCATTTTCCACTCGTTCAACATCATTGTATGTTATACTGAGACTCCTCAGCCTCTCTGACAGTCTGAGACTCTTCGTCTTCTCTGTGACAGTCGAGCTCACCTTCTCTGTTCCAGTTACAGGCCTCAATGCTCATCTAGCTGTCAATCACCTCCATGAACATCTTCATCCCTCTTGAAGATTCCCAGAGACTCTTCACCTCCTCTGTCAATCACCCCGAAGTGTCTTTGAGTCCTCTGACAGAAACCATCAGTGGTTTCTGGCAGTTACACTGTGTCATGCTACAGTAGCCCTCTGATCTTGTTCAAATTCACTTGCACCATTGGATTGATTCCATGGGATCTTGCATTCATTTTGGCATTTCGACATTCGGCAATTTGGCATTCGTGTGACCATGTGTCTCGACATTCCCAGTCGCGATCCTTGAAAAGGAGCTTGGTTGCTCTAGCTCTTTCCTCCATCTCTTGCTGATGTGACCCAGGGTTGTGATCACAACCTTATGCATAAAGCGCTTTCGCGATTTCGCATTTCGTGAATCTGGAGATGAGGCATCTCGATTCTCCAAGTCGCGATCCCTGAAACCCCAAAATGGCGTGGGATCAAAGATCCCGATCAACACTTGATCTGACGGCTCAGATCATTTCGTGATTTCGCATTTCGCAATTTCGGCATTTTTTATGTTCAGTGTTCTTGTTACTCCAAAGTTCCAATCCATGAAACTTCGAAATGGAGTCGGATCAACGGTCCAGATCACATCTTGATCTGACGGCTACGATTAAATCACAATTTTGCATATCGTGATTTTGGGATTCTTGATGTTCAGTGTTCTTGTCACTTCAAAGTTCCAATCCGCGAAACTTCGAAATGGAGTGGGATCAATGGTCCAGATCAAACCTTGATCTGACAGCTCAGATCATTTCGCGATTTTTCATATCGCAATTTCGGGATTCCTGTGGTTAATAGTCTTTGACATCTCCAACTCTCGATCCACGAAACTCCGAAATGGAGTGGGATCAACGGTCTAGATCAAACCTTGATCTGACGGCTCAGATCATTTCGCGATTTCGTATATCGTGAATTCGGGATTCCTGTGGTTAATGTTCTTTGACATATCCAACTCTCGATCCGCGAAACTCCAAAATGGAGTGGGATCAACGGTCCAGATCAAACCTTGATCTGACGGCTCAGATCATTTTTTGATTTCGCATATCGTGATTTTGGGAGGTGAAAGGTTGGAGCATTTCATACCTTTGACTTTCTAGTCAGCGAAATGATGATCTGTGTCCACGTGTCCTTCCCGAAGATGGACGGTCCTCCTGCTTTCGATATTTTGTAAGCCCGCTTCTCCTAGCACTTTAAAGAACGTGCAGGCTCTCCTGGATCCAACGGTGGTCAGACCCTGCACTCGGATCTAACGCTTGAGATATATCCTCCATATCTGCGCGTCCACGTGTCCTTCCCGAAGATGGAAGGTCCTCCTACTTTTGAAATTTTGTAAGCCCACTTCTCCTAGCACTTTAAAGATGACTTCTTTCTTTTACCGATACCTTTTAAAATTTAAAGATGCATAAAAGAAAAGACTTTAACGACATGCACACTAGAAAACAACAAGCAGGTATAATCTAAAGATTCAATTAAATGATAATTAAATATACAACGGAAATACATTCATATACATGTAAATGATACCATAACAGAGAGAACTTATCTTTATGAAAGATGACACCAATTGGCTGTAGACCAAGGACGTTCCACCCAACCGTAGACACCGCTGCTTGAAATCTCAACAACAGTGTCACCCCCAAGCCAGGGCTATGAATCCACAAGGACGATTCTAGAGTGTACTTGGGTTCCCAAACCAATCATCTCTCAAGCTCTCAAAGGCTTCCTAACTCCCACAACAATCCAAATTACCCAACTCTCTTCTACCCGGCCTATACCGCCCAAGAGAATGGACCTCCACCATTCTCTTCCATGCAGTCCCTCAGGTAGTCCTTCTCCTTTATTTTCTGGGCCTCTAGCACAGCTAGTCCAGAAACTCAATGCTGGAACTCTCAGGACTCGCAGTTGTGAGAAAAACAGGGCACAGGCCAACACATCTTAGACATGCAGGCCTCAGGTCACAACTGGATTGCACCAACGACCAGTACAACCAACTATCTCGTGGCTAATTCTTTAGCAATTCGGTTCCCTTTCCCAAGCCAAGACGCGGATGAGGATGGATCAATGAATGGGCAAGCAAATGCATGGAAAGGAGTGAGGGAATTGAATGGATGCACAGGGAATCAACAAACAAACCATCAGTCGAACCCCCCCATCAGACCAAAGGTGGGTTTAAGTAATTGCGTGGGGAATCAAGAACCTTCTGGCCTTCCCCAATAATCTCACGTAACCATTCCCCCACCCTTATACAAAAGGGTAATAGGAATAAACACTTAGCCCCTCAGCCCCCTCTCTTGTCAAATCATAGCCCCCTATAACTCTAGTCCTTGTCTGTATAGCAGCCAGTGATGTGTTTATTATTAATAATGGTCAAAACATTACATTTCTTGGGAATATTGGCCCGTTAATAATTGTTTGGGCACTCAGGCCTCTCATCATTTTAATAATACATTAAGAAAAAGGGGGTTCAAAACCTGGGGTGTTACAGGAATTCATTTCTCACTCCAAGGAATTGTTTTATTTTCCAATGTGGTATCAATCCTTATAAAATTGAGAGTTGGATTGTGCATAGATCAATAATAGCAGGGTAGGTACCTTGCAAAAAATTGATGGACGGAAAAGTGGTAATGGGGAATTAGGGAAGGCTCTTGCAGGAACACACATTTATTTCTTTTAAAATAGCTTTGATGCCTTCTGAATTGCCATACAATTCATCATGAAGTTTGGGAAATAACCATTTGAAAAAACATGCATGCTCTTTAGAAACACATACGTTAATAACATGTGCATCTTAATCATGTGTATTCTTTATTTTTAACATAAAAAAATATTTTAGTAATTTTAACATTTTTTTTTAGTGTTTTTTATCTAGTTGGAAAGATCTTAAAGAGCTCTATAATGTTTATATTTATGATTTTTTTTAAAGATGTTTTTGAATAGATATTTTCTTATTTTCAAAAGAATAGAAAATGAATCTCTAGGTCATGATTGATATTTAAAACCACCACATAAGCCCTCTAAAGAGGAAATTTGGCATTTAATGGATTATATGAGTCTTGTTGGGAAGTTTTACATAGGGGAGATTGGTATCGGGGACTTAACCATTGTAAGGAGAGGAAACCAAGGAAATTAGGTTCTAAATGAAACTTCTAGTTCTCATGGACCATGAAAAAGATTTCAAACCACCATATGGGTCCTCTAAAGGGGATATTTGTCCTTCAAGTGGAATATTGTTGATATTATATTAATTCCCTGGACAATAGACATGGCTCTTGAGGCCTAGAAAATGGGCGAGGGATGAAAATAAGGTCATTAGGCCCTAGATGAAGTTTCTAGAGACCAAGGGTCATGAATAAGTTCATAAACCACAAAACATGCTTTATATAAGAGACCATTGTCCTTAGAGTGGATATGGGTACCATTGATCCAAGTGGACATCGATGGCCACCCACCTATTCCACTAACTCAACATAGTTCTCCATCTTGGCAGTTTTTTCATTACAGGTTTTCAAGGCCTAAACTTTTGGGGTCGTTTTGAGGCCTTAAATGATTTTTTGTTTTCATTTGGGGGGCTAGGATGGCCATGGCCTACCAAACCTGCCATAAATTCTACTTCTCAATTGATCTTTCTAATCAGCTATCGTGTGCCCAAAACAAAGATTGCATGAAAAAGTTGCACCCTGGGGAGGTTGATGTTTCAACTAGCCACCTCGAGGTCCACAATCATTTTGGCACTTCGTTTCCTAGGGTTATGGTTTTTCCCCTTATTGTTTAGTATGTTAAAAGGTTGTTTTTAGGCTCTTGTAATGTCTTCTTGCAAATGAGCGTATCCCACACCTCTCTCTTTATAGATAAGTTACGACAACTATAGCTAGCTTGTATTTCTTTGCATTTTACATTTTTTTCCTATTACATTCATTAATATAACTTGGGTTTCAATATATTATTTTTCTCTGTACAATATTTCTTTGTGTGTGTTTCCACTCATATTCCTAGCTTTCATTTTGTTCTCTATACAACCCAGATCATCCATTAGAAGATTTTGTGCACTAGGGATGGGTTTTGGGGCCTTGACCATAGTTGGGAGAGAAATCCATGGAATTAGAACTAAAATTAATATTCTTGAGTTAATGGGCCATGATCAAAGCCTTGAACCATAATATAGATGAACTAGAACATAGACCCTATAAAGTTGATCTTTGACATACAAGTAGGATATGGGCATGATTAGGATATTTTTCCCATTTAGGGCCTTAACCATGGTTAAGGGAAGAAAACAATGGCCTTACACCATAAAATGATATCTAGGGATCATTGGAAATGAACATGACATTAAACCACAACACAAGCCCTTTAAAGGTGTTATTTTCCCCTGAGTAGAAGACGGGTACCATTATGAGGTTTTGAGTGCTAAAGATGGGTATTGAGGCATTGGACATGATTAAGGAAGGAAAATAAATCCTTTGTGCCCTAAATGAAGAATTTAGGGACAACGGGCCATAAACAATTGCATAAACCACATAACATGTTCTATATAGGGGATAATTATTCTTTGAGTGAGATATGGATACCATTATGATGTTTTGTGCATTAGAGATGGGTCTTGGAGCCTAAACCATGATCAGGGAAGAAATCCAAGGAATCGGATCTTAAATGAAGATTATTTGGCTAATGGGCCAAGATCAAGGCCTTGAACTATGATATGGGCCCTCTTAAGGAGATCTTCGACATACGAGTGGGATAGGGCCACCATTAGGAATTTTTGCACAATAGTGATGGGTCTAAGGGCCTTGAAAGTTGACCATGATTGAAAGAAGAAAATAAGGTCCTTAATCCCTATGAATCTCATAGGTCTTAAGGGAGATGAAAGGTTCCTCAAACCACCACAAAAACAATATAGAAAAGGAACTTTGTCCATGAGTAGGATATGGGTACCATTAGGAGGTTTTTCACATAAGGGATGGGTCTCAAGCCTTCGGCCCAAAACAAATCTTCTAATGCCTTGGTCCTTGAACTAGGCCTCAAACCACCATATATTTTGGGATCAATGGTCTTTTGGTGGGATATGGGCATTTTTTAGGGATTTTTCATACCAGACATGGGTCTCAAGGCCTTAATCATGGTCGATGGAGGAAAATAAGGGTCTTAGGATCTAAATTAATCCTCTATGGATCATAGTCCATTAATGATACCCTGAACCACCACACAAACTCTCTAGATGAAATATTTGGCCTCTGAATGAGATATGAGTGCCATTACAAATWKTATACACAAGGGATGRGTCTTGGGACATTTACCATGGCTATGGGAGAAAATAAAGTGTCTTAAAACCTAAATGAACATTTTAAGGTTTATGAGTTATGAACAAGTCCTTCAATCACTACACAATCCTTTTAGAGGGGATATTTGTCATATAATTGGGATATGGGTTCAATTAGGAGGTTTTGTGCACCAAGAATGGGTATTGGGGTCTTGACCATGATAAGGGGAGGAAATAAAGGCCCTCAAGTCATATTTAAGTATTTTCAGGATTTGGTCCATGAGTGTAGCCTTAAAGCACCAGAGAGGCCCTCTAAAAGGGGTCTTTGACCTTTTAGTGGGATAAGGGTGCCAATAGGAGGTTTTTATACTAGGGATGGATCCAAGGGTTTTGACCATGGTTAAGCAAGGAAGAAAAAAGCCATGTGACCTAAATGAAGCTTCCAGAGCTCATGGGACAAAATAAATTATTGAAGCACTACACACACCATTTAGAGGGGATTTTTAGGCACCAAGTGGGATATAGATGCCATTAAGATATTTTTTTCTCAGCAAATTAGGTCTCTTCTTTATAGATAAAACCCCCTAAACCATAATAGGATTCTTTAAAATGGATTTGCATTTTTCATGTTAACCTTACAAATACAAGGTAATATTTATTCTTATACACAATATGGCTTCTTGATGATGAAACATCGTTACCGGTCTTGAAAATTGTAAGCATGAAGCACCTCATTTATTTTTCTGATGAGAATTTAGAAAATATGTTCAACCTATAACAATTATAGGAATCCATATTCCTAGGATTTGAGATTTCAAAGAATCTGCCCAACCTATAATAATGACAAAGGAATACATATTCCTAGGATTCAAATCCCATGACTTTTGCTATTTTTACTCATGATACAATATACTAAAATCTTTTGCAATTTTATCTGTTGGTTCTATCATGGTTTAGAAACATAATTATAGTTTAGCTAAGGAGGACAATATTTCATATTTTTTACTTATGGCAGGGCTTGGGTTCGTTTTTGAACATTATTCTATAAGCGATAGTAGAAGACATGACCAATAACCTCTTAAACAATAACATGTAAATTCACAACCAGTGACTTTATTGTAAGGTTTCAAGTTGCACATACATGGGTATGATTATAGCATAATGGTTCTCTTGTAGTGTCTCTTCCTCTAATTTACAAATAACTAGAGGTAAAAAGAACCACAAAAACGAGAAAATTCATTAAAATAAGTTAGGAAACCAAAAATAAAA
>JZKD02S2219411.1:194403-209475 GCA_000966675.3 Picea glauca
CCCCCGCGTGGAAGAGTGTACATACTTCTGGGGTGTAAATACTTCATGGGGTATAGACACGGCTAAAAGCAAATACCTCTGAATCAGGAAGATAATCAGGCTCCACAACCAACATATTGGTCCTCTTTTAAAATAGTTGAAGGATGTTATGAAGTTGGGGGAGAACGTTCAACTTCTCAACATGGAACATGCATGTATGAATGAGTCATTATGCTATATTCAAAACCAATTTGAATATCAACAAAGGCAACTGCCAAAGTTAGTGGAAATATGTCTGGGAAAGATCAAGGAAGCCCTTGAACAAGCCAAATTCCTCATCCATTGCACCAACAAAAAGTGAGGACGGTGTCTCGGTTGTTTCCTCTTCTGTAGCCCCAAGATCCTCGCATAAATTAGAGAATGGAAGACCAGATGTAGTGAGCTCTTCCAACAACTTGATTCTTCTCTTTCAACAGATGCCAATACTGCCCAGATTCTATAGTTTGCACAACCTCAACTAGAATATGACATATTGGAGCCCTCTTTCTTGGTCAATATCATTGGAAATGAATATCATATATTGGAGCCCTCCTTCTTGATCAATAATATCATTTGTATTGTGATAATTGTCCATGACAATGACTGGGACGGTAATCTTTCAGCTAATTACTCCCAATTCTGGTGGCCAGGTTCTCATTTTCATATCTACACCGATGCATATGCGAATATCTAGCTTTGGGGGTAATCCTTCACAAATTCTTGTGTTAGAAATGGCCATTAATACATATTCCATCGTCTGAGAACTGCAGGAGGTGTTTTCTTTCGGCAACACAAAAAGCCATGAATGGAAAATTTCTCAGCTCAAGCTAATCTCAAAGCTTATTGAAGAAAACCAAGATATAATTACAAAAGCTCTCCATCAAAGATATTGGCAAGCCTAACTTCTAATCCTTCATTGCATATGTATTTATTTATTTATTTCAGTTCATTGATTAATTACCCTTAGCCCTATTTTTCTACTATTTTCTCTCTCTTCAACCCTCCTCTCCTCCTCGTTGCATCTTCCCCTACAAAGCTAATAAATGGACGAATGTTATTGATAAAAGAAGTAGAGCTATCTTTTGTTCCTTCCATTGTCAGTTTGAATCCCACTGATATCCCCTTTCCTTACTCTTCTCTTGCTAATATACATTTTCCTTACTCTACTCTTCTCTTATCTGTGCTAAACATTCCTATTCACCACAAAAATATATGTAAACCCCCTTCATTATTCTAAGGTCGGGTTTGCACAAAAGCATGAAAAAATTTAATTCAAAGGTCATCCCTAACTTCATTGTATGCATAAAGGTTGGCCTTGATCTATTTTGTGTTTCCATCTGTAATCTCATGCCATCATTTTAGATTTTTCAATGGGCTCARAATTTAGGTTCTTATGAATATTTTAATGGCTTCCTACCTTTGACGTTCAAGGAGGGAATTTATGTTCAACATTATAATAGATGAGGTTTGTAAAATAAACAAGCAATCCTACTGTTTATTCTCCTTATGTCCTAAAGTTAAATTGCTTCTACTTTTGTTCACATGAGCTCTTTGATTTTTCCTTGGAATGGTCTAAGTGGGAATTTGGCTACTTTCTATTTTTAAATAAATTGATTTCTTGTATATTCTTTCTTTTTATCATTTGGGTACAATTGTATACTCACAAACATATATCACAATGGAGATGTTACCAACAACACCCAAGTATTTTTTCATACATAATTGGTTAAAATTTAGATTACATGGAGGACCTATTGAGGGGTCTGAGATCCTTTTACTCAACAGTAGGAACCAAACCTGCCTTAGAGGCCCAATTAGACACTGCAACATTTGATGAGTGGAATGGTTCTCTAGATATTTTGATTGGGCCAATTTATCGATGGGCTTTAATAGTGACTAACAGGGTATCTTTCTGTGAAAGTTCCTCCTTCAGCTTAAACGATTATCTTTTTGTCTTTTCTATAATTATTAGATCAGTCCAATAAATAAGGGTGATGGTATAAACCAACTAATAGAAGAAAATATTAACTATTGAAGAACGCTGAGCTTGGGATAACCCTTGTGCTCTGGCGTGCAGACAATGATATTCACACCTATTACAAGTCTAGTAATAATACGCTAACTTGTTGGTGTTTCAACACTAACTGAGACAAAAATTATGGAAAGAAAATACGCATGAAATAAAAATAAGTGCAAGAAAAATAGTTTCCTTAACTCTACCATCAATCACATATTAACACAATGATTCGCTTTTCATCATTTAGAAAAAAAGAACCGTTTAAAGTACTAAAAAGATAGCTTATCAATAAATTCAGAAAATCTTACTCGTTATCGCATCAACTATTGAATTCAGAGATGGAAGTAGTTCCTCCTCAATCCAATCACATAACACTTTTGATGAAAATAAAATTTGTCTGTGGCTCTAAACATAACTTCTTAATTAAAGTTGCTAAAAAATAATTCTTTACAATTCTAAAAAAAAAAGGTCTTTCCCAAAACCATCAACCTTTCCCAAAAGTTTGATCCTCTTATTTATAAAGAATTACTAACTTAAAATAGCTACTAAAAGTTTGTGTTAAGTAAAACAAAAGAAGGACACATGGTGCTTTATCTCTTTGTTCTCTTGTGATCGTCTAGTGGTTCTACTAGAGTGGATGACTCTTCTCATACTTTGACCACTTGACGAAGAGATCCTAGCATGTGTTGGCATATGAGAATCTGTGATGGTCCATTGGGGCTGAGAGGGTTTCCTTTATCTCTATTGCTCGTTCTCTATATCTGATCATCTTGGCACCTAAACGTTGCAATACTACACGAACCTTGATCGGGTGTTCCATAAACTTCTTTACCTGACTTGGTGTCATGCTCACCACCTGCATGATCTCCACTTCCCATGTTGAGTCATGTTCTGCATGGTGTTTGACTATGTCATGAAAATCAACAAAGTCTTCAGGTGAGCCAAACTCTGGAAGGCCAATGTCGTTCATCTCCCGATTGATCTTCTCCTAGCTTTTCTCGCACTCGACCCACCTTTCATGTATCTTTCGTTGAGGTTCCTGGGCCATACTTAACTAGTATTCAGTTGTCTTACTGATTTGGGAGATGATTTTATCCATCAGCACTCGGATGCCATGCTCATTCATGTCTCAGACCTTCTATACTTCTTTGATATAATCTATTTGTTCTACATCCTAGTATGCCTTTTCATACTATCTCTCCACATATTTATAGGTTTCCAGTGCCATGAGAGTGTCTTCTTGAAAATCGGATATGCATGCAGTGAAGAGATGTCTTTCGCTCATGAATTGTGCATATGATTCTCAGAATTCACCCTTCAGGAAAACGGTTTCTTGTGTTGAGTCCTAGTAATATTTCACCAGATGGCATAGATGGTCCGGCTCCTTCTTTGCGGCAACTATTCCTTTTCATCTCGTTTTTCTCGATCCAGCATGGCATCAATTATATCCATCCTTGCGCTAATTAGCTCAGTTGTCTTCACATTTTCTGTGTTGATCAGTTGTTCTTCTGTGGTGATAAGAAGCGTGCTATCCAGCGTGAGCCTCCTTTTCTTGGTTGTCCTCCTCATTATGGATTTCCTTTTTTTGTCATAAGCAATCGCCTGTATATCAGTGACCTCATCCACGGGATCAGGGATTTGTTGGTCTCTCAAGGTCAGAGTGTTTCCCAGGATTCCTGTCGTATATATTTGTTCTAGGACCCACTCTTGTACTACTTTGACAGGGGAAAATTTTGTATGTTATAATGACTTGTCCTCCAGCTGGTGGAATATTGGATTTAAATGGAGAGATAGTCACAGGCTCAACACTAACTTGGTGATCAGCTATTGAGGTGCTGATATCTAGCTTTTGCAATTCCTCTTCTTGTTCACCAGAGCCAAGCTCATCTTTGGAGTTGTCTTTCGAGGTCCCCAATAGGTCGATAAATTCAGTGTCTAGGATACTCTCAGCCTCATGGTCGCCCTTCCGAGGTTTTAGAATCGAAGAATCGGAGGTTGGCACAAATGTTTCCCCTGGTTATTTCTCCTCTGTGATTGGTACTAGAGTTATAAGTGAGAACTCTGAGCTCTCTTCATAATTATAGATGGTAATTAGATCAAAGAGGATGTTAGGTACACCCGTTTTACCTGGTGTTCTTGGAATCTCTTACTGGTCTAGAATAGTCATCGGTGATCTGGCCTGTGGTGACCGAACTCTGGGGTTTTCTGGATCGACGGTTTCCTCTAGTGGGGTTGATTCTGAGCCATTTATCTCCTCCCCGATGTTGATTGGGTTGGTCGGGGTGATCCTTATAGGTTATAACAGTTGGGGCTCTTTGGGCTTCTTTTAACAACAACATCCCCCTCCTCTGTGGCTTTTACTACTATGTTTTCTTCCCTAATCCTGAGGGATTCTTGAGCCATATGTTCTATCGTTTCAACTTGCTCATCCATACTCATAGATTTAAACCTAGTCATATTTGGGTTAGATTTTCTGTGTAGCACCTACTCCCAGTCCTGAGCACATTCTGTAAAGATCTCGTCTTCAAACTTATCGTGTGTGTATGGCCAACAGGAAGAGACTTGTGATGCATGTTGAAGTAATGGGCCTCTAGGGTCATGTTTGCAAAATCATCCTATTGGGAATATGTATTCCAGTTGGCTCAAACCCTCTTGTTTATCGTGTGCAGTATCCTCCACCATGTAAAACCCTACATGGAAACCACAAGGTATGAACGCTCGCTTATTATCTTTAACCAGAGTGGCATTATAACCCTACAGGATGGTTAGGTAATAGATTTATCCCATGACGAGTCGGTCTAAGACGTGAGCGTGGAGTAGATGTGGTGCGAAGGTAGCCCCAAACACCCTGATATAAGTATCGCTTTCTTCTAGGTACCAGTGGCCTACCTTTGAGATCATTTTCTTGGCCTCTTCCAAAAGTCTTGGTCATTCTCTCTTAAAAATAATAAAATAAACCCGAGCTATAAATTCATCGCAAATGAGAGAATAGGATTTTTTGTACCTGTTTTCCCAAAGAATGCTGAAGTAGACATGTACAGGTAGCTCAATGACATGCTAGCTTAGATTCATGCCTGCAAAGATGTTTCTTGCATAGATTACGTCTACCAAGTATGATGCCATGTGAAAAGTGGGTGCTTCTCCATCCTTTGGTGTCTGGGCCAGCAATATGTTGGTGCTCAATTGTTTAGAAATGATTTCTCCCCAGTTGAAGCTACTCCTGGAGATGGCCACAATGTATGCCAAGGGCATCCATGCCTCCAAAAACTTAGCGCAATCCCTCTCCCCATACAATCGACAGATTAGAGCCATTAAATAGATGTATGGCTCCCTTAGATTTGTTGTCCCATACTAGCTGTTGCTCCGGTTTGTGATTTTTTTGTCTTCCTTCCACCAGGAGGCCATCAATCTACTAGTGTCATGGAACTCATAGAATTTCACTATGAAATCCATGTTTAACCACTCCTCCAGGTCTCTGAGCTTGTAGTATTTTTGGACCTCCATCGGGAGAAAAACACTGATGCAACCACCATTCTCATCATTGAACAAGAACTTCACTGCATCTGTATGATTGATTATCCACCCCAGGGTCTCAATATAGGGAAAGACCAGGGTTCGACAGGCTACCATATGCAGGCATGACCGCCGGATGTTTGAAAAAACCTGGTCATCAAGCGTCCTTACATATGGGTCGCTGTGGGGAATAAATTCTGGGTAATCTTCCCGGTTAATCCTCTTGAACAAATATACCCACTGCAGGAGCATTATCTTTGACCTAGTGCTCGCCTCTATGTCATTAAATGCATGGGGCTAGGAAAATTCCTTCTTGGTAGACGTTTTTATGACCGACTCCACTTTAGTAGCAAACTCCAATTGCCTCACAACACTGGGAGAAGATCCTTCACCGAACTTTGCTTCCTTCAAATTTGGTGCCCTTGGCGAACGTCTGGTCGTTGGCTTCCTTGGAGGCATTTTCCTACAGAGAGAGCAAAGTTAGACACTGTCTTGTAGAGAGGATATTGATATATATATAAAATGCAACCGCCGAAATAATAAAATCAATACATACCTCTTATTCGCACTAGCTTAACTTGGTTTTGAAATTCTGAGAATTGAGTGCAACTCTTGAGACACTTATTTCTCTCCTTTGACTACTCTAAGAATGAGAAAATTTGTGTTCATAATGTTGGGGTTCGAAACTGTCTTATTAATTTAAACACAAAGAGTACTTACCTTATCGCATCAATTCTTCAATTCGGGGTGTGAATGTTGTTTTACAAAATCCATCACCAAGATCCACATTATTATCAGGATTAAATGTAGACGTAGGTTGGCGGTGTAGGATCGGGCTACGTTGTGGCTCATCAACAATTTCAAACTCTCATTATTCATTTGGTGCACGTGACAACAATGTATGTGGAGCGAAACATTAATTGGCCTATTAAATGACAGAATCTGATCTTATTTTGTGTCGTAAACATCCCATCATTGTGCTAATTTTGAACGAGTGGATAGGAGGTCGACGTTTTTCATAGACAATGTTCGTTGATATATTTTAGAAAAATATTTGATGTCAATCCAACTTTCCGTACAATGCTTATGTGGAAAACCTGACCTGGAAGTGCGACTAGGGCATGGGGCAACTTAGGGTGGCTCATGATGAAACAAGGTTGTACGAATTGCCTACGCGGCAAAGACACGTGGCGTTTGAATTTGGCTCCTTTGCCTAAGAGTTTATTCGGAATCGAGGATTTTCATTAGATACATGTTTTTCCAAACAGGTCCTATCCCACCGATGTCGAAGAAGTATCCAGGATCGACAAGATGTTGAAACAAATGTTCCCATATTACACCTCTCAAAACTTGTCGATGCTGAAAATACATCTGTGATCGGTGATTGGCAATGTGTCAACGTGAAAATTTCCATAATTTAAAACTTTGGGGTTTCACTGACTCTGAACAATGCATCACTAATCAGTGATTGGGGTTTCGTTATGGCCTATGTTAGTGTTTTTCCCTTTTCATATTTTGTCAACGTCGATGGGATATCAATAGTTTTCTGAAAACTTCCCCGTGAACATAGTTAACAATCAACGCACTCCTTCTTCATTTTTCCTGATGTCGATGATACATCAGCGATTATTGTTGCTATGTGGTCATTTTACTGCCCATATTTTTCCGATGCCCAAAATAGGTGTGCGGGTCACAAATTTTAGCTGTGTATTCTTAATTAAAATGTCAAAACTCAATGATCCCTACACAATGAACTCAATTCAAAAAGAAGAAATAAAAGAAAACAAGTGGTACCCAAAAGATAAAAAAATTCAAACAAATACTTTTAGGGTGTGTTGAGCACTCAACAAATGGAAATTCTCTGGGCGAAACCATGATCTATGCTCCTTCCTTCGGGCTTAGCTTGTGTAGAAGCTAATTGAGAAACTAACTGGCTTCACTTTCATCAGGGTATTTCCTATCCATGCGTGTACAACTTCCCAGGTTCGTGAATCCGGGTCCTCCTATGGAGTTCATCCCTTTTTCTACCTTCGTTCCTCTTGAACTTGATCCACGCCCCTCTTTGAAAATAGTCAGGTAGAGCATTCACTGGCTCAAGCTCATTTTAGTTATCATTATTCCCTCCCTACGGTGTTTCTCCACTTCCACCAAGCGTCCATAGCCTCGACAGAGTCACCCCAACATCACAGACCTTTCTCTGCTACCAACGAGCATCCATAGCCCCAGCGGAATCACCCTAATGTCGCAGACCTTTCTCTGCTGCTAGTGAGCATCCATAGCCCCGACGGAGTTATCTACATACCCTCTCCAACTTTGCACGCATTTTAATATAATCGATTTACTTATGGAAGAAATTTCATGGGTGAGTTGGAGAGGAGGATGTTTGTTATATGCAAGGTGAAATTGTTAAGGTGAAATTCTTCCTAGCTCTGTCTAGAGGTACATGTGATCCTTTCCAACTAGCCATCTTTCCCTTTGGGACTTACCAGACCACCAAGCAGATATTTCATCACTTACCAAGGTTTTGTTCTTTGCAAAGATAAGATATAGATCTCCTTTAAGAAATTTGTAATTGCCCATTGTTTCTTATGTTGCACGTAATCATAAGTTAGGAGAAGAGTTTGCTACACCATATTTATTAAAGTTGACCACTGCTTTACGGAACACAAATTAATTACAGGAAAATACCAACCAAAAGAAAAGACAAAAATAAAAAGGAATTTGCAATCATCCTACCCTAAACCTACACATTTATCCTAATTAGAATATATTTTAAAAGAAACATGAAAAAGACATTTTTTTTTTTTAAGAGAAGTGTTGTCTTAGGGCTTGGCCATTCATTGGGAGGGTGTTGGGTTTCCCCCTCAAATTTTTCAATCAATATGTGCCTGCCCCAATTTTCTTGGATACCTTGAAAGGTTTGAGCCATAGGTTTTGAAACTTCAAATGTTTTCCCTTAGGTTCGTTTGCTCTATCCCATTTCAGGACTAAGTCTCCTACTTCAAAACTTTTATCTTTGGCCTTATGCTTGTCAAACCATCTTTTAACTATCTGTTGATGAGCAGTGAACTTAGATTTAGCTTTCTCTCTTTCATCTTCAAGCATGAGGAGGGTATCAATTCTTTGTTGAATAACTGATGAGGGTTGTCCTCTTGAAGCCTGAGCAAGCTACAGTGAGTAAACTCTCCATACCTTCTCTTTCCCATCTCCTATTGAGTAAACAAGGGTCGGACTACGGGATGAGGCACAATGACTTTGGTGTGATTTTTCAGTATGTAAAATCTGAAATGTTTTACTACTTTGTATACCGCCTAAGCATGTTTGTCTATAGCAGGGTAGTTTAATTCATCTCCTTGGAGATTAGTGCTCATAAATGATACCGGTGCCTCATTGTTTTCATCATCCTTCTGGGTCAATATTGCAGCTAAGTATTGGTCGAAGGCGAAAGTATAGAGGAAAAAATATTTACTAAAGTCGAGACTTCGCAACACTGGAGCTTGAGAGATCGCAATCTTGATATTGTTGAAGGCATATTTTCACTTGTCATCCCACTTAAACTATGCATCCTCGCAAATCTTTTTTTGTAAGGGTTTGACAGTTTCAGTGAAATCAGGCGTGAACTTCCTCACAAAGTTAATTTTCCCAAAGAAGGATTGCATAGCCTTTTTTTTATGGGGCAAGGGAAGTTGACCTATTTCCTTTATTCATTCGGGGTCTATACGAATTCCTGCCTGAGATATAATATGACCTAGTAGTTTCCCTTCCTCAACACCAAAGATATTTTTCTTAGGGTTTAAAGATATTCCATATTCCTACACCTTTCAAAAATTTGGGTTAGACATTGGATGTGGTCTTCTCTTCTCTTTGAATACACAGTCACATCGTCCAAATATACTACTACACATTTGTTAATCAATCCCTAAAAATCTACATCCATGGCCCTTTGGAAGGTTGCCCCTGCTTTAATCATCCCAAAGGGCATGCATTTATAAGCAAAATTTCCCCACTTGGTTCGAAAGGTAGTATTCAATCAGTCTTCATCTGAAACTAGGACCTGGTTATAACCTGAGAAACCATCTAGAAGGGAAAATATTTTGGAGCCAAACACAGTATGCAAGAGTTGTTCCATGGGTGGGACTGGGTAGTTATCCTTTTATGATGCTCTATTAAGGTTTCTAAAATCTACACACAGGTGGATCTCCCCAGAATTTTTCTTGACAGGAACCAAATTGGATACCCAGGCAGAGTGTCTAACCTGCAAGATAATCTTAGCATCTAACAATTTATTTATTTCTTGATACATCAGGGGTTCCAGATATGGATGGTACTTCTTGAGATTTTGTTGGAAGGGTTTTACTCCAGATTCTAATGGGATTGTGTGTTTTATAATGCGAGTATCATATGTTTTAAGTTCCTTGTAAGACCAGGAAAATATATCCTGGTATTCCTTAAACAGCTTGATATAAGATTTCCTATCTTCTTTGGATACTGCCTTACCCATGTTCACATTCTTGGGGTTCTCAAGGGTGCCTAAGTTTACGGTTTCATGTAAAGGGCATGAGCTCCCTATTTTTGCATTCTTCGACCCCTTAAACCTTTCTCTCAAGTCGAAGAGATCTTCCAAACTGGCCATCCCTTTAGGTATCGTGTGAAATTTGGGATGATCATCATCATGGTCCTGTCCCCTGTTCTGTTGGTGGGATTTTGTTTCTTCTTTTTTTGCTAGTTGGTCTTGGAATACCTCATCATCAATAGCCAAATCTTTAAAATTCTCTTGATTCGTTAGAAAATCTACAATCTGTTCATCTCCTTCAAAAACCTTCCAATTAGAAATATTGTTGGGTACTGATGGTTTGTAGAGAAGTTCCACAGTGAACYTGGAGGCTTCATAGTCTTCCAAATTGAGGCTGTAGTGGMYAGGGAATCAACAAGTGTGTTTTTCATCCTGGGAATAGAGGTAATGTTGAAAGACTCAAAATTGTCTATCAGGTTGTGTACCATTTGTTGATAACTCTATAAGTGAGGTGAATTTCAATGTATAGTATTATTTACTTGCCTGACAATGATTTTGGAATCTCCAAAGACTTTCAGTTCCTTGATGTCCAAGTCAATGGATTTCTTCAGTCCATGCACTAGTGCTTCATACTCAACAATGTTATTGGTGCATTCAAATTCTAGTCTGCAGGATAGGAAGTTTCACTTCCCTTTCAGGTCAATGAGAATACATACTGCCCCAAACCCTTCTTGTGATTTAGACCCATCAAAATACAGTGTCCAAACTTGTGAGAAAAATTTAGTAATTTCTTCATGCCTAGTTATTTTCTCGCCCCCATCTTCTTTGTCTGTTTCTCCCAACATAGGGTCTTGAAAAAGGATTCTTTCTTCAGCGACTGCCATTAGATTTACTTGAAAATTCATTTCAAAGTTTTGAGTGAGAGGTACATCAGATGAGAGAGGGGAAAAATTGTCAAAATCAAAATCCCAGGAGTAGTTTCCTAACACAGGGAAATTTGTCGATGAGGGTTTGTTGAAAGCTTCTAAATTGGTAACAATGTGTTTGAGATATATTTCCCTATTGATCCTAATCATGTTTGTATATCCCTTTAATGGTAACCAGAGGTGAGCCCAGTCTGTTCTAAAGTACCCATTTAATTTCTTGGACCAATCTCGACTAAGTAACAGTCCATAAGCCTCTGGGATGTCTACTACGATTATGTCAATTACTTGAACAAATTTCGGATGTGTATCCATTCTGATCATGACATCTTTAAGTTTCCCAATAAACTTTACTTGAGTCCTATCTATTTGTATAGCATGCTTATCACTTTTGAGTGGAGTTGCGTTCAATTTCTTGCAAATTGACAATGGCATGAGGTTGGAGGAAGCTTCTGAATTGACTAAGAAATTATGCAGTTTTCTGTTGAAGACTTCAAACGTTAAAAGGAAAGGAGGGACAAAAGGCTTTCCTCTTTTGTTTAAAGAGCAAGAATTCACACTTGGTTTATTCTTTAAACCTGTGTGGGATGGGACCTCACCTAGGTCAGTGCTCGTCATAGGGGCTTATATTGATTTTAAGGCTTGTAACAGGAAGTCCTTTTGTTGGGGGATCATGCACATGTCCATGACCGACACATTAGCCTTCAACTTCTTTAAGTCTTCTACTATGTTGTATCATAGCTTAGGTGTTTCCCTCATGTGTATGTTTATAGGGTTTCTTTGGGAGACAATTGGTTCTTTCGAGTGATCGGATATTTGTTTCCCTCTCGAGGATTGAACAATGGTGGGATTATTTTGGACTGGTTGACCCCTACTTCGCGTTTGTACAACCAAAACTTCATCGGGTGGTTCCTGGACCTCAAATTCATCGTTGAGAGGCATCGACAAGTCAGGATCCCATAAAAACATGGTTGTTTCTTCTGGCAGCTCAATTTCTTCCTGATTAGTAATATTTACTGTTGAGCCACTTTATTGTTCTGTAGGAGAAAATTCATCTAGGAACCGATTGGCCACTAAATTCATAGCGTGCACCCATTGGGGACAGTCTCTTTTAGAATGTTTCTCTTGATGGTATGTACAAAAATATTTGGATGATACATTCCCCAAGTCGATGTTTAAATTCGTCGGGGGAGGTTCAATTGCTTTAAAAGGCGGGTTTCTCTTAAAAAAGGGTTTATAAGGCCTTTGACCTTGGTTTCCTTCCCTGAAACTTCTTTTCATGTCTATGATTTCGTTCAAAAGTTTCTTTATCATCCATTGTAGGTCTTTTATGTCCCCACTTCCCTTTTTGGGAGCTTGTTCTGTTTGTTTTCCCAGGGGTCTAGTCAACAAAAGTCTTCTCCTAGGTGGACGTTGAGCCTCCTTCTTAACTAGTGAGACTTGTCCCTCTTCGCATCCCTTCATTTGTAATTCGATTGTTTTGGCTTCCTCAAAATTTTTAGCTAGGGTATGTTTGGCAGCCCTTTTTACGAACACGGAGATGGAAGCAGGGAGAACGTTAGCGTATACCTCAATCTGCAACTCCCGAGTAGGTTTAACTTTGGGTTGTAATTTGTTCAGGATAGTGGTAAACCATTGATTGAAATATTTAACCTTTTCTTTTGAACTCATGGTGGTGGTGAAAAGTTCAACCATTAAATCTCCTGTGGTGGTTTCTTTTGCAAATTTGTCTAAGAAATATTTTTGAAACTTCATCCAACTAGTTATGGATCCAACGGGCCAGTTAAAATACCAAGTCAAGCCAAATTCTCAAATGTATAGGGAAAAATCATACACAATACATCCTCATGTTGTATGTTCATCAATCTTATAGCTAATATGAACTTTTTGATATGGTCTTCAGGAAATCCGTAAGTTTCAGGGTCAAATTTGGGGAGTAGCTTATCCGGATGTTAGTGTAGGTTATGTACTCATCCTAGGATTGCCAGAGCATCTCTGGCCAAAAATGGTTGATTATCTTGAGGTTGATATCCCCTTTCTTCATTTTTGTCTTTATTATCCTCCATGTCTTCTAATCCAGAAGATGAGCGATCCGAGTTAGACCCTTCCTCGTCAGATTCAAAATCCTCAAGTTCAAAGTAGTTACCAACTGGTGTTTCGGAGATCAGATTAAGGGGTTGTTCAATCTCAGTGAGGGAAAAATCTATTAGGTCTTCTACCGTGTGAACAAAAACCTAGTCAGGGGTGTCAACAATTGGTCTTCTTACTTGTTTTCTATGAGGAAATAAAGGAGCTAAAGGTAACGCTCCAATTTGTCATGTGTAAGCTCTTGTGATTCTTCTGAACTGGTTCAACTCTTCGTGGGGAAGAGTGTAAGGTATTTCAGGGAATATGTGTTCTACTTCCTCGTGATGAGGTGAGTTACTCGTCTTGGGAGTACTCTTTGTATGTGGGTTGTCTTGAGAATGACTAGCCATGCATGTGTGCTATTTTGAATCTACAGGCTAAGAGAAATATATTATCAGAAATAACATTAGCAATTCATTCATCAGCCCTCCTTCTAGCGCCAATTATGTTGAGGGGTCCGAGATCCTTTTACTCAACAGTAGGAACCAAACCCACCTTAGAGGCCCAATTAGAATCTACAGCATTTGATGAGTGGAATGGTTCTCCAGATCTTTCGATATGGCCAATTTATCGATGGGCCTTACTAGTGATTAATAGGGTATCTTTCTGTGAAAGTTCCTCCTTCAGGTTAAACGATTATCTTTTTGTCTTTTCTATAATTATTAGATGAGTCCAATAAATAAGGGTGATGGTATAAACCAACTGATAGAAGAAAATATTAACTACTGAAGAATGTTGAGCTTGGGATAACCCTTGTGCTCTGGCGTGTAGACAATGATATTCACACTTATTACAAGTCTAGTAATAATACGTTAACTTGCTAGTGTTTCAACACTGACTGAGACAACAATTATGGAAAGAAAATACACATGCAATAAAGATAAGTGCAAGAAAAATAGTTTCCTTAACTCTACCATCAATCACATATTAACACAATGATTCGCTTTTCATCATTTAGAACAAAAGAACTGTTTAAAGTACTGAAAAGATAGCTTATCAATAAATTTAGAAACTCTTACTCGTTACTGCATCAACTATTGAATTCAAATATGGAAGTAGTTCCTCCTCAATCCAGTCACATAACGCTTTTGATGAAAATAAAATTTGTCTATGGCTCTAAACAGAACTTCTTAATTAAAGTTGCTCAGAAATAATTATTTACAATTCTATAAAAAAAAGGGTCTTTCCCAAAACCATCGACCTTTCCCAAGAGGTTGATCCTCTTATTTATAAAGAATTACTAACTTAAAACAGCTACTAAAAGTTTGTGTTAAGTAAAAAAAAAAGAAGGACATGTGGTGCTTGATATCTTTGTTCTCTTGAGATCATCTACTGGTTCTACTAGAGTGGATGAATCTACTCATACTCTGACCACTTGACGAAGATATCCTCGCATGTGTTAGCATACGGGAATCTGTGTTGGTCCATCAGGGCTGAGAGGGTTTCCTTTATCTTTATTTCCTGTTCTCTATATCTGATCATCTTGGCACTTAAACATTGCAGTACTGCACGATCCTTGATCGGGTGTTCCATAAACTTCTTTACTTGACCTGGTGTCATGCTCGCCACCTCCGCAATCTCTACTTCCCATGCTGAGTCATGTTCTGCATGCCGTTTGACTATGTCATGCAAATCAACAAAGTCTTCATGTGAGCCGAAATCTGGAAGGCCAATGTCTTTCATCTCTCGATTGATCTTCTCCCAGATTTTCTCACACTCATCCCACCTTTCTTGTATCATTCATTGAGGTTGTTGGACCATACTTACCTAGTATTTGGCTTCTTTCCTGATTCAGGATATGCTGCTATCCATCAGTGCTCAGATTCCATGCTCCTCTGTGTCTTAGCCCTTCTGTACTTCTTTAATTTAATCTATTCATTCCATAGCCTGATATGCCTTTAAATACCATCTCTCCACATCTTTATAGGTTTCCAGTACCATGAGAGTGTCTTCTTGAAAAT
>JZKD02S2219411.1:243522-254399 GCA_000966675.3 Picea glauca
ACACAACCCCATTCTTTGAACAATATAACCACTCACATTCACTTTAATGTGTCATTTCCCCAATCTCAACCTCCTCAGGGTATACTAAGATATACTAGTTATAGAATAATATAATCATATATGATAATCAACAATACCTTAGTAATGAATGAAAATATTTGTTTGATAGACATTATAATTAAAAATATTAACATATCATTATATCTCCATCTTATTGATAACAACCACATTAATAATATTAATATATCTATACATATACATGTATAGGCATTAGTACATTGATAAAAAAAATAAAAATTCTAAAATATATGTTAAATATATACTTATCAACACGTCATTATAATTATTATTACTATTAAAATAAATAAAAATTAATTCAATTATGACATTTCACAATAATTTTTTTTATCTTATTTTCCTTTCACAATAAATTTGCTTATCTCATTTTCCTTTCAAAATTCAAAATTGTAAAAAAAATTATCTCATTTTCCTTTCACAATAAATTTGCTTATCTCATTGTCCTTTCAAAATTGTAAAGTTCTTTCAAAATTGAAAAAAACAATATGTTATCATCAAAATCAAATAGCTAAATAAATGAAAAAATAATACAATGAAAATTTAATTCATAATATAAAATCATAAACAATATATTGATAATGATAATCCTAAGAAATTAATTAATTTCTTTTCACATTTTATTCGAAATTGATTTCTATATTTAATCTTGATTGAAGTGGTCGAGTCATAGCCATCTCATATATAAACTCATGCGATGCCTGGTGCATGTGAACAACACGTTCTCGCGCTTCATTTGGCATTTTGATGTTTTAAAACTTGAAAATTTGTTTTTTCTAAAATTTGCCATTATTAATGATGTCATGACTACGGATGGAATATCAAATATAAACCTTTAGACGACACTGGATGGCACTTAAATTATTAATGATGTCTTTGGACAAGAGTTATGAGCGCGGATGAAATATCAAATATCCACTCTTTTTGTTAAATAATAATTCTGAACATTTCAAAAATTTAATGTAGGTTATTCTCCATGTAACCTTACAACCTCAGGACTGTCTTGGTCCACTGCTCCCGCAACCACTGTAAGTTGGGACATCCAAAGATATCAAGCACCTCCAATGACTCATAATGTTCTACACCTTCCAACTCTTCTAACTCCAAGCAAAAACTCACACTTAGGTTCCGAGGCTTTGTTGCCGGCGCCAACCCCTTTATGCTCTTCAGATTCACACATCCGTCCATACTTGCAGCACTTCTAACTCAAATCACCCAGAAACCTCTAGGGATATAAGCTTTGTTGCTTGCTGATGCAAGAGCATCGCCAACACATCAAGCGAGCCAACGTGGAAGCAGAGGACAACTGGACAAGCCAGCACAAATTTTAAAAATGCTTTGGGACTGTTGCACAAATCTTAAATGAGTCATTTAAGAAGAGGCGCCTTTGTATATTGTAATGGACCTTGAGCAGATAGCTCTCATCCTTAGTAGATAGACAGTATTTAATATAGTTAATGCAGGTAGATAGGATTCTAATTCATAGATTAGACAGTTAGGAGCTGGAGGGAAAACGGATATAGACACCCTCATTGTATCATTGTAACATTAGCCTGAGCATAGAAGAGAGAGGAAGAGCAAGAGTAAGCAGAGCTGTGTAAAAGACACCCATGTACAGATATTTGAATTAATAGAAGAGTTCTGATTCAAATTCATGGTTTGTGTTGTTCTCTATGTATTTGATGTTGAGATGCTCATGAATGTTTGCTTCCTGTTATACATTTGCTTTTATATGTCGTGTATGTGATTTAATGTATGAATTGAAGTCTGAGAGGGAGATGGAATGAGCTTCAATTGTTTCTCTATTTGAACAGGAGATTCCTGCAAGGAGTGCAGTCGAATTGTCCGCAAGGAGTGCGTTGACAGAGGGTTCAGATAGAGATAACTTTTGTCTCATTCGTCCCAAAGGTGCAGTTGGGTACAGGAGCCGTGCAAGGAGTGCGCAGGCCAGGAAAAAGTCTCAGGGTTGTGAACCTGAGTGAGTCTTTGAAGGATTGCTGCTGCAGGTGTGCACAGAGTTGAAGAGTTTCAACACTTAGAGGTTGTTGAAGGTTTGCCGCAAGGAGTGCGTGCAAAGTTTATTTCTGAGGACTTGAAAGCCCTGGAATGTTCAAGAAGGATAGGTCTTCAAATTCGTTGAAGGATTGCATAAGAGAAGTGTGTTTGAAGTATCCAAGCAAGTGCTGCAAGTTTGCGCACAGGTGAACTATTCTTCGTGGAGGAAGGAACGGACGGTCGGAATTCCCCTAGGAGAATTCGCGAATCACTGTAAGCCGTTAGATCTTGGAAAAGGGCAGGGAAGATATGACGGCGTATTCCCAAAGGGTTCCAAGCTCAGGATGTGTAGAGCCGTTGATCAGGACCACGAGGGTCATTGGATCCACACGCATATCGTGGCTCGGGGTTTCGAGGGTCGAAGCTCCAAATTATTGCAACGGGAATTGCAATATAGCGATCCGCGATCTCCCGACGAGCCTAGAACTGTCCGTCAGTTGGGCCGCGTGTTACAAGGCCTGACGAAGTTGGGGTTCAGCGTATCGGGAGTTTTGAGGACAGGATACTCCGGTAGTGTGGAATCGCGAAACGCGATATTCCGACGGTGAAAGGATAGTGTGTGGGGCCACAGGAAGTTAGTGGAGGTCAGGTGGCACACCGTATCGGAGTTTGGGAAAAGTAAAGTCCCGAAACCATCGACATCAGGATTCGCGATCCCACGAAGTCCGAAATCCCGACGAGGTGACGAGACCGTTGAAAAGTCAACCCGCAAGCGCATCGGAGTTTCGGCGCATCGGGGTTCGAAAGTCGGTAAATCGAGTGGTTCAATATCGCGAGTGGAAAAATCGCGATAGAGAAAAAGTCCCAACAAGGTAAAGATAGGGTCAGTGTTGACTTGCATCGGGTCTCGGGGATTCAAGAGTGCAGCACTCGACCATTGGAATCGCGAAGTCGCGAGTTCCGATTCCCCGATAGGTAAGTAGAGGGGGATCGCGCGAAGAGATCTGTGGGTGCATATTTCCCGATAAGGGAAATTGAAGAACCTTGGTGTTCTTTGGGCCGAGGTAAGAGAAGATCCTATGTGAGCGGGCATGCCTGCGGGTGCGGCTACGTCAGAGTGATATCAGAGCACAGAAAGACTCTTTTCTTTCTGTAGCAGAGAGGAAGGGAATTCACCATGCCACCAAGGAGAGAAAGACAATCACCCGATCCAGAGGATAGGGAGGTGCAGAGAAGAAGAGGCAGGCAGGTAACCAATCCAGAAATGGAGAGACAAATGCGTTATCTATGAGCAAGACTCGAAGACATGGAGACAGCACAAAGATGCACAACCAGTGCAGGGGATCTCAGTGATTCCGATAGTGAAATAGAGGCTGAATGAGAGGAGGAAGTTGCAGCCGAAGATGCATCAAATGAGCGTTTGATCAGAGCTATCACACGAATGGGTGCAAGAGCAAAAATGGACATTCCAGTTTACGAGGGGAATCTAGATGTAGAGGAGCTACTAGATTGGATTAGAGCTCTTGACACATATTTCAACTATGAAGATGTCGAAGAGGACAAGAAGGTCAAGCATGTTGTTTCATGCTTGAAGGGACATGCAACATTGTGGTGGGATGAACTACAAGCTGACAGACGCTGCAAGGGCATGCAGAAAATCAAGAGCTGGGACAGGATGATTGCAAAGATGAAAGCGAAATTCATCCCCAGAGATTATCAAATTACTCTGTTCAGGAGGATGCAGAACCTGAGACAGAAGCTGATGACAGTGAAGGAAGACACTGAGGAATTCTATCGACTGAACATTAGGGCAGGTCATTGGGAGAGCGATGATGAGAAAGTTGTCAGATATATGAATGGCCTGAGATATGATATCCAGGATGAGATGAGTATGGTAACCATTCGAATGGTGGAAGATGCTTATCAGATGGCTCTGAAAGCTGAGGAGAAGCTAAGCCGTAAGCAGGGTCAGAGGGGCCAAGGCAGAAGCCAGCCCAGAGGCAAAACAGTTTCCCAGGACAAATATCAGAATCCCAAGGAGGAATGGAAGAAACCTCATACTCATACAGAGAGAGGTGGAACCTCACAGCGAGGGCCATACATTGAATAGAGAGGGCAGCATAATGAGAAAAGTGGAGGATATGCTGACAACAACACTTTTCCTTGTACTAGAGGTAGAGGAAGAGGAAGAGGTGGAGTAATCACATGCTTCACATGTGGAAAGAATGGGCACAAGTCTTATGAGTGTCCAGAGAAAAAGAAGGACATCGGGGAAGCTCACATCACCGAGGCACAGAGGCGGGATGTTGAGGCCGAAGATGCAGAAGGCGAAAGGTCATTGATGATGCGTAAAGTTCTCTTAACACCTGAGAAAGAGGTGGAAAGTTCAGTCCAAAGGACCAAACTTTTCAGAACAGCTTGCAAGACCAAGGATAGGGTATGCAAGGTTATCATGGACAGCGGTAGCACATATAATCTCGTTTCAACCGAGATGGTAAAGAAGCTGGAGATGGAGACGACTGATCATCCAAGCCCATACAGAGTTTCGTGGCTACAAAAAGGACACCAGGTAACTGTCACTAAACAATGCTTGGTTGAATTCAAGATAGGAGGATATAATGATAAGATCTTATGTGATGTCATTCCTATGGATGTATGTCATCTATTTCTGGGTAGACCATGGAAATATGACAGAAATGTGATTCATGACGGAAGAATGAACACAGATACCCTGGAGAAGAATGGGAGAACCCATATGTTGCTTCCGATAAAGGATAAGGAGGTGAAGCCGGAAGTAAGCAACAAATTACTTCTTATGAGTGGGAAGGAACTTCTTACGAAGGTTAAGAAGAAAGAAGATCCACAATTCTTTGTGGTCAGGAAACCGAGGATTGTTCTAACTAGCACGAGAGTGGACGATTTACTAGATGAGGTTCAGGAACTGCTGAAATAGTTCGTTGACATCATAGTGGACGAATTACCTCGTTCGTTACCACTGATGAGGAGTGTGATTCATCACATTGATCTCATACCAGGAGCTATTTTTCCAAACAAAGCCGCGTACAGATTGACGCCGCAAGAGAATGAAGAAGTTAAAAGGCAAGTCCAGGAGTTATTGGACAAAGGATTGGTCAGGGAAAGTTTGATTCTGTGTGTTGTTCCAACAGTACTCAGTCCAAAGAAGGACGGAGGCTGGAGGATGTGTACTGACTCAAGGTCGATCAACAAGATAACCATCAGGTACAGGTTTCCATTGCCGAGAATGGATGATCTGATGGATTGCCTGAGTGGGGCAAAGTATTTTTCAAAGATTGATTTGAAGAGCGGATATCACCAGATTCGCATGAGGGAAGGTGATGAGTGGAAGACGGCCTTCAAAACCAACAAAGGACTGTATGAATGGCTAGTTATGCCATTTGGCTTGACGAATGCGTTGAGTACCTTTATGAGGTTGATGAACGAAGTCCCGAGGGAGTTCATCGGGAAATTTGTCATTGTGTATTTGGATGACATATTGATTTACAGTAAATCAGTGGCAAAACACTTGAAGCATTTAGCTACAGTGATGCAGAAACTACAGCAGGAGAAGCTATTGATTAATATGAAGAAGTCCTCATTCATGAAGACAGAGCTCATTTATCTGGGTTTTGTTATTTCAGCTAATGAATTGAAGATGGATCCAGATAAGGTGGAGGTAATTAAGAATTGACCATCACCGAGGAATGTATTCGAGGTGAGAAGTTTTCATGGTTTGGCTAGTTTCTACCGGAAGTTCATCAGGAATTTCAGTGGGATTAGCATAGCGATGATGGATACAGTGAAGAAGTGGCATAAGTCTTTTCACTGGACAGCAGAGGCTGAAAAGAGCTTCAACCTGTTGAAGCGAAAGATCACAGAACAAGCGGTTTTGGTGTTGTCGGATTTCCAGAAAACATTTCAGGTGAAATGTGATGCAAACGGGTTTGCCATAGGAGCGGTCTTGAGTCAGGAAGACAGACCGATTGCATATTTCAGTGAGAAGCTGAATGAGGCAAAGGTGAAATACTCCACATACGACAAGGAATTTTATGCTATCATACAAGCACTAAAGAAGTGGAGGCATTACTTGATCCCAAAGGAATTTGTTTTATATAGTGATAACCAAGCATTACAGTTTGTGACTCAATAGGAGAAGTTGAATCAGAGACATGTAAAATGGGTAGAGTATATGCAGAATTTCACATTTGTGATTAAACACATTTCGGGTACCGCTAACAAAGTGGCTGATGCTTTGAGCAGGAAATGTTTGCTGATGCAGGAGTTCCGAGTCAAAATGCTGGGTTTTGATGATATCAGGGACATGTTGCCAGGTGATGCAGATTTTGTAGAAGCGTATGAAGCAGGTGAGAATCCAGTTCTCAGATATAGAATCCCTTGGATAGACTATATGATCCAGGAGGGATTGATGTTCAGAGGCAATCAATTGTGCATTCCAAATTGCTCCATGAGGGAGAACTTGTTAAAGGAGAAGCACAGTGGTGGATTAACAGGACATTTTGGCCATGATAAGACATTCGTGAAGCTGAGTGAGTCATACTTTTGGCCAAGGATGCGGTCAGAGGTCAATATATTTGTAGACATATGTCTAATTTGCCAGCATTCGAAGGGGAGGAAGCAGAATGCAGGTTTTTATCAGCCATTTCCCATACCAGAGAGGCCGTGGGAGGCGATTAGCATGGATTTCGTATTGGGATTGCCAAGGATGCAAAGAGGATCTGATTCAATATTTGTGGTAGTGGATAGGTTTTCCAAGATGGCACAATTTATCCCATGCCAGAAAACCAGCGATGCGACTCACATCGCAAACCTGTTTTTCAAGGAGGTCATTCGACTTCATGGGTTGCCGAAAAGTATAGTTTCAAACAGAGACACTAAATTCATAGGGCATTTTTGGAGGACCTTATGGAAGAAGCTGGGAACTAACTTGGTGTTTAGTTCATCTTATCATCCTCATACGGATGGACAGATGGAAGTGGTGAATAGAAGTCTAGGAGACTTGCTGAGAAGCTTGGTGACAGAGCACCACAGCCAGTGGGATAGTATATTACCCTAGGCAGAATTTGCATACAATGACTCAGTGAATCGGAGCACAGGGAAAATTCCATTTCAGGTTGTTTATGGGATGCAGCCAAGAGGAGTTTCTGAACTGAGGGATTTAGAACAGACTGCGACTAGCAGCGCTAGTGCAGAAGAATTCGCTGAGGCGATGAAGGAACTTCACAGCAGGGTGAAAGAGCGGTTGCTGAAATCATGCCAGGAATATAAGCGCAGAGAAGATCAGCATCGGAGACAACTTCAGTTTGAAGTTGGTGATCTAGTTCTGGCACATTTAAGGAAGGAAAGGTTCCCGAAGGGAACATACAATAAATTAAAAATGAAGAAAATCGGGCCATGTAAGGTCTTGAAGAAATTGGGAAAAAATGCTTATGAGATCGAGTTACCGAATGGGATTGGAATATCTCCGATATTCAATGTCACAAATTTGTACCCATACAGGACTGGAGAAGCAGAGACTGGAACAGAGGAGCCAGTGATCCAGTGGATGAAACAATTTCCAGTTGCAGAGAAGCCACAGATGGAATGCATACTGGACAAGAGAGTGAGTAAGAAGACCAGGAGAAAATAATATTTTGAGTATCTGGTCAAGTGGAAGAACCATCCAGTTGAAGATGCCAGCTAGGAGAATGAAGCAGAGATACAGAAGCATGGACAGACCATGCAAGAGCTCATGGACAGGAGCCCATGAAATTTTTCAAGCGAGGGAGTATGATGCAGGAACATCGCCAACACATCAAGCGATCCAGTGTGGAAGCGGAGGACAGCTGGACAAGCCAGCACAAATTTTGAAAATGCTTTGGGATTTTTGCGCAAATATTAAATGAGTAATTTAAGAAGAGGTGCCTTTGTATATTGTAATGGACCTTGAGCAGATAGCTCTCGTCCTTTAGTAGATAGACGACATTTAATATAGTTAATGCAGGTAGATAGGATTTTAATTCATAGATTAGACAGTTAGGAGCTGGAGGGAAAACAAATATAGACACCCTCATTGTATCGTTGTAACATTAGCCTGAGCATAGAAGAGAAGAGGAAGAGAAAGAGTAAGCAAAGAGTTGTGTAAAAGACACCCATGTACATATATTTGAATTAATAGAAGAGTTTTGATTCAAATTCATGGTTTGTGTTGTTCTCTGTGTATTTGATGTTGAGATGCTCATGAATGTTTGTTTCCTGTTATACATTTGTTTTTATATGTTGTGTATGTGATTTCATGTATGAATTGAAGTCTGAGAGGGAGATGGAATGAGTTTCAATTGTTTCTTTATTTGAACCATAGATTCCTACAAGGAGTGCAGTCGAATTGTCTGCAAGGAGTGCGTTGACAGAGGGTTCAGATAGAGATAACTTTTGTCTCATTCGTCCCAAAGGTGCAGTTGGGTACAGGAGCCGTGCAAGGAGTGCGTAGGCTAGGAAAAAGTCTCAGGGTTGTGAACCTGAGTGAGTCTTTGAAGGATTGCTGCTGCAGGTGTGTGCAGAGTTGAAGAGTTTCAACACTTAGACGTTGTTGAAGGTTTTCCGCAGGGAGTGCGTGCAAAATTTCTTTTTGAGGACTTGAAAGCTGTGGAATGTTCAGGAAGGATAGGTATTCGAATTCATCGAAGGATTTCACAAGAGAAGTGTGTTTGAAGTATCCAAGCAGGCGCTGCAAGTTTGCACTCAGGTGAACTAGTCTTCGTGGAGGAAGGAACAGACGGTCGGAATTCCCCTAGGATAATTCGTGAATCACCGTAAGCCGTTAGATCTTGGAAAAGGGCAGGGAAGATATGGCAACGTATTCCCAAAGGGTTCCAAGCTCAGGAGGTGCGGAGCTGTTGATCAGGACCATGAGGGTCGTTGGATCCACACGCATATCGTGGATCAGGGTTTCGAGGGTCGAAGCTCGAAATTATTGCAACGAGAATTGCGATATCATGATCCGTGATATCCTGACGAGCCCAGAACCGTCCATTAGTTGGGATGCGTCTTATAAGGCCTGACGAAGTCGGGGTTCGGCGTATCGAGAGTTTTGAGGACAGGATACTGTAGCAGTGTGGAATCGCGAAACGCGATATTCCGACGGTGAAAGGATAGTGTGTGGGGCCACAGGAAGTTAGTGGAGGACAAGTGGCACACTGTATCAGAGTTCGGGAAAAGTAAAGTCCCAAAACCATCAACATCAGGATTCGCGATCCCGCGAAGTCCGAAATCCTGACAAGGTGACAAGACCGTTGAAAAGTCAACCCGCAAGCACATCGGAGTTTCGGTGCATCGGGGTTCGAAAGTCGGTAAATCGAGTGGTTCAATATCGCGAGTAGTGAAATCACGATAGAGCAGAAGTCTCGACAAGGTAAAGATAGGGTCAGCGTTGACTTGCATCGGGTCTCATGGATTTGAGAGTGCATTGCTCGACCATTGGACTCGCGAAGTCGCGAGTTCCAATTCCCCGATAGGTAAGGAGAGGGGGATCGCACAAAGAGATCTGTGGGTGCAGATTTCCCGATAAGGGAAATAGAAGAACCTCGGTGTTCTTCGGGCCGAGGTAAGAGAAGATCCTGTGTGAGCGGGCGTGCCTGCGGGTGTGGCTGCGTCACTTACCCATGTATGCCCTTTAGTTTCAGACATTGGTTTGCTAGCAACTCGTCCAAAGATACCAATATTTCCATATTTGGCAGCTCTTCTAGCTCAAAGCACCGAGAAACATCTAGGAATTTAAGCTTTGTTGCTTGCACCAACCCCCAAATGCTCTTCAGCTTCCAAGATCCGTCTGCCCGCAACTCCTCCAAAGATACCAATATTTGTAGCTCTTCTAACTCAGTGCACTCAGAAACATCTAGGGATCTAAGCTTTGTTGCTTGCGCTGACCCCCGAATGCTCTTCAGCTTCAGGCATCCGTATGCCCACAACACCTCCAAAGATACGAACATTTCCATACTTGGCATATCTTCTAACTCAGAGCACCCATAAACACCTAGGAATTTAAGCTTTGTTTCTTGCGCCAACCCCCTAATGGTCTTCAGCTTCACACATCCATCCATCTGCAAATCCTCCAAACATACCAATGTTTCCATACTTGGCAGCTCTTCTAACTCAGAGCACCAAGAAACATCTAGGGATCTAAGCTTTGTTGCTTGCGCCGACCCCCGAATGCTCTTCATCTTCCAACATCCGTATGCCCGCAACTCCTCCAAAGATACGAATATTTCCATACTTGGTAGCTCTTCTAACTCAGAGCACCGAGAAACATCTAGGTATCTAAGCTTTGTTGCTTGCATCGATCCCCGAATGCTCTTCAGCTTCTGACATCTGTATGCCCACAACTCCTCCAAAGATATGAATATTTGCAGCTCTTCTAACTCAGTGCACTCAGAAACATCTAGGAATCTAAGCTTTGTTTCTTACGCTGACCCCCAAATGCTCTTAAGCTTCGGGCATTCGTATGCCCGCAACTCCTCCAAAGATATGAATATTTCCATACTTGGAAACTCTTCTAACTCAGTGCACCAAAAAACAACTAGAGATTTAAGCTTTGTGGCCTACTCCAACCCCCTTATGCTCTTCAGCTCCTGACAATCGTATGCCCGCAACACCTCCAAAGATACAGACAACTGCAGAGATGCCTGCAAAGCAAAATGTTCACTAGTTACAACCGTAAGAAAGATCATGATTCTCATCTGCATAACCTTAATTTGTTCGAAACACAAATGTTGTGCGACAGTAATAGATACTAA
>JZKD02S2219411.1:294996-305737 GCA_000966675.3 Picea glauca
TACATCTTCGCTACATGGTTGATAGAGGTATATTCTTGTATCTGGTTATGGTATGGTTGTTATGGTTCAACTTTGAGATGTTGATGTATTGTTGAGGTATACACTTGATGTATGGTGGTATATGGATGAGGCATATTCTTGGGTTCTTTGAGGCACTTCATTGATGATATGGTACATATCTATACATGATTGATATGTTATATGGTACTGGTTTTATATGTGGTTGATGTTCTAGTACATGTTATATGAAGTTATGGTATCTACAATTGACATATCTTATGGTACATGATTGATGCATGTTATACTCCATTTTYTGGTACACAGTTGATGCATGGTATGGTACAGGTTTTGGTCAGGGATAATTTCAAGGATGGAAATTTATATTAAAATGTAGAAACATGGGCTAATCTTACTAGTCCTTAATATCCAAAATGTAAAATGTTTGGCAATAGTTTTGTAAAAATATTCAAATTTCTAAGGATTTTACATAGTTTCTTTAAAATTTTGGCGATTTTTAAGGTAAAATAATTTATTCACGATGTCCCACCAATTCATGATGTCCCACTAATTCATTAAGGAGAGTTATATGTTTGACAATGCAATTCCCAATTTTCCATGGTAGGGGTATACATTGCTTTTTCCTTTTATCATGGAAGAAGTGGGCCCAAGTCTTGTATTGCCTGCATACTTCACTGATAAAGAGTTTATATAATGTATAGAATGGTAATAGGAAAGGATTCTCCTTACTACTAAAAAATCTAATTATAGTAAATTCTTCTAACAATTCATAAACCCCTTTTCTAGAGAGAAAGGAGGTTGCTTCCAGGGACAACCTTGATGTACTCTGTCCAAATATTGAAGTCTGAAATGAAATTGTTATGAACTGGGTAGAAACTTTATTTGGCTTTATGTCTGTATAAGATTGAATACCATGCATAGACTCGTTCCAACTTAAAATAAACATGGTTTACTCATGACAAATCTTTAAAAACATGGCCATAAGCAATGGCAAAAATGAGGTAAGAAGTCATATAAAACTTTTGAGTCTTTTTGAGGTTATTTAGTTGGAAGGAAATTTCACTTGAGATGAGATAACCCCAATCAATGATGGATTTTTCATGCGGAGCATAATGCATAACATATATAACATTTCTTGATACACGAATAGTAGATTTTAGACCGATAATGTGGGAAAATAGCCATGCAAATTCTTTGTACGAGTATTTTAATGAATTTACCTTGATTCTAGAACTACCAAGGTTACACTTTGGATATTCCAAATATTTTATTATAAATATGTTTCATGCCTTGTGTTTCTTAAGAAATTCATCAACTTCCTCGCTCTTGAATCACATAGTTGGTGCAGGGAGTCATAACATTTTAGAGAATATTGAAGGAGCTAGAGAAATGGGTTGATGACCTTGTGTTTGAATTATTATTCATACATAAATAAATTTATCTATGCATCATTGGACAATATCTTTAATGTCACTCACCTCTGGAATGCAACTTGCTAATGCTATTCCCGAGGTATAGATTATGTTCGTTTTATTTTCAGTCGGGGAAAGAGTTTTGTAGTATTTATATGCCTTGGACCACTGGAACTGTTGATCTTCACAACCTAATGTGTTCAATGTATCTCCATAAAACATTTCCTTCTTCTTCCCTAACATCATTTTCTACTTTTTTACAAAGGTGGTGCTACTGTCGATACTTATAGGTTGGCATTTTTATTTTATTAAATTCTACCATGTACTTCCTTGGTAACTCACTTAGTCGTAGATCATGCTTTAAATGTCATCAATTGTCATGAGATTTGGATTTATTGCGACCTTTAATCAATGTATTATGCATTAATAATGACATTATGCTTTTACGAGTGGCAGATGATGTGGAAAGGGTTAATAAATATGATGGGAAGTGGTGATGTGATGTTATGATGGATGAAAAATGTTAAATATGAAGATGAAAAATGATGTATGGGAAGTGAAAAATGTGTAACACAAAAATGCGAAGTTGTGGTGTTGTGGACCTATATGCTTGTGAACACAATTTCGAGAAAGGGTGAAGAGGTCGGCATTGGGATTGCAAATATGGTTAAGTGTTAGGAGAGATGCGGACTTGTGGAGTTACGAACCTGAGAATTCTAGCGAAGGACTAAAGTGAAGTGCATAGATCTGGATCCTCTTTTGTGGAAAATTTGACTAAGTATCAAAGAAAAAAGAAAAAGGAGTGAAGTGTTTTGGTGAATGCGGGGTTGTAGACCTGGGCATTTAAGAAAAAAATTAGCAATTTCTATGCAACTCTGAATCCACATTTATGAAAAAACAATTAAGTATAAAAGATGAAAGTGAATTAAAAGGTAGTCGGAGTTAGAAGATAATAAATGTCAATAACACGAATGTGGACCTATGATACGACAGACTTATAGACTTGCGGATTTGAGATTTTCCTTGGCTCGTTCTGCATCATTCAAAAAAATGACTAAGTGGTTGGAAATTTTTGATATGGGAGAAGAAAAGTAAAGAAAACAAGTAAGGAAAAGTGTAAGAGAAATCCTAAGAGTGGCTAAAATGAAAAGCGTTAAATTGATCAAAAATACAGATCAACAACACCATATATTTTAATTTCTCAAATTCCTATACTTTGTTATTAAGTTTTATATTCCTAACGATCCATACAAAATTCTTTTAATTTAGTTGTTCTAACTGTTTTGCCATTTTTTATGACATAAATAACCAATGTACTTGTTGAAAATGTACAAATTTTATGCATCTTAATATGTTGTCTCTGTTTTCTAAAATGGTAATTTTGTTTTTAATTACATATATTGTTTCATTGAAATGTGATTGCACCAAAGAAAGTATCATCCTTTAAAATAATATAGAGATAAAAATCAAAGATTTATTTTGATCTAAATATTGTAATATCTTGAAATTATTTCTATAACTATAGAGTATCTTTATATGTAAAGTTAAAACAAGTTGAACACAATAATTTTAAGTTGAAAAACTTATACAACATCAAACCAATTACTATCCATAAACATATTTTTTAAATTAAATCTCATTTAATGAAAATTATAGAAAATTATACACGGTCTACTTACTCTTTGCATTGTTTCTATGTAAAGTAATATCTCAAAATATATTAGCATCTTATAAAATAAATTGCAATGTAGTATGAATAGTATGCCTTGCCTAATCGATAAAAAAATATTTAGTGAAATGTGGGTGAAACCAAATGGTATGAAAAAATATTATATAAGTATTTAAATCAAAGATAAATTATTTCCTTTTTAGGAAGAAAATAATTTATTTTAGTGGAACAAAATACATCACGACATCATTATGAAAGTCCTATCAAACACAATGAAAAGCGAAAGCTAAAAACAATAATTATATTTGTTGATTTACTAGCCATGAATAATTAAAAGAATCTATACAATCAAAGATATCTTTGATTTATATTTACATTTTTATATCTTACATTATATGAAAATATAATCAATCAAATGTATTTGAAAGTTTTAACATTATATAACAATATAATCAAAATGTATTTGAAAGTTTTCAAACTTCCATCCATATTTTTTAAATAGAAAATAATAATTTAAACAAATATATTTAGAAGTGTAATTTTTGTTTGTAACATTTTACAAAGTTTAGTTATGATTTTATTATATATTATTAGTCTCTGTCGTAGGCATAGAGGGACTCTAGCAATCGATAAATCGTTGACCTTATATTAGATTGTGCATTGACCACAAATATTTCCATATTATCTATTGTTGGAACAAGGGAATTGAAAACATCGATTTTTATATAATAGAAAGTACCATGTTTGTCAAGATTTGATTGGACAACGGATTGGAGGTCTTATTGCCGGCTTCGCTATTCCCAATGTTATATATTTGGGCATATCCAAAGTATTTGATCGTATATGGTGTTTTTGAATCATATATTTTATTATGCATTGGTCGAAGGTGGATTAATGCTAGCATTAGTTCGAATGTTTTCTTTAGCATTTTCTGCTAGGTAGAGTACATTCTCTACCATATTACTATATGTTATTTTTTCTTTTATTGTTGCATGCTTCGAGAGAACAGGCCTGCAACGATGCATTTCTTCTTAAATTCTTGCATAGGGCCACACCCTTTGACGGTCCTGGCAGTCTTAAGTGTTTACCTAACAGCTCTGGCAGTCTTAAATGTTTATTGTACAGATGCGTTTGTTGAAGGAAAATCTCCCTGCGGACAGGTAGATCTCCTCTTGAGAGCTAGTCTCTTAACTATTAAGACAGAAGATGCTTATCATGGTCACTAACTTCCTTTTAGATCAAGATAAACTAATGTGTGAGGAGGAAGGAGAAAAGAAGTACCTTTTATCGGTGTTTGTCCCTGCACGGTCCGAGTTGAGCTCCAATATTGAACTCCTCAATGAGCCCTATAGACAAACAAAAGTACAAACAACTTCCTACTCTATTGAGATTAGCTCAAAATAGACCTATCTATTAGAGACAAATTCATGTGAAATCAAACACAGAATTGAAAGAAACAAGCCAAGCATATTATATTAAAGAGAACAACAATGAAGAATGCTTACAGCCATAGATGCGAGTGTAGCAGCTTCGTCAAGTTCCCCTTGTCCAACCCTTTCTTAAACAGTCCACATGCAGAATGTTGATGCTCCAAATGACATACCACTCATGAGATCATAAGTTTTGTATAATTCTCAATCTCCATTCCCCCTCCTCCATGAAAATCTCTCATTATATAAGATTTGGAGACTTAACCACCATGGAGAGAATCTCTCATCAGATCCACTAAGAAAGGGATCTCTAAGATATTTAGGGAGAAAATATCTCTTAAGGATTTTGGGGAGGAAATATCTCTTAAGGATTTTAAGGAGGAAATATTTCAACCATCCATGAGATCCTCCACCTTCCCTAAAAAATAGGAAACCAAATGTGAGGTGGATCCTCACACTTAATTACTTTTTTTTTTATGAATATTAATAATAATTCATGTGCACTTGATTCTCTCACTTAATCAAAATTTTTTCCATGAATATCAATAATAATTCATGTGTACTTAGTATTTCTTTGCCTTCATGTAATATATCCCTCCTCCACATTGACTAGGGATTGTGACATAGGTTAATCCATGGTGTCAAGGTGTATGTGACACTTATACAACACTTTACGACACTTAGGGCGAGGTACCTAGGTGTGCAAATTTCATGTGTAACAGAATGCCCCCTAAAGTATGAGGTCAAAAGAGAGAATGATGGTCGAAACACTTTACAAATCTTTAAAGCAAGAGTGTGGACTCGGAGAACCTGATAGAAGCTGCACACAAACATCCAAAAAATATTATGACATGCTTCAAACCCAAGGCAGGCATACCTATGCTTGGGTGATCAAGACTTGCAAGATATGGCCACCATAAAATACACTCCAAATCCATAATTATATTGATAAAAAGGTATAGCCACCGAAAATACACTGTGGATCTATACTCCCATGACCTGAACTGATCATAGCCACGAAGAATACACAATGGATCTACGAGATGACAAGACATAGCCACGACCAATACAAAGTGGATCTATGTGACAGTATATGTGTCATTGTTCAAGAGAAATTCCTTCGCAACCTGGGCAAAGTACATATAAGAGTGATGACTCAACCCAAGGTCTTCTTACCGATCCTGATGCAGTATGAATCTAACCTTGTGAATAGATGTTTTGATGTCGAACATGGTAGAAACTACTTGATTACCGGTCAATGATGTAAACTATTAATAATCGTGAGGGAGATCACCACTGATGTCAATGATTCCCAAGGTACTCTAGTACATTTCGACGAATGTGAATGGATGAGATGAAGTCGAACAACCATGGAATCATCCGATCATGGGTCAATGATGTAAACCCACTGTCGAATGTGAGGAGGATTGCCATTGAGGCATGCAGGTCCCAAAGTACTAATTGGTTTCTAATTCTAGTTCCTGGATAATGTGTTGAAGTCGACAGGAATAGACTCGTCGAAGGAGGGCCTTGATGTATCCCCCATCAACGACACAAAAAAGACACAAGGATGTGATTGGTAGATCAAAAGAACATGGAATGACACGGTTATTGAAACAAGATATTTGTGATGGCTGACTCTCGAGGTAGATACTTCCCTTGAACACTGAGGCACGACAGCAGAAACAAGACATGGACCAAAACTTGATGATGCAGTGGATGCTGCGACTTACGTCAGGAGACCCAGAGGAGTAAAAGAAACTCCAAGGATTGGCTCAGTGCAGAGGTTCAACAGATTAATATGTGTGCAAAGACAAAGTGTCGTGTTCAAGGGTGACTCTAAGAGTTACTTGGTAATGTTCTCAAAAACTGTTTGGCTTGCTTCTTTCAATTTTTCCCCCCATCTAGATAGATGAGTACCTCTTTTTAATTTAACGAGCTCGAGGAGGGTAACACATGCTCGATATAACTCACCTTCAGTAAGTTCTTCTTCCTTTGTTTAACGAAGTGGAAGAAGTAAGGGTTCGGTCCCATATGGGCCTGTCGATGTTTGTTTAACGAGTCCAAAGATAGAAAACTCAAAGGTTTTTCATGATTATAGAGTCTAGAAAAACACTTAAAAGAGAACTCTCTCAGTTCCTTTTTTGTAAAGTAGTCTAATGAGACCGAAAAAGAGATAAATTATCACTCAACAGACGTTTTCTTCAAATACTTTAACGAGCATGAAGAGAACAAGGTTGCTCGGTAATCTTTTCATGTTTAGAGAGTCTGAAAAGAACTTAAAGATGACTCCAATGTTGTCCTTTTTCGTAATGTTAGTCTCGCRAGGMTGAAAAAGAGATAAATTATCACTCRAAAGACGYCCTTTCAAACCTTTTAACGAGTGGGAAAGGAAGCAAGATCACTCGACAATCTTTTCATGTTTAGAGAGTCTGAAAAGAGCTTAAAGGAGACTCTAGGGGGTTCCTTTTTTGTGTATCCATACAGGTCCGAAAAAGAGATAAAGTTTACTTGGATGCATTCTCATGTATTTACGAGCACGAGAAAGAATAAAGACTAAGCTCGGTATGCCCCCAGCTTGAAAGCTGGTGGATTAACTCCAGAATGATCATCAAAGGCTGGAGACATGATCTTCAAGTTTCAATTCATTCACCGACATTGAGGTTGTCACCAATTTCTCTACTAGACAAGAAAAGGAGAAGGGTGGATGAAAAGAAGGTTCAAGAGAGGTGACTATTTCATTTTTTAATGAGCTTGGCATAGGAAAAGAACTATGCTCAGGGCCTCTGTTTCATTTTTTAACGATCTTGCCACAGAGAAGAGAAACTATGCTCGTAGCTACTTCTTGATCATGGCTTCCAAGAGACTACCACTCTGGAAGGATACCATGTCAAGAGACAAAACTCGGTCATGGCTTCCAGGAGATCTTCGCTGGATGGAAGATAATCACTCGGGAAGGAACACATGTCGAGGGTCGCAATAGGAGTAAAGAGATCAAGCTCCAATAATCCTACCGAAGAAATCACTATGTCCACTACTGGATCCAAATCATCGGAAGTTGAAAGCATGGGAGATGATGCAAAATCAACATCAGGAGGGGAGATAGACTGTATATCTACCCGAATTTCTTCACGAGGGGGAAGAAAAGAAGATCGATCATGGTTATTATCCCGAGGTAACTTGTCAATGCGAAGCATTTCTGGAATAGATTCATCCGAGGGAAAAAAGGGGGAAATGTGATCGATCGCAGATGATAAGGAACTCAACCGTGATTACATCGAGGAACGGTCGGGTGCCAATAGATGTTGGTCATCCAACGAGGGAGAAGCGGATTGGATAGAAACGTATGATGATTTGGTTGGACCAAGTGGCATGGTGTCACCTAGTTCATCGAATTCCAAAGGACAAGGTACAATCCAAGGGTCAGATGATTCCAAAGATTGATAAGCCGTGATCGAAATCATATCGACGGTGGCAATATGATGTGTAGTCGGTGGAAGTGGTGTAGGGAAGGTACCCATGAGGCTAGAATATTTCAGTAAGCCAACACCAATGCTTTCATATGTGATCTTGTGGTCTCCCAAGAAAGGAATATTGTTGGTAGTAGGAACCTGAGCATCGGTCGTGAAAAAATCCAATTGATCAACAGTGACAATTTTTCCCTGATGAGGAAATTGGACACATTGAAAAACTGATGAGGAAACGACAGTCATAGCATAAAACCAACTTCTTCCAAGTAACAAGTTGTAATTGAGGGGAGCATCGACCACCTCGACATCAACAGTAACAGTTTTTCCACCCAATTGGATGGGCAGGGACTGTAAAAGCCCATGGGGATGAAAACCTTTCCCATCGAAGGTGCATAACATCATTGGGGATTTGTTGAGTGCTGGTGATTTTAAACATTTCCAAAATGCCAAATACATGACACAAGTCGAGGTCCCTCATCTAGAATAGTTCGGTGGACTTGTTGGTTGTGAACAACAACATCAACTTGGAAAGAAAGTTGGTGGGAGAGTCGAGACGTATAATTATCCAGGTTAAACATGATATGGTTGGACGAATCAGGATCAACAGCGCCAAGAGCGTTCTACATTGACTGGGGTAGTGTTGTAGAACTTCTAATGCAGACATAGCACACGGTGCTTGAGCCAAATCTTCAACAATGTTGTAGTTCTGGGCAGCACGTGAACTAGGATTAAAGGTAGCTTTGTGGATAGTTCTCTTAGGAGGGCGTAAGATAGAGTCGAACGTGGGTTTTTCAATCTGAAGTGGTCCAGATGGAGGATTAACCGATGGAAGACTAACAGAGGATGATGATGGATCTGGTAAATTACCGGTACCGTTAGTGTTTTTTCCTTTGTCAGGTTACCTGGTGTGTCGTATGTCTTATAGAAAGTGGTCAAATTGATCCCATTAAACATATAAATATGTACACTCAACGAGGCCTCATCATGAGGATCACTAGAACTGCCCCTAGGAGAGGGGGTTTGAGTAACCATGGATTGCTGCTGTGGAAAAGGCTGAGTAAGCACAACGGGTTGTGACTTTCCTTGGAAAATTTTGGCCACTTCATTGCGAAGTGGACAATATCGAGTGTAGTGATCATCACCACAAATGATACACGTGAATTTCAGTTTCCGTTGTGGTTGCTTTTCGGTAGCAGGAGTTTAATTTTTTGGTTGTTCATTATTATTTTTTGATTTATTCTTTGTCTTCTTCTTACCTCTGGATTGTTGTGAAGGGGTAGATTGAATTGCATTCACCTCAGAGATATGAGTTTGAGGGGAGGTAGAGGAGAGTGTGGTCGATTGGGAAAAAGATTGAGTTTTGACGGAACCGATAACACCATCCGCATGAGATGAGGATGACGGATTAGATGAAAAGGTATTAGCTCGAGTAGCATTCAGAAGAAAATCATACAAAGTACCAGATTGGGAATAAACCAAATCTAAATACTGAGCCCGAGCGATGGATTGTTCCTCTGTGACTGCACCACCCATAGTGACATCGCGAGCGATCGGGGGTAACAGTGATTTAGTAAACCATTCCACCAATAGTATGTCAGGAATGACTGCCTTGATCATCCTTCATCATCGCCTCCACTCATGAATATGATCAGAGATATGCATGGAGTTAGTTTGACGAAGGGAGTTCAAGAGTTCAGTACCCGTCTCGTAGCGAATAGGCAGTTGAAAGTGCATGAGGAAAGACATGGAAAGGGAATTGAAATCATGAAAAGAAGCACGTGGTAATTCAATATACCACTTTGCTACCAAACCGGTAAGTGTTCGCTGGAAAAGACACAAATGTACAAAATCATCCATGAGGGAGTTTGATGAACACCACAAATGGAAAGTCATCACATGGTTGTTCGGATCTTCACTAGGGTTTCCGTCAAATTTTGGAATATCAGAAGGAAGTTTAGCTGGAATGACTGGCCAAACCGGTGAATGAAAAATAGGATCGTTAGTTAACCGAGACAAGTTTGGGAGATCAAGAGTCGCAAGGAAAGGTAGTTGTCGGTTAATCTTTGGATGATACTGGTGCAGCATAGGAACACCAGTAAGACCATAAACTAGGTTAGGTGGATAGATGTAACCAGTAGGTCCTCCTATATGCGGTTGTTGCTGGCCAGGATAAGCAGGATTCGATGGTGGATGAGAAACATTGGCATAACCCAGTGGGTTCTGAGTATTATAGGTTGGGTGATTTATTTTCCCATGAGCAGGATAACAAATTTTCCCTTGAGAATGGTAAGGAGTAGATCCCGGAGGCGGATACACATTAGACCCATGAGGAGGATAAGACTGTGGTCCTGGAGAACTCCAGGTGGTGTTTGGGATGCCGCCCGGATAAGATTGTGCATAAGATGTTCAGAAAGGAATAGGATTGGATACTCCTCCTAGTGGGTTATCATACGAGTGCCCCCAAATGTGGGGTTGAGTAAAAGTGCCTCCTGAAGATACTCCCCAGGATTGTGAAGGGTTTCCAGCAAACGAGGGTTTCCCCCCTGCCAATGGTGGATTTATAACCGGGGTATGACTCGAAAATGGAGGTTTTCGTCCAGGAGTAGCATGAAAAGAGGGTTGTCCCCTGGGAGGTGTTTTAGGATAAATCCGTAAGTGCGGACACAAACCGATCTCCCCAGATCCACCTGGATCTGGAACAAACAGTGACAGAATACTACTCTTTCCCTAGTTCTAAAGTAT
>JZKD02S2219411.1:309150-320787 GCA_000966675.3 Picea glauca
AAATATCTCTTAAGGATTTTAAGGAGGAAATATTTCAACCATCCATGAGATCCTCCACCTTCCCTAAAAAATAGGAAACCAAATGTGAGGTGGATCCTCACACTTAATTATTATTTTTTTAATGAATATTAATAATAATTCATGTGCACTTGATTCTCTCACTTAATCAATTTCTTTTCCATGAATATTAATAATAATTAATGTGTACTTAGTATTTATTTTCCTTCATGTAATATATCCCTCCTCCACATTGACTAGGGATTGTGACATAGGTTAATCCATGGTGTCAAGGTGTATGCGACACTTATACAACACTTTACGACACTTAGGGTGAGGTACCTAGGTGTGTAAATTTCATGTGTAACAACATTGCAATACATTTTCGTTCATGGTCGACATCACTGCTTCAGTGGTTGATGCTTGTTCGCTGTTGCGTTCCATGATTCTTGTTCTTGTTTGATTCAACTTTGCAAAGTTGAGGTCCTGCAGTTGCAGTTCGACCTCTTCATGGTTGTTCATTGGTTTGTTGTTCTTCAAATTTGCAAGCTATTGGACATGTTGTTGTGGTTTCCAGTTTTTGGGGCTGAGCTCTTGTCATCCCTCGTTGACGGGTAAGTTTCCCTATTGTTTCTATTTTCCAATGGTGGGAGTCCCTGCCTCCAAATTCTGTTGCAGACCATGTTTGTCTGTGATCTTAATTTCTGTTCCTAGAAACTATGCATCTTCATATGATGGCTGCGATGTCCATAGCTTTTTCAAAGATTGCAATGTAGAGAGGTTTGCGAAAAGTAGTTCAGATATATCAGAAGAGGGAACCATCCGGTGGGGTGTGGACGCAGGTAATGCTTTTATGCTGTCGGTCAGAAAACTGCGTCCACCTATTCTGTTTCTGCTGAGTAAATTTATGGTGTTATTTCTTTGTGTTGTTTCTTCTGTTTGGTTCAATTTCCAGTGTGGGTTTGTTTTCTTGTGGTCTGCTATGGGGACTATGGGGGATTGAAGTTGAGAAGAAGAAGGTTGAAAGATACATACAGGGATTGGTACTCAGTTTCGCACTTGTAGTTTTCCTATTTTGCTTTCCCTTTTTTTTGCTACTTTTATTCCCCCCCCCCCTTTTCTTTGTTTTTGTACAGGTTGAAAGTATCTAACAAACAGCTTCAAAATCACAGTTGAAGAGATGAAAGAAGTAATATATGTTGATTCATATGAAATAGATACACAGTCCATTATACATGACAACATTGACGTGGTTTTTCATAGCAATGACCTTTTTAGATTGGATGCATTCTCGTATACTATTGGGGATTGCCTTTTCGATACATTCTAGGTTCTACTACATTTTCGGTATTCATCGACCGAGATGCGCAATGGATTGATAGATTATTTCTTGAGCTGTTTTAAAAATGGCGATGCTTAGGCTTTGCAGTCCTATGAATACGAACTAGAATCTGATTTTCTTCGGCAGTTTCATGGAATACATGATGTCCCTACGTATTTTTCAAAGATGTGGTTGTCTGCATCTCCAGTTCTGCCTGCACATGAGAGGGAACTTTAGGGAGATACATTTTTTATACGATGGCTATCTAACTGTCTGAACATATCACTTGGAATATGGTCATTGACAAGAAAAACAAGATATCTACTATTCAACAAAACTGCATCTGACAATCCATAATCCATCTTGTTCAATGATGCCAATGCTGTCAGTGGTCATTATGAACCACTACTGTACAAAAAAATGTCCATTTGGAATGTTGAAGGGCCTCATATTTACCTGTCTGTCATTTGCAAAGACCTTGAATCACACTGGAAATGGATTATGCATCGCATGAATTGCCATAGTTTACAGCTGGCAACAAATGTTGTGTCTAGCTATGGAGATAGTCTGTTCAATGCAATTTTTTGTTTGGTCGCAAAGGAGTTCGATGTGAAGTCGTTGTGGCTTTACACTGTATAGTCCTTTTGCAGTGCAATTATAGGTGGCAACCAATAGACTTTTAGGTGCTTGCATCAACACCTTTGCCCATATCTCCTAGAAAATATGTTGGTGGTTGGAAGTTGGTAGGAATACCTTGTGAACATGGTGCTTCCATATGAGAAAGGGAATGTGGAGGGTTGTAGATTCTGTTTGCAATGGCTGTATATGATATTCAGAGTAAATATCCAGGTCTGGTCAGCCTTGCCAGATGGAACTGTCCATTCCTGGTTTACTGATTCAAATTGCGATCGAACAATTGACATCCTCTCATTGAAAATAGAAACAACACATATCCATTATGAACCTTTGCTTGGACATATTGGTGGTTCAGGGTTGAGTTCCAATGCCACCCAAACGACATTGAATCTGCATACGCGTCAAGTGCTTTTTAGCGAGAATGAGACTTCTCCCCATTGCGATATGGCCATAGAGGGATTGAACCAAAAAACCATGCGTGGAATTCATCACAGTTGTGATGAGGCCCTACAGGGCTTGAACAAAAAATGTAGAGTAAGTTATCACAACTTGAAAAAAAGTTATGCGTCAAATTCATCCCAGTTGTGATGAGGCCATATAGGCCTTAAACAAAAAATGTAGACTAGTTTATGAGAACCAGAGTGAGAGTGAAATTCATCCCAGTTTCCATCAACTCATCATGCCCTTGGGCAAGAAACGTAGAGTAAGTTACCACAACTTGAAAAAGGTCATGCGCGAGAGAAAAAAATACATTTCTATGCTTCCTTTTAGACAAAAACTCACATATCACAATCTAAAGAAATTTGTTCATGCAGAACACGACAGAAATAGGCACGGTTGCATATCCCAGAATGCTCATGCAACTATGACATTTCATGGTCTAGAAGCAACACCATGCACTACTACCAATGAAAACCACGAAACAATTTCTACCCATACTTCCCTGCGAAAGAAAAATGCGAGACAGACCTACATGAATCAAATTAAAGACACTCCTACAATTGCATGTGCAATTTGTGAACAATTGAATTTTTCAAAAAACACCAAGTCTTTCATGCCTGATTTGCAAGAAGAATACCTCCGCTTGATAGCACATGAGAAACCATTTTCTAGTGGCAAAGTTTGTCTTCCATGCAAACGGTCTCTTGAAAATGGAAAACTGCCAAAGTTTGCAACCCCTGACCAAATAAGATGTAATACACCATTACCAGATGTAAGTGCACTTACGAAACTTGAGGAGAGAATTGTGTCTCTGTGAATTACATTTGCTCAAATAAGACCTTGGGGATATAAACGACCCCATATGGGATTAACAGGATCAATTATCAATGTGACTGTTCAGCTAGATGTTTTGCAAAATGCATTGCCACAATTCTTTAGCAATACAATGACAATTGTTGTGGCTCTGAAAAGATTCTTGCGATAAAAAAATGCCTATAAGACAAGCAAAGTGCGTGTGCATGCTGTTATGAAAGCATTAAAGGAATTATGTTCTAGGGCCCTGTACAAAGCACAAAACATTTGTATAAATGGAAACTAGAACAATGTTCTTGCAAAAGAGGATGGTGACTCTACAGACACTCTCGAAAATCCTAGTGAATTTGATACAAGTGATGAATCGGATAATGAAACACCTGCTGAGACATTGGTGCATGGATTCACTGATTCACAGTGCATTCGTGACTTGCAAGACAAAATTGTCGAAATTGCACCTGCCGAGGGGCAAGGTCCACTTGGAATATTCAAGGGAAAATTCGCTGAGGAAATGAACTTTCCAACACTCTTCTATGGATATCCACGTGCCATTGATATTACAGAACGATTCAGTTATCATTAAATAGTCCGATGGGAGCTGCTACATTCAAGAGGTTACTTCTCTTGTCACATAACAAATTTGTTTTTCAAAACAATGTGCATAATAATAGATAAAGTTTTGTCTTGCATGTGGGTCCGAATAAGAAAAGGCCAGTTACAAGGAAGAAATTTGTTGGCCAAGGATGTGAAGTACAAAGTAAACCTAGAAAAAATTATGAAATCTAATATTGGATACATAGATTTCAAAAACATTCGCACCTCTCCTGACTATTTACAACAAAACAAAAAAAATATTTTTGCAATGATCTGACAATTGGGCCCGCCAACATTTTTCATCACATTTACAAGTAAAGAGCATTGCTGGGATCCATTGGTGGTTGTCGTATCTGACCTTCACAGGAACAAGAAATGTAAAACAAAAACCAAAACACTGGAAAATAATGACATTGACTACCTCATAAGAAAAGACCCAGTGACATGTACTCGCTACTATAGACATAGAATAAATTCTTTGAGACAATTGATATGCCATGATGAAATGTTTTTTGGAAAAATATCGGACTACTTTTTTGTGACTGAATTCCAGAATAGGGGAAATGAACATGACCACATGCTGTTGTGGATAGAGGGTGCACCAGTCTATGGAGATGATAACAATTCAGAGATCGAACAATTTGTGGATAAATACATAACATGCAACACAGATCATTTGGATCCAGAGCTTGCCAAAGTGCATATACATTACCATACAAGAAGTTGTAGAAAACAAAAAAACTTGCATTGCAGATACAACTTTCCCGTGCCGCCAATGAGAGCTACAAGAATCATAGAGCCACTTAGTTTAAAGGACAATGTTGTTCTTGAGAAATCTAAATCCTTGTTCGCATTCCTAGAACAAGCAGAATTTGATGAGTTGATGAGCTTTTATGCCTTCTTGATAGAGGTAAATCTATCAGAAGATGAGTATATCCAAGTCATACAATGTACGCTTAGGCAACCAACAGTTTTCCTTAAACAAAAACTTTCCCATATTTGGAACAACAGTTTCTTCAAGGACATGCCAGTTATGTGGAAAGAAAATACAGATGCACAGTACGTGCTCAATGCATATGCTGCAGCATCATACTGTACCTTGTATATGAAAAAGGTTGACAAATCTATGACAAGTGCATTCAGAAGAATACATAAAGTTGAATTCTGGCGATGATATCATCATCAATTCAATTGACCTAGAAGAAGACAACCATGGACATGTGCCACGTCATGAACATTCAATCACTTTACCTTCACAGCTTGTCCTCAAATTAGAAATATTGGTTGAAATATATGCCTCTAACTATGATTCACAGGATGGCTTGGTCAATGGTGTAGATGGAATACTCAAAGGCTATACGAAGACAGAAAAGGTTGATTTCCTTTGGATTAAGTTCCATGAACTGCATATAGGCAAGCAACAAGCAAGCAAGTTGTCTTATCTATATAATTCAAACACAGGAAGCGATTGGACACCTATTTTATGAATATCAAAGCCAGTATCAACATCAGCAAAGACAGGTTGACTAAAGATTTGAAAATAGTTTCTGATTAAACTTGCATGTGCACGTAAAGTCCATAGATCACAAGGACTAACACTTGATAATGTTGCATTTCAGCCTGCTGGAATTCGGATACATGGACTTGTATACATAGCATTGTCCCATGTCAAAAGAATAGACTCCTTGTATTTACTAAGTCCTCTCACAAAAGATAACTTCAAAGTGAAACAAAAAGATGATATTGAAATGGAACGACTCAGGAACACTGCAAAATTGCAACTGCACTATGATTACCAATCCATACAAACAAATTCATCTGTATCAATTATTTCGCTTAACACACGCAGCTTAAATGCACACATGGATGATATACTAAATGACTATGATATAATGCAATCCGATATTCTGTGCTTGCAGAAAACACATATGGCATTATGCACGTAGAAGTTGGCACAAGGGCAGACCCAGGGTTCAACTCTAGCAGGGCACCAACAAGCCCTAACTATTGGCCCTTTCGGCAACACCTACGAAGCAAGTGCAGTCTCACCCGAAGTAGCAATAGGCGGTTGCAGGACACAGGCGTCTACAACCAAAAGAAATGCAAAGTGGTTCTAGGACAACAACACACAACAATCTAGTTATTATTTACCACTCCTAAGCTTACCTCGCAAGTTATATCTCTGATCTAACACAATAATGCAATAACATCTTAGTAGATAGTAAATAACATAGCATCAATCGCACAAAACACAAAATATACGTGGTTCACCCTCTCCCTAGGGCTACATCCACATAACTGTGTTTCTTGATATATTAGATGAAAACATACAATTCTATCTGCGCACTTAGCTTGTAGATTTCTCTCTCTTCCTCTCTTCTCTATCTCCCCTCCCTGCACACCTAGCTGCAGGGTTGATCTTCGCACCCAGTTGAAGATCCAGAATACAAGAATGCTCTCCCACACAATACTTCTCTCACACACAACAATAATCACTCGAAATCAACAACCAACCTCTATCCAACCCGCCCAGGTCTTCTAGACCTTTATTTATACATTACATGACCAACGTCCCAAAACCCTAGATGTCTAAAACCCTAGGTCCACTTGACCTGCGTTTTCAGGGCTTTGCCAGCCTGTCTTTCTGCCTTTTCCGTGAGGTGATACAAAGCACTCGTTGATGTATTTTTTTGCTTGCTGAGTTTTCCACGATCTATCTTCCTTGTTGATCTATCTTCCTTGATCTTCTCATTCAATGGCTCACTTTCCCTTAATTTTTTCTTTTTCTTCTACTTTGACCACTTCAACCCATCCTCGGTCTGTGTGCCTTCCGCGCAGTTCCTACTTCATCTTTTCTCTTCCTTTTTCTTTGATTTCTTCCTTAATCCATAACCAAGGGCCAACAAGCCCCCAACACTCACCTGTGACTCGTCCTGAGTCACTTCAATATTGAAATTTCTGTATCACTTCGACTGCAGACTTTATTTAGCAGCCTGTGCTTTTTGCTTTGTCCCTCCCTGTTATGTGCAGACTCTATTTTATGTGTCTGGTACCCAGTTTCAATTGCACCTGGTACCTAGAACCTTCTTCTTATGCTTTTACTAAGAGTTGCGAGGCAACTGGTTGTCATAATAAAATTTCAACCGACTCCCATTCACTAAACCTTCATTCCATTCTCCATTCAAAGTCTTCAACTGTGCAGCTCCGCCTTTTGTAACATAGGCAACCTCATATGGCCCCAACCAATGTGTCCTGAACTTCCCTGGATGCTTCATGAACTTGCTGTCATATACCAATACCAGATCTCCTTGCTTAAATGCTTTCTTCTTGATATGTCTGTCATGGTAGGCCTTTTCTCATTCCTTTTGTACCTGCTAATGAAATCCTGCAATAAACCTATCTTCCTCTAGTTCTACCAACTGCGCAAGTTTGTCTTGAACAACGTCGGTGTCATCCATATTTGTAAATGCTACAATTCCTAAGCTAGGAACTAAATATTCCATAGGTACGACTTCTTCCAAGCCATATACTAGCTTAAAGGGGGTCTGCATTGTCAACTTCTTGCAAGTGGTTCGATAGGCCCATAACACTGTTGGCACTCTCAAATCCCAATCATCTTTGTTCACACTACAAATCTTCATCAGCGCGGTCTCCAAGATCTTATTGAAAGCTTCGACTGTCCCATTTTCTTGTGGATGGTATGGACTTCTCTTCTGATGGTGGACTGCAAATTCTTGAGTTAGGGCTTCAATAGTCTTATTAGCAAAATATGTACCTTGATCTCTCATAAGGATCTTCGGGCATCCAAATAGGGTTATGATATCATCAAATATGAACTGCACGGCTGTAGTTGGACTACATTCCTTAACTTCTCTTGCTTCTTCCCATCTGGTCAAATACTCTATCGCAGTGATGATGTATCAAGCTCCTGTGCGCTTTCCTAGTTGGTTGATAGGTCCCACAAAATCAATGGCCCATTTCTCAAATGCCTGTAAAGTTAGTTGAGGTGCTAAATGCATCTCATCTCTTCTGGAAGGTTTCCCAACCCTTTGGCATACATCGCAGGCCAAAGTTACGACCCCAGGAAGTTGATGTACTGACTTAACCAAACGGGGCCCACATGACTTTTGGCACTTCATCTCCTAGGGTTAGGTTTATGGATGTCTAGGGGTTTGGAATTCATGTTTATTGTAAAAAGGCCTTCAGAGGCTCATTGTAATCATCTTCTTGCGAATGAGTGCAGTCGTCACATCTCTTCTCAGAGATAAGCCGCCACCATTCCAACAAGCTTGTTTTCCGCTGCATTTTACAGTTTTAGCTTATTTCCTTATTGAATAGAAAAACTAGTTTTATTGTATCTATGTTATTCTGTATTAAACATCTATTAATAATCTGTAGTCATTTCGTTCTTCTCATAAAATCTGGATCATTCCAGGATACCGCGCGCAACATCTTAAGTGTGCGCGATATTGAGGTCAGCGAGCTTTTTGTATATGATTTGTGTTATAGGCTGGTGAGCCAGTTATTATAAGATGGGGTGCTTATGTTTTTGAATTAGCCCAGAGTGCCTAGATGTTAAAGGCCAGTGCGCCTATTTTGTATGTCTCATGATTAATATAAAATAAATCGTTGCATGAAGATCGACCACGATAAAAGATATGGGGGACTAAACTCCACCATTTAGGGAAAGGGAGGGACAAAAGTTAAGGGAAAGGGATAAGCTAGAGGGCCTAAGCCAAAAAGGAATATTATATTAATATTTCTTAAAACATAAAGTATGGATAATTATTTTATCCTAAGTTCTAAAGTTGGGGACAAGTGGACCAAAGTAGCTTCCAACATGACAAGTGTCAGGTTGTGGACATGCATACATATCGTTGGTACTTAGTTCATTTGGGAATGCCCCCCGTAATGGGTAGGATCATCTCTCCCATGATTCCTTCAATCATTCAGCGATGATTCCATGACCATTTCACCCAGGTAGTAAGTTATCCTGCAGACATTCATTTCATTGTACCTGAACCAACATCCATAGTCATTTTCTGTTCGTGTCGTTGGTTAGCTTGGGAGATGGATTGAAGAAGCGGGTTATCAGGCCCATGGGATATTGCAAAGGTGGGTTTTCAGACCCATGAGCAATTCTCTGGGTGAGATAATTGTTGGGAATTGATTTCCTGAAGGTGCTCAACTACAGCTACAGTTCTCTGAGACTTCCTATCCGGCCAGTTGCTAAAGCCTGGAAATGAAGTGGGGCAGCCGAAGGACTGTTGAGCAGAGAAGGGGCACACTTCCTAGGTGGGACAAGAATGTAGGGAATGAGTGATGTAGGAGCATCGTGCACAACCAGCAAAGCAAGCACAAAGAGGAGAACAGCTGGAAAAGCACCAATGCACATTTTGAAATGTTTTGAAATTGAATGAATGGACATTAATGTAATAGCTAGGGGAGAGTATTCACATTTATGTTTTGGAGGTTGTAAACAGATCTAGAGCATTTCTCTCATCTGTCGGATTTAGGAGGCATTTATGTGTAATGAATGTAAAGTAGGTAGATTTTAATTATCAATTTGATAGTTAGAGATGTAGGAGGGAAAACGGAATAATAAACACCCTCACTTGTATCATTGTAGAGAAGGATGAATAGTATTATTTAGAGATAGAGAATTCTGTAAGTTGTTGGATTGTAGTAGAGAGCTGTAGAGAAGAACCCATGTACAGGAACACTTGAGTTAATATATGAAGCGTTGACTCAACTTTCATGGTGTTATGATGCTTACTGCTTACATTTTTTGAATGGTATGTTTATAGTCGTTTTATTTCTCTGTTATGAATTTATTTCAATGTTGTGTTTTGTGTATGATTTCATGTTGAGTGTATGAAGTTTGTGAGAGAAGGAAGAATGAGTCTCAATTGTTTCTCTTCCTGAGAATTCCTGCAAGAAGTTCAACGAACATCCGCAAGGTGTGCCTTGATGAAGTTTTGGGTTTTATCTCAGAAAGCTCAGGAGAGATACCATTGTTCTCATATCATCTGAGGTGCAAGGTTAGCACAGAGTCGTGCAAGGTGTGCACAGGCTGGGTGAGCTCTTGGATTTTATCAATCCAAGAGGAAGATTGAATACTGTTGTTGCAAAGAGTGCACAGAGTCGAAGATTCAAATAACCAGAGGTTATTTGTAATTGCCACAAGGAGTGAAAGCAGGAAACCTGTTGGAATCCTTGAGCTTGCAAGAAAAATCTCAGAAGGGATATAAACTTTGAAGTGTTCAAAGGGAGACGAAGGTCGAAATTGTTTCGCAGAAGTCCTTGAGAATTTAAATCGGATGGTGGAATCGCTTCAAGAAGAAGTGTTGATTTACCGTGGTCTGTTGGATCTCGCCGACCAACAAGAATATTAAGGTTGAGCATCGTTTAGTGTTCAGAAGCTCGAGAAGAACAGAGGCCATTGGATTGATATCATCAGGAGACATTGATTTTGTCCTTGAATTCCATCATTTTGGAGTTCAGGTATCAGAGAAGATTGTAGCTTGGAGTCAAGAGTCGCGAACCCCCGATGCAATTTGAACCATCAGGTCAGGGGAGATTTGAGTCGTTTATTTGTGTCAAGTGTTTATCGTAATTTTAGGAATCGATGAAAGGAGTTGTTGCATAGCATCTCGCCGACACATGAAGTTCCAGGTGCCTAAAAGACCGAGCCCTGGGTTCTATTAAGAGGTCACATTGGAGAAAAGTCTAGGGAGGAGCCATAGATCCATAAGCCATTTCAGGTTTCATGGATTGTAGAGTCATTAGGACTTACATCAGGATTCGCGATATCGCGAAATCTGAAGTACCTTTTTGGTAAAGGTCATGGTCATAGATGTTGGTCACGTGGGTGAGAGTTAGTGCCTTATGTATGTTCACGCAGGCATAACTCATAAGGACCCGTGGATACACACACTTGTGTGTGTTTTTTAGTAGGATTTCCTGTGGGGAAATCGAAGAGTCAATCTGACTCGGGAGGAAATTTTAAACGATCCTAAGACTGGGAGGTCATGCAGATCCTGCTGAGGTAGGGGTGTTGCGCCAAGAGTGGTATCAGAGCCTAACCTTCGGATTTTCTCTTTGCTTTCTACGGGGAACAGATTGAAACAATGCCACCAAGAAGGAGAGGGAGAGAAATGCCTGATCCAACTGTGGAAAGGGAAATGAGAGAACTTTGTGCTCGACTAGATGCTATGGAAACAACACAGAGACAGACAGTTGATGGTGGAGATGTCAGTGAAGCCAAAAGCAAAAATGAGGCTGGAGCTGAAGAAGAAGTTGTAGCCGAAGATGTTGTAGAATAACATCTATTCATAGTTGTTGTGAGAATTGGAGCCAGAGAAAAAATGGACATTTCGATGTATGAAGGAAACTTAGACGTTGAAGAGATACTAGATTGGCTTAGAGCTCTAGACAAATACTTAGACTATGAGGATGTTGAGGAAGATAAGAAGGTCAAACATGTCGTCACTAGACTTAAAGGGCATGCAACACTGTGGTGGGATGAACTGAAAGCTGACCAACATTGCAAAGGAAAGAAAAGAATCAAAAGCTGGGATAGGATGGTTGCAAAAATGAAAGCCAAATTTATACCCAGAGATTACCAAATCAATCTGTTTTGGAGAATGCAGAATTTGAGACAGAAAGGGATGAGAGTGAAAGAATACATTGAAGAGTTCTACAGGATAAACATTAGGGCAGGTCATCGAGAAAGTGATGATGAGAAGGTTGCCAGGTACATGAATGGTTTGAGATATGACATTCAAGATGAGATGAGCATGATGACAATTAGGAATGTCGAAGATGCTTATCAA
>JZKD02S2219411.1:328845-351755 GCA_000966675.3 Picea glauca
ATCACATACATAGGTTTATATTGAGTTTATGCTATTACTATCACTTTGGTTGGTTGTGTTCTTTTGCAGGTTCATCATTGTATGAGCATTGGAACGGAGCTAGGATGGCAATGGCGAGAGGAAGTGACATTTAAATGGTATGTCACTCATCCCTCTTTAGTTAGTAAATTCAATATCTAAAACTTAACGAAAGCGTCATGTTCTGGTGTGTTTTGTTCTAGATCTAGGTGGATCTAGGGAGATCAGTTAGTGTCAGCACCTACCGATTAGTCTGATAACAAGGCTGAAGAAAAATTGGCCCAAAAGCAAAGTCAAAGAGGCAGAGGTAGAAGTCAGAGAAAAGGCAAAGCAATTGCCTAGGACAGGACTTAGAAGCCCAAGGAGGAAGAAAAGAATCCTCATACTCACCTTGAACGAGGAGGAAGTTCACAGGGGAGACAGTATGCCGAAAAAAACACTTTTCCACGAGCAAGAAGAAGAGGAAGAGGCAAAGGAGATGACATAAAATGTTTTGGTTGTTGAAAATTCAGACACAAGTCTTTCGAATGTCCTGATAAGCAGAGAGGTGGAGGTGAAGCTCACATTTCAGAAGCGCAAAGGTGAAATGTTGACGCAGAAGATGCAGAAGGCAGAAGATCATTCATGATGAGGAAGATTCTCTTGAAACTAGAAAAGGAGGTAGAGAATCCAGTCCAAAGGAACAGTTTGTTCAGAACTGCTTGCAAGACCAAAGATAGGGTATGTAAGGTAATAGTGGAAAGTGGAAGCACAGACAATCTAGTATCCACATAAATGGTGGAAAAGATGGAATTGGAGATTGTTGCACATCCAAGCCCATATAAAGTCTCGTGGTTACAAAAGGGACATCAGGTAACTGTCACTAAACAATGTTTAGTTGAATTTAAGATAGGAGGTTACACTGATGAAATTTTATGTGATGTTATTCCCATGGATGTTTGTCATCTTTTGTTGGGGAGACTGTGGCAATATGACAAAAATGTTGTTCATGATGGGATAAAGAGAAAATATACCTTGGAGAAGAATGGTAGAACGCATATGTTGCTGCCAATTAAGGATGAAAAGGTGAAGGCAGAAAGAAACAATACTGTACTTCTCATGAGTGGGAAGGAGCTTCTTGAAGAAGTCAAGAAAGAAGAATAAATGCAGTTTTCTGTGGTGAGAAATCCTAGAGTCATCTTGACCAGTACCAAGATAGATGATCTTCTTGAGGAAATTTAGGAACTGTTGGAGGAGTTTTTTGATATCGTAGTGGATGAATTACCTTGTTCGTTGCCATCAGAAGCATAAGTCATCACATTGATCTTATACCTGGAGTGAGTTTTCCAAACAAAGTCGCATATAGATTGACACCACAGGAGAATCAAGAGGTTAAGAGACAAGTCCAAGACTTGATGGACAAAGGATTGGTTAGAGAAAGCTTGAGTCCATGTGTTGTACCTACAGTGTTAAGTCCAAAGAAGGATGGTGGATGGAGAATGTGTACAGACTCGAGAGCTATAAACAAAATCACCATCAGGTATAGATTTCCTTTACCAAGGATGGATGACTTGATGGATTTCTTGAGTGGAGCAAATCTTTTTTCAAAAATTGATTTGAAAAGCGGATATCATCAGATTAGAATGAGGCAAGGCGATGAATGGAAGACAACATTCAAAATGAATGAAGGGATGTATGAATGGCTTGTCATGCCATTTGGTTTGACGAACGTGCCAAGTAATTTTATGAGATTGATGAACGAAGTCTTGAAGGATTTCATTGGGAAATTTGTAATTGTGTATCTTGATGATATACTAATCTTCAGTAAGACCGAGGAAGAGCATCTAAAGAATTTAGCTGTAGTAATGAGGAGGTTACAACAAGAGAGGTTGTTGATAAACTTGAAGAATTCATCTTTCATGAATAAGGAACACATTTATTTGGGGTTCATAATCTCTTCAAACGAGTTGAAGATGGATCCTGAGAAAGTAAAAGAAATCAGAGATTGGCCATCGCCGAAGAGTATCTTTGAAGTTCGAAGCTTCCATGGATTGGCTAGTTTTTATAGGAAATTCATCAGGAATTTACTGGGATATGTGCATCGATGATGGACACAGTCAAGAAAAGACACAAATATTTTCATTGGACGGAGGAAGCAAAGAAGAGTTTCAAGTTGCTGAAGGAGAAGATAATTGGACAACCAGTTCTAGTTTTGCCAGATTTTAGCAAGACATTTCAAGTCAGGTGTGATGCAAGTGGATTTGCGATTGGAGAAGTCTTGAGACAAGACAACATGCTGATTGCATACTTCAGTGAGAAACTGAATGATACAAAGATGAAATATTCCACGTATGACAAGGAGTCTTATGTAGTCGTACACGCGTTGAAAAAATGGAGACATTACTTGGTTCCGAAAGAGTTTTTCTTGTATAGCGATAACCATGCTTTACAATTCATAACTCGATAGGAGAATTTGAACCAGAAGCATGCAAAATGGGTTGAATACATGCAAAATTTTACTTTTGTTATAAAGCATATCTCTGGAACTGCTAACAAATTTGTTGATTCTTTGAGCAGGAAATGTTTGATTCTGCAGGAGTTCAGAGTGAATACCTTAGGTTTTGACAATCTTAAGGATATGTACAGAGATGATACAGATTTTAAAGAACCTTATGAAGCATGTGAGAATCCAGTTCTCAGAGATAGGAGCCAATGGACTGAATATATGATTCAGGATCGACTACTGTTCAGGGGTAATCAGTTGTGTATTCCAAAGAGTTCTATGCGAGAGAACCTCTTGAAGGAAAAACATAGTGGAGGATTGGCTGGACATTTCGGCCATGAAAAAACGTTCGCACAACTAAATAGCTCATATTATTGGCAAGGGATGAGGAAAGATGTCAAAACATTTATAAACAGGTGCAGAATTTGCCAGCATGCAAAGGGGAAAAGACAGAATACTGGGTTGTATCAACCACTGCCAGTACCATAGAGGTCGTGGGATGCGGTAAGTATGGATTTTTTGTTAGGACTGCTGAGGATGAAAATACGTTGTGACTCAATCTTTGTGGTAGTCGATAGATTTTATAAGATGACACATTTCATACCATGTCATAAAACTAGTGATGCAACGCATGTTGCCAATCTGTTTTTCAAAGAAGTTGTTAGACTTCACGGCTTACCCAAGAGTATTGTATCAGATAGGGATACCAAATTTGTTGGTCATTTATGGAGGACCTTATGGAAGAAGTTGTGGACTAATTTATCTTTTAGCTCAACATATCACCCTCAGACAGATGGATAGACTGAGGTGGTGAATAGAATCTTGGTAGATTTGTTGAGGAGTTTGGTAACTGAACATCACAGTCAGTGGGACCAGATTCTGCCACAAGCGGAATTTGTGTACAACGATTCACCAAAAAAAAGTACATGACAGAGCCCATTCCAGATCATGTATGGAATGTAGCCGAGAGGAGTATCTAAGTTAAGGGACTTAGAGCAGAGTGACTTCAGAAGTGCAAAAGCAGAGTATTTTGCAGCAGAGATGAAAGAATTCCATAGTAGAGTTAGAGAGCAATTGGAGAATTCCAACCAGGAATATAAGCGCAGAGCAGATCAACACAAGAGAGAAATTCAATTTGAAGTAGGTGATTTGGTTCTAGTGCATCTCAAAAAATAAAGGTTCCTAAGGGGAACATACAATAAAATGAAAATGAAGAAAATTGGGCCGTGTAAGATCATAAGAAAATTCAAAGCCAATGCTTATGAAATTGAATTACCAAATGGGGTAGGAATATCGCCCATATTCAACATAGTTGATCTGTATCCTTATAGAGCAAATGAAACAAAGGAGAATCATAAAGAAGTTCAATGGGTTAAACAATTGCCTATAGCTGAAAATCCGTAGATGGAAAATATTATTGATCAGAGGATTGGTAAGAAGACCCGAAGGAAGACATACTTCGAATATTTGGTCAAATGGAAAGGACACCCAGTTGAAGATGCCAATTGAGAAAGTGAAACAAATATCCAAAGACATGGATAGACGGTGCAAGAGCTCATGAATAGGAGTTCATGAATTTTTCAGCCAGAGGAGTATGATGCAAGAGCATCGTGCACAGCCAGCAAAGCAAGCACAAATAGGAGAACATCTGGAAAAGTACCAGTGCACATTTTGAAATGTTTTGAAATTGAATGAATGGATATTAATGTAATAGCTAGGGGAGCATATTTGCATTTATATTTTGGAGGTTGTAAATAGATCTGGAGTGTTTCTCTTATCTATCGGATTGAGGAGGCATTTATGTGTAATGAATGTAAAGTAGGTAGATTTTAATTATTGACTTGATAGTTAGAGCTGTAGGACAGAAAACGGAATAATAGACACCCTTTCTTGTATCATTGTAGAGAAGGATGAATATTATTATTCAGAGGTAGAGAATTTTGTAAGCTATTGAGTTGTAGCAGAGAGTTGTAGAAAAGAACCCATGTACAGGAACACTTGATTTAATATATGAAGCTTTGACTAAACTTTCATGGTGTTATGATGCTTACTGTTTACATTTGTTGAATGGTATGTTTACAGTCATTTTATTTCTTTGTTATGCATTTATTTCAATGTTGTGTTTTGTGTATGATTTCATGTTAAGTGTATGAAGTCTGTGAGAGAAGGAAGAATGAGTCTCAATTGTTTATCTTCTTGAGAGTTCCTGCAAGGAGTGCAGCGAACGTCCGCAAGGTGTGCGTTGACGAAGTTCTGAGTTTTATCTCAGAAAGATCAGGAGAGATACCATTGTTCTCATATCATTTGAGGTGCAAGGTTAGCACAGAGTCATGCAAGGTGTGCACAGGTTGGGTGAGGTATTGGATTTTACCAACCCAAGAGGAAGATTGAAGACTGATGTTGCAAAGAGTGCACAGAGTCGAAGATTCAAATAACCAAAGGTTATTTGTAATTGCCGCAAGGAGTGCATGCAGGAACCCTATTGGAAGCCTTGAGTTTGCAAGAAAAATCTCAGAAGGGATAGAACCTTTGAAGTGTTCAAAGGGAGATGAAGGTCGAAATCGTTTTGCAGAAGTCCTTGAGAAGTTAAATCGGACGGTGGAATCGCTTCAAGAAGAAGTTTCGATTTACTGTGGTCCATTGGATCTCGTTGACCAACAAGAAGATTAAGGCTGAGCGCCTTTCAGTGTTTAGAAGCTCAGGAGGAATAGAGGCCGTTGGATTGAGATCAACAGGAGACGTTGATTTCGTCCTTGAATTCCGTCATTTCAGAGTTCGGGTATCAGAGAAGATTCTGGCTTAGAGTCGAGAATCACAAAATCTCGATTCGCGAAGCCCCGGTCCAATTTGAATCGTCATATCAGGGGAGATGTGAGCCGTTGATTTGCGGCAAGGGTTTATCGTAATTTCAGGAATTGGTGAAAGGAGTTGTTGTGTAGAAGCTCGCCGACATGCAAAGTTCTAGGTGTCGAAAAGACCGAGCCCGGGGTTCTAGTTAGAGGTCACATCAAAGAAAAGTCTAGGGAGGAGCCATAGATCCATTAGCCCTTTATGGTTTTAGGGATTGTAGAGTCAGGAGGACTTACATCAGGATTCGCGATATCAAGAAATCCGAAGTACCTTTTCGGTAAAGGTCGTGGTCATAGTTGTTGTTCACGTGGATGAGAGTTAGTGCCTTGTGTATGTTCGCGCAGGCATAACTCATAAGGACCTATGGATACACACACTTGTGTGTGTGTTTTAGTAGGATTTCCTGTGGGGAAATCAAAGAGTCAATCTGACTCAGGAGGAAATTTTGAACGATCCTAAGACTAGGAGGTTGCACAGATCCTGCTAAGGTAGGGGTGTTGCGCCAATGAGGGATTGTAGGTTGTTAGTTGAGTGGGCACCATGACAGAGTCTTTCCTGTTGTCTATGAGCCTATAGCCTGGTTAGGAATTCCTTTACTCGGGTGGAGTTTAGTCCCAGCTCGGGGGTGACTCACTGTTGAGAGTGATGAACAGTGTGGTCTAAGGCTAGGAGGTTCGTGGAAGGTCTACACGCAGTTGGTGATATTATTAAAAAGATAAGTGTTAAATGTTTGATAAAATTACATACTGCATTGTTATTTACGTGTTTATTTTATGGGTTTATCATATGCGTGGTTATAACTGTCTGGAGGTTTTTGGGTATTTCCTATATATGTTGCATGTCTATGTTTACTGCCATTTCAATGTGAAATTGTGCATTTACATAATGTATTTGTCTATTACGTTTATATATAAAGCTTCCGCAAGAGTGTTGGGTGTGTATGTTTTTAAATGCATGCAGTTAGAAAAATTTATGTAGCATAGTTCAGTTGGGTGCTGGGTATGTCATAGTGTGTTCCGCAGTGAGAGAACGAAAGTGTTCCCTCGTGTAGTGTGGCCCAGCCATGGGTGACTGAGGACGTTACAATATGGTATCAGAGCTTCAGTTCGATCACTGAGCCTGGATGGGCTGGAAAGGTTCAGTTGAAGCGAATATTCATAGAAGATTAATTTCAAAGTGGCCAAATTTCAAGTCACAGAGTGTCCATGGTAAATTTTGGCACTGCACGGAAAATATTGGTGTGCAGGCGTGCGCGGGGTAAATTTTGGCTCTGCGTGGAAAATGTTGGCGTGCAGGTGCGCGCAGTAAATTGTGGCACCGTGCAAAATAATATTGTGTGTGGATGCATGCGCTAAATTTAACATTGCACACACATAGTAATGGTGCACGTGGTGTGCATAGTATTGCAAAACACAGAGTAGTTTGGTTGGTGCGTGCACAGTATGAGTATAAGTTGTCTCGCGACAATGTAGTCAATGGTGCGCATAGATTATTGTGCACAGTGGGGCATATTGAACTTTGGCATGGTGCAATGCATAGAGCAAAATGCATGTGGAATATTAGTGTGCAATACAAAAACCGTGCACAACAGGTATCAGTGCAATAACCAAAAATTGTGTGCAGCGGATATTGGCGCGCAACGCAAAAGTAGTGCGCGCAAGTTATTAGCATGACAGAGAAGAAATGAATAGTGGATATAGGTGCGTGGAAGCACGATTTACCTTATGGTGGTGTTGTTCAAGATAAATATGGGTGTACAGGTTGAATTTTTGTGCACACGAAGTCGCTTGGAAGGCGAACAACAACAGAAAGCAGCGGATTTCCACAACATTTTATATTGTTTGAACTATCAAGAGGAGAAGGTTAATTAAGGTGATGAGTCTGAGTTTAATAGAAAATTTCCATGGTATTAGAGGAAAAAGAAGCACACAACCACATCAGAGCATTATTTAAAATGAATTCAGAGTTGGTTTGAGAAGAAATAAATATAGTCTAAATTGCTAAGCCAAGAGCATCTCAGAGATGAATTTTGGGTTTTATATTCCTCTGATTCAGATAGATGAAAGTGAAATATAAGCCTACAAGAAACACATACTATGAAAGAAAACAAGACTCATATCACCACCGGTTAGAATCTTTTCATAAACAGTCCAAAATCCGCTTCTGCATTTATATATTCATTTTAATCCCAAAATTACAAAAAGTCTTCCTGCACAGAGGGCAGGTTCCTTTTCCCGTTTTATCTTCCTCGAGATAATACATATATATAGAGGAATTATTTGTAGAATTCGAAAACGCTCGGACTTTTGCATATTTCTAAAAATAGAAATAAGTTACAAAAAGGGAATGATTTAAAATAACAGTTATCCTATTTTAAAGGAATTGTTTAAGAATAGGTCTATCATCTCTGGGGGACCTTACCTCTGCTACCATCTGTCCAAAAATTGTTGAAATGTACTTAAATTTATTCGAGGACTCATTTCAGCTTAGCGGTCTCCTCCTTTAAAGTATCTAACTAGACCGGTTGATCCTCTCCAACAATTTCATCCGTTTCAGCTATGGTTTCTTTCTTCTGTTGCTTTCTCCATTTCTTCTTAATAGTTTGTCTGTTGATGACTAGATCTCTCATAATGGGATTTAGCCTGACTTCCAATTTCGAGTTTGTGGCAGGTTCTGTGTGAAATTTAGTCACTAATATATGCGCAATTACCCTTTCCTTCTTACTCGTAGGAAAATCTACCATGTTGCCTGAATAACCAGTCTTTCTGGATACATCTTTGTCCATGTACCTCAATTTTGTGGACACGAAAATGATTTTATAGAGATTAGAAGGTCGAGAAAATTTGGAGATTACTCCATTTATGGATGAGATGATGCCTCCATACTTGAGAATTGGTAGTTATAGAGTCCCAATCATGAATCACAGACAAACTTACATACAAATACGTTGGTTTTCCATGCTCGGTTAATCCATTTCAAATGATTAGCATTTGAGTTCGTTACGTGGTGGCGTTCACTTGACATCATACGGCTGTGAAGTACCGAATGAGTGAAACAGGGTGATATGACTAGCCATCGCCCGTCCCACGAGTGGTGGTTTTGACATATTGAAACACATGACATCAGGACTGTGGCGATGATGTAGTTCTTGCTAAATTCTAAAGACTTGGGTCTTATCTAAAAATTGGCATGGGATAACACCAGGAAATCAGAAGAAATAATTCTGATGTATATATTGAACCAAAATAGTTCATATTTTTCATGAATTGTTGAATTAGTTAGCCTGATAAGTTTTGATGGCTGCACATTTTGCAGAATTAACAACAACTAGATCAGATCAAGACCAGTGCAGAGTCCATAGGAATGGAGGAGGCATAGGGGAATTACAGTCAGCAAGATGAGAGCAGAGGGATGGAGGTCCATTTGGGCATTGAAGGAACAAACTCCAATGGATATGGAGATGAAAGGAATGAAAACATGAATATGGTAGAGACCATTAAAAATTTGCAGAAGGATGTCCAAAGCCATAAAGCTGATAATGAAAGGATTATGAAATCCAAGGAGCAACAGGATGACTTCAACACGAAGTTATTGGAGGGATTGAACAAAATAGAGAAGAAATTGGATAAGGAGAGTGGCTCAAGAAAATATGGAAGTCACAAGCCTTCAGATGAGAAAAGAAGAGAAAGAAGTGTTAGCAGACAACACCACCACTCCCCGAGGCATTCCAATAAGAGAGTAGGTAGCATCTCAAATTCATCCCCTGTCAGAAGGCATAAGAGGTCTGGGTGGATGAGCTATGAGGAGAAATGAACAAAATCAAACCTCCTACATTTGATGGTGAGAACAAGAAGGATGACGATGTAGAAACATGGTTGTTGGGCATGAGAAAGTATTTTCAATTTCATGATTATTCTTCTCATGCAGAGGGTAGAATTGTCATCTATCAACTCAATGGAAAGGCATCCATGTGGTGGGATCAGCTTGTGCAGGCGCAACACATTAAAGAGAAAAGTCTTACTTGGATGGAATTCAAGAAGTATTTTGAGAAGAAATACTTGACTAAGAGATATTATGACAAGAAAATGAAAGAGTTCTTTGAACTCAATCTTGGAAGTATGACCATAGATGAATATGAGAGAAGGTTTCTAGAACTGTTGAAGTATGTCTCTTTCATCAAGGATGATACATTCAAAATTCAAAGGTATTTGAGTGGATTTCCATCATTCATCAGTGACAAAATATAGTATGATGATCCCAAGACATTGGAAGAGACCATAAGGCTAGCTAAATGCCTATATGATCAGCAAAAAGCAAGGCCAACTTTCCAAAAGGATTGGGAAGACAAAAATAAATTAAAGATGGATCAGAGGAAGAAGGGATCTAAGCCACCCTTCCTCATAAATAATCCACAGGGACAACAAACGCCTAAAGAACCCAGAACGATTGACACAGGGAATCAAAGGCCAAGGCATCCACCTATTCAATGTTGGGGTTGTAAAGGAGATCATATGTTCAGAGATTGTCCTCACAGAGGTGAAAAAGGAAGGATTGTTCACAATGTACAGCAAGATGAAACAATGGAGGACATGGGTAGAAATGTGCCAAGGATCTATGCAGCCCTGGACAACAAGCAAGCATAGTATCGGTCACATATGATTGAAGTAAAAGGTATGATTAACAACCAAACCATTGCTATTTTAATTGATTCAGGAGCTAGTCATAGTTATATAGATCCTAAGATGGTGAAAAGTTTGCAATTTCCAAGAAGCAAGCATGGGAAATCTTGGTTGGTGCAGTTGGCTATAGTAGCCAAAAGAAAATTTAATGAGATGGTTAAGTCATGCCTCATGGACATGAATGGACTGAACACCAAGGCAGATTTGAACATATTGCCTTTAGGTTCCTATGACTGTCTAATTGGGATGGATTGGTTGGACCAACATTGTGCTCTCTTAGACTATCATAACAAAGAATTTACTTGCTTGTATGAGGAAGGGAACCTAAGGAAAGTGCATGGAATTCCCAGGGTAGTAACCATTAGAGAAATTTCAGCATTGCAGCTGAAGAAATGTTACAGAAAAGGGTGTCAAATATTTGCAGCTCATATGGAAGAGACACCTAAAGATAAGGTGCCAAATTTGGAAGATTATGCAGTCCTGAAAGAATTTGAAGATGTATTCAAGGAGGTACCAGGACTACCCCCAAAGAGAGACATTGATTTCTCTATAAATCTAATGCCTGGAGYAGCTCCAGTGTCAAAAACTCYTTAYARAATGAGTACACCAKAATTGAAGGAGTTGCAAATGCARCTTGAAGAACTTMTGMAGAAGGGGTATATACGCCCAAGTGTGTCACCTTGKTGTGCCCCAATTTTTTTTGTGAAAAAGAAAGATGGAACATTAAGATTGTGCATTGACTTYAGACAGTTGAATAAAGTGWCTGTTAAGAACAAGTATCCTTTGCCAAGGATTGATGATCTCTTTGATCAATTGAAGGATGCAAATATATTTTCAAAGATAGATCTCAGATCAGGATACCATCAGGTAAGGATTAAAGAGGAAGATATTAGCAACACCACCTTCAGGACAAGGTATGGTTATTATGAGTTCACAGTGGTGCCATTTGGGTTGTCAAATGCACCAGTTGTTTTCATGTGCTTAATCAATGGTGTTTTCCGAGAATATTTAGACAAGTTTTTCATTGTCTTTTTGGATGACATTCTTATATATTCTAAGTCAGAGGAAGAGCATGAACATCATTTGAGGATGGTGTTGCAAGTATTAAGGTAGCATCAGTTGTATGCCAAATTGAGCAAGTGCTCATTTTATCAGAAACAAATTCATTATTTGGGGCATATCATTTCAAAGGACGGGATAGTAGTGGATCCTAAGAAGATAGAGGCCATTAGAGAATGGTCAGAGCCAAAGAATGTGACAGAGGTGAGATCATTTATGGGTCTTTTAGGCTATTATAGGAGAATCATTGAAGGATTCTCAAAGATTGCACACCCAATCACTTCCTTGCAAAGAAAGGGTGTGAAGTTTCAGTGGACATTGGATTGCGAAAAGAGTGTCGAACACTTGAAACAATTATTGACAAGTGCTCCAATACTAAGGATTTCAGACCCAAATGAAGACTTCATTGTATGCACAGATGCATGTAAAGAAGGACTTGGTGGAGTCCTCAATAAAAATGGATTTGTGATATGTTATGAATCAAGGAAGTTGAAGGAGCATGAAAGACAATATGTCACTCATGATTTGGAGTTGGCAGCCATAGTGCATGCCTTGAGGAAATGGAGACACTACCTCATGGGGAAAGGGTTCGAGCTAAGAACAGACCACAATGGTCTGAAATATTTATTTGATCGGCCAAATCTAAATGCTAGGCAAAGTAGATGGTTAGAATTTTTAGGTGAATATGACTTTGATATAAATCATATCAAGGGGAAAGATAACAAAGTGGCCGATGCACTCAATAGAAGAGTACATGAATTGCATGCTACAACCATTAGCATGTACCAATCAGATTTGAAAGACAAAATTATAGAAGTTGCCAAATCAGATTTGCAATACAAGGAATTAGTGGCAAAAGTACAACAAGGTATTTTGCAGCAGAAAATTGAAGAATATAAGCTAGATAATGATGAAATTCTCACGTACAGGGGCAGAATTTATGTACCAAATTCTCAGGAATTGAAAAATATGATATTGGGAGAAATGCATAATGTGCCTTATGCTGGGCACCCAGGATATCGGAAAACTATTGCAGCTGTCAAGAGCCAATATTATTGGCCAAGCATGAAGAAAGAGGTTGTTGATTATATTGCCAGATGTTTGGAAAGTCAAAAGGTAAAGGCTGAGCATAGACACCCAGCTAGTTTGCTATAGCCATTACCCATTCCTGAGTGGAAATGGGAAGTTGTAACAATGGATTTCATCACCAAACTGCCCAAAACAAACAAGTAACATGATTATATCATGGTAGTGGTGGATAAGCTTACTAAAGCTGCCCATTTTATTTCAATTAAGCTCACTCACAAGGAAACGAACATTGTTGATGTTTATATGAGGGAAATTGCTAGATTACATGGCATACCCAAGACAATTTTGTCTGATAGAGATCCAAAATTTACCTCAAAATTTTGAAAAGGGTTATTTAATGGATTTGGAACAAATTTGAATTTTAGTACAGCCTCTTATCTAGAATCAGATGGATAAACATAGAGGGTGAATCAAGTGATTGAAGATATGTTAAGAATGTATGTGATGGATAAACCATCAAAATGGGAAGACTACCTACACTTGGTAGAGTTTGCTTACAACAATGGGTACCAAGCATCTCTAAAGATGAGCCCATTTGAGGCACTTTATGGCAGAAAGTGAAACACTCCCGTAAGTTTGGATAACCCAGTAGACAGAACAGTGGTTGGACCAAATTTGCTTAGGGAAATGGAGTAGCAAATGATAAAAATAAAGCAAAATTTAAAGGCTGCCCAAGACAGGCAGCAAAGTTATGATGATAAAGGCAGAACTCACAGGGAATTTAATGTGGGAGACCATGTATTTTTGAAAGTAAAATCCAATAGAAGTTCCCTGAGGTTGGGAAACTATTCAAAGTTGGTAGCTCGTTATTGTGGGCCATTTGAAATCCTAGAGAGGATTGGTCCAGTTTCTTATATGATTGCATTGCCTGCATCTATGTCTGTTCATAATGTATTCCATGTATCACTGCTAAAGAAATATATAACTGATGCTAATCATGTTATTGATTGGAATGTCATTCAGATGGAGCAAGAAGGTGCTTTTCAAGTGCATCCGGTGCGCATTTTGGACCATAAAATCAAACAGCTCTGGAATCGAGCCATAGGGCTTGTAAAGGTCCAATGGACCTGGTACGGTCCTAAGGACGCTACTTGGGAGCATGAGGATGCAATGCAGGCAGAATACTCGCATATTTTTGAGGATTTTTGAAAATTTTGTTGTATATGGGTACATGATGCACTGAGGACAGTGCATAAATAAGGGGAGGGGATTGTAATATCCCTCGGTCGAACCCAATTGTAAATGTAATGCAAGTGTACTTAAGCTGGTGAGTTGTTTTGACATCATTTTGTAATGCACCTTTCATGGCATAGTGCTTGCATGTACTGCGCAGTAAAATGAGGAAGTTTGCACATTCCAGAATACCATGTGCAACATATTAAGTGCGCGCAGTATTGAGGTCAGCGAGATTTGTGTATATGATATGTGTTATAGGCTGGTGAGCCAGTTATTATAAGCTGGGATGCTTATGTTTTGGAATTAGGCTAGAGTGCCTAGATGTTAAAGGCCAGTGCACCTATTTTGTATATGTCTCATGATTAATATAAAATAAATCATTGCGCGTAGAACGACCATGATAAAAGAGATGGGGGACTAAACTCCACCACTTAGGGAAAGGGAGGGCCAAAAGTTAAGGGAAAGGGATAAGGTAGAGGGCTTAAGCCAAAAAGGAATATTATATTAATATTTCTTAAAACATAAAGTATGGATAATTATTTCATCCTAAGTTCTAAAGTTGGGGACAAGTGGACCAAAGTAGCTTCCAACATGACAAGTGTCAAGTTGGGGACATGTATACATATCATTGGGACTTAGTTCATTTGGGAACTCACCCCATCATGGGGAGGATCATCTCTCCCATGATTCCTTCGATCATTCAGCCATGATTCCATGACCATTTCACCCAGGTAGTCAGTTATCTTGCAGACATTCATTTCATTGTACCTGAACCGGCATCCATAGTCATTTTGTGTTTGTGTAGTTGGTTAGCTTGGAAGCTGGATTGAAGAAGTGGGTTATCAGGCCTGTGGGATATTGCAGAGGTGGGTTGTCAGACTCGTGAGAAATTCTTTGGGTGAGAGAATTGTTGGGAATTGATTTCCTGAAGGTGCTAAACTGCAACTACAGTGCTCTGAGACTTCCTATCCAGCCTGTTACTGAAGCCTGGAAAGGAAGTGGGGCAGCCGAAGGATTATTGAGCAGAGAAGGAGCACACTTTCTGGGTGGGACAAGCATGTGGGGAATGAGGGACTGTAGGCTTTTAGTTGAGTGGGTATCGTGACAAAGTCTTTCCTGTTGTCTATGAGCCTATATCCTAGTTAGGAATTCCTTTACCTAGGTGGAGTTTAGTCCCAGCTCAGGGGTGACTCACTGTTGAGAGTGATGAATAGTGTAGTCTAAGGCTGGGAGGTTCGTGGAAGGTCCGCACGTAGTTGGTGATATTCTTAAAAAGATAAGTGTTAAATGTGTGATAACATTACATACTGCATTGTTATTTACGTGTTTATTTTATGGGTTTATCATATGCGTGGTTATAACTGTATGGAGGTTTTTGGGTATTTCCTATATATGTTGCATGTCTATCTTTACTGTCATTTCAATGTGAAATTGTGAATTTACGTAATGTATTTGTCTGTTACGTTTATATATAAAGATTTCGCAAGAGTGTTGGGTGTGTATGTTTTTAAATGCATGCAGTTAGAAATATTTATGTGGCATAGTTCAATTGGATGTTGGGTATGTCACAGTGTGTTCCATAGTGAGAGAACGAAAGTGTTCCCTCGTCTAGCATGGCCTGACCATGGTGACCGGGGACGTTACATTGTGCTAGCACTACTCATAATGCAATAGATGAAGCATCGACATGCACATGGAATTCCTTACTCCAGTCTGGGAAAACCAAGATAGGCGCAGTGACCATCTTCTGCTTTAGTGTGTCGAAGCTCTGTTGACATTCCTCTGACCATTGAAACTGACAATATTTCTTTAAAATCTTTTCCATGGGTGTTGTTATCTTTTCATATCCCTTGATAAACTTTATGTAGTATCCATTATGTCCCAACGCAGTGTGCAACTGTCTAATCGAAGTAGGAGGAGGTAGATCAACAATGATGGTGATCTTGGAAGGATCTACCAACAGCCCCTGCTTACATACGATGTGTCCTAGAAATAATCCAAAGGGTGAAAGGAAAATGCACTTTTTCAGGTTCAGGGCAATCTAGCATTGCTTTCACTTATCCAACATTAGTCTCAAACATTCAATATGATTTTTCAATAATCTAAAAACAGTCCAATCATCAAAATATGCTTCCAAACATTTATGTAGAAATTACTTGAATGCTTCGACCACCACCCTGGAAAAGATGGTTGGTGCATTATTCAATCCGAAAGGCATCACTATGTACTAGAAAGAACCCCATTCTGTTGCAAATGTGGTCTTATCTCGATCTTCCTTGGCAATCCTGATCTGGTGATAACCTGAAAATCCATCTGTGAAGGAGTAAACTTCCTGTCCTCCCACATTATATAACACTTCATCAGTAAACGGTGTAGGAAATGGGTCATGTAAACATGCATCATTCAGTTTCCTTAAATCTACACAGATTTTGATCTCTCCTGACTTCTTATCCTGGACCACCATAGAGCTGATCCATTCTGATTCTTCAACAGGTTCTATGATTCTTGCTTCCAACATTCTATCTAATTCAATCCTAACTTTTTTCTTTTACTTGGGATTCAGTGTGTAGGGTCTCTGCTTGATTGGCCTTGCATCTGGGTTCAAGGGGATCTTCATTTCTCCCATGGGCCCTTTAATGCCCTTCATGTCGGTGAACTTGGTTGGAATCAAGTCCTGATATTCATGTAGTAATTATGTGATCTTATCAATAGTGGCATCATCCCAATAATCTCCAACGTTGGCCAACTTAGGTTCTTGATCTGTTCCAATATTAACTTTCTTGATTTTAATTGGTTGTCCAATGAAAGGTAGTTCGACTCCTGGCCCTTCTATGTCTCTCTGTCCTTTAGTTTTTGTGATGTTCACATTCCTAGGATCATCATCTTCATCAACATTAATATTGTAACAACCCTGTAATTTCTGAAGAGGTGCAGTCCATTCATCTTCTTCTTGCTCCGACGGGAGGTTAGGTGCCTCTTCAAAGACTTTTTGTCTTACAACTTGTAAATCCTAATCTGTTGTGAGGTACTGACTTTCAAATAAAAATGTAGCTACAAATTTCTAGGTCATACTGTACCAATCTAAAGTGGCGAGGCGCAGTTCTTCTTGAAGATACCAATTGATAGGCGTTGTGTCAAAAGTGCTAATGAATTTATGCACCCTTGAGGAATGTTTCTCCAGGCTTCCTCAAAACTTCGCACATGGTCCTTCGGACAGCTCTGACCTATGTATCCAACTTTTCACCCTTCGACTTGGTCTGAGAAGCACACTGTCATCAAAGTGCGACATTGTACCCACTCTGCGATGTTCTTATTGTGTGTTCCCCACCATCTTGCTGGATTTTCTTTCAAGGCTTCATCCAGTGCCAACAGCCTCTGTTGTACCGGTACAATTTCTTTAAATTCCAATAAGAAAGTTTCTAAATGGTTTAAACCATCAAATGTGGGCAGATTACTTACTTTTGTGCCAATCCAGTGAACTTCCCTGGTCAATCTAGCACACCTCTACGCTTAAAATTCATACATAATGTTCTGCCAGTTCTCCAATGCTTCTTCTGAGTCTAATGAGCATGCACTTTCGCTTCACCAGCTTAAGCTTCCATCTACTGCAGGGTTAATGTAATCATGTTGTCTTGCTGTCAATTTATATATATTCTCTAGTTCATAAGCACAATCTTCTTCTCTGATGGGTTTTGTGTATCTGCGACCTTCATCTAGATCAAGAGGTTCAATGACCCTAAGGCCATCACCTTCAAAGGTCATTCTTCTTTTATTTAAGTCAACAATAGTCAAATTGTTGAAAGCCCAATCAATGCCCAACAACGCAGGATAAGGACAACTATCATCAACTATCTCAATCACTTCGAAGTCTGCAAACGTCCTGACCCTGTCAATGTCCACAGGGACATTCTCCAGTCTTCCAAAGGGGCTTACTGCCTATAGATTATCCATCCTGAGCCTGATAGGGGAATAAATCAATTTAGGTTTTCCCATCAGTTCCCAGGTCTTCTTCATCATAACATTGACTTCCAACCCTAAGTCGAGGACCACATAATCTATGTCATAGTCTCCAATCTGAGCAATAAGGTGCAGTTCCTTATTTTTCCTTATCTTCCTAGATACTTGATGTACTGCTTTATTCAGCAGAGGATCTACCCTGCCTATCTCATACTGTCTGACCAAATATTGTAGTTCTTGCACAACTCTTTCATCCTTAATCAAATCAATGAATGTATTTAAGAAACTGACAAGATTGCTTACCTCTTTTCCATCTTTAGGCACAACAGACTAATCGAATGCTAGAGGCATTCCACATTCTCTCACTTCAGGTTGTGCCCTAGATGAAGAAGCTTGTTCTCTTCCAAATTCTCTTCTTGCCTCTTCAAACATTTTCTTTTCCTTCCTTGGATCAAACAATTGTGTCTTCTCTGCAACCCTTCAGATCCTTGATCCTTCTGTCAGCTTTCCTAGAGTCACCCTATCTTCTCCTATAACAACACCTCCTCTAGTGATAACAACAACTCTAGGATCCTCTCTGCGAGGTTCTGCTGATATTAGTTGTACTTGCTGGTTTCCTCCTTGTCTCTCCTAAAATTTTGCTGACAGCATGGGACAATATTCAATAACATGTCCAATTGAGTTGCAGTGGTTGCAAGTGGTACAAGGGTTTTGACAGTCCCTTTCCAAGTGACCTGGATGGGCAAAGTTATAACAAATGATCTGACCTCAGCCTCGACCCATGCCTCATCCTCGTCCTCTTCCTCTGAATCCACCATGAGGGTTGAAGTTTCCTCTTCCGAGAGAATTAAACTGCATAGAATTTCCCTCTTGCTGCATCTCTCCTTGAATCCTATATGTATCTATTGACCTTTCATGCAAGAGGTCATAAGCCCTACATTCCTTCTCATCATGCCCCACAAATTTATAGAATGTGCAGTAAACATTGGTAGGTGTCTGGACATATTTTTTCATGTAATAGCATTCGCCAAGGCAATGTATATTTTTACATACCTCGTACCAGGGTAGAGTAACCTGCTTCAAAGGGCTCAGAGCTCCAGAGGGAAAGTACTCATTAAATAGTGGGCAATGCTCCTTGTCATGGCCCTCTGACTTACATTTGATACACCAGATATATTCTCTTTTATATTTTCCCTTTTCTTTCTTCATATCTTCAACCTGCAGAGATAAGCTAGTTAGCTGACTCAAAATTTGACTCATAACTGAGATGGATTCTCCCATAGGGGTTGATTCTAGTTTCATGGTGATCTTCAGTGCCTCAGCCTGTGAAGCAACCTTCTGTTGCATCAGAGGAACTTTGATGTGCGGTAAGAGGGCAACAATGAACCATTCCTTATTCTGCTCGTCTGGAATCTGAAAACTCAAATGGCTTGTCAAAGTCTTAAACCTCTGATCAAACTCCCACACAGGCTCAACTACTCTCTACTTGATTTATTTTAGTTTTGTAATGCACTATGACTTTGACTTGGGTTTCTTGAATTCTGCACTCAACATAGTCTTGATATCATTCAGCGGTTTAGGATGTACAGTCCCTTTAACAAACTTCATGTACCAGTTCAATGCGCGGTCTCTTAAGGTATTACTAAACTGATCTCTCTTAACAGCTTCGTCATTGACTTGCTTGATACTCCATACAACTTCGCATAAAAACCAGTGTTGATCAGGATCTTCAGATCCATCTCCTCTAAAGATAGGTAACCTCATTTCATCTGCCATAGATCTTCCTAGGTTTCTTGAATGAGTGTGTATTGAACTGCTGGTAACAATGCTCTGAGTGCTCTGATAACTCCAACTACTCTGGCTACTTAATGTTGCTAAAAAAACAGGAGTAGTAATAGTACTTACTTCGACAGTCGACGTAGTCCCTGAAGTTTTTGGTTCTTCTCGGTGAGGTTCTTCAGTCTTCCCTTCCTCTACCCCAACGGACCCTTAATGTTCCTCGTTCAATAGCTCTTCTTCTTCTCCACTATAGAACCCTTCATCCTATGCCAATGGCTCGTGACTCTGCTCAAACAGGTTTACCAGAGGAACCTCTTTGAAGGTTCTCCCATTGTGCGTATGTCCAACCTCTGTGTCTTTGTCATTGTCTTAGTTCTTTAACATTATCTTTTTAATCCGACCGATTACTATACCTTCAATATGTTCTTCTCATGCGATAGCATCTTGACCTTCAACTTCAAAAAGTGTAAAAATTTTCCTCTAGGTCCCTTAAAGAAATATCTCTTTGCTTGGCTATATGACTCTACTCTGTCAATAGAAAACTAGGTAATGTACCCTCCAATAGTGCTATCAAACTAGTGATCTACTTCTCTTGACACGGCGTTATCAACTCTCTTAACCTTCTTGATCAGCGTCGACGTCCAAACCACAGGCAGTCTAGATATGATTTCAACTATGTATCTGCTAATATGGCTAACCACTCGTATAGCTCCTTATGAATTCCTCCAAAGAAAATATCATGTATATCAGTAAAGATATACCTTGCCAACCAATCCTATGTACTAAGACTAGGGTTCTTGTTATGAGCTTTGATGAAGTCCCTCTCTTGTTCTTCTATCCACTTCTGAATCTTTGTCTTCAATGGAAACCACCTTGACATTCCCTCAAGAAGATCTTGGTCTCAGCAATGGAACCATTTGTTGGCACAGGGGAAGACTCGAGGTTCAACTCTAGAAGTGCACCAACAAGCCCTAACTACTGGCCCTTTCAGCAACACCTGCGAAGAAAGTGCAGTCTCACCCGAAGTAGCAATAGGGGGTTGTAGGACACAGGCGTCTACAACCAAAATAAATGCAAAGTGGTTCTAGGACAACAACACACATCAATATAGTTATTCTTTACCACTCTTAAGATTACCTCACAAGTTATATCTCTGATCTAACACAACGATGCAATAACAGTTTAGAAGATAGTAAATAACACAGCATCAATCACACAGAACACAAAATATACGTGGTTCACCCTCTCCCTAGGGCTACATCCACAGAACTGTGTTTCTTGATATATTAGATGAAAACATATAGTTCTATCTGCACACTTAGCTTTTAGATTTCTCTCTCTTCCTCTCTTCTCTATCTCCCCTCCCTGCACACGCAGCTGCAGGGTTGATCTTTGCACCCAGCTGAAGATCCAGAATACAAGAATTCTCTCCCACACAATACTTCTCTCACGCACGACAATAATCACTCGACATCAACAACCAACGTCTAGCCAGCCCTCCCAGGTGTTCTAGACCTTTATTTATACATTACATGACCAACGTCTAGGTGTCAAAACCCTAGATCCCAAAACCCTAGGTGTTTAAAACCCTAGGTCCACTTGACCCTCATTTTCAGGGCTTCGCCAGCATGTCTTTCTGTCTTTTCTGCAAGGTACTCCAAATCACTCGTTGATGTCTTTTTCCGCTTGTTGAGTTGTCCACGATCCATATTCCTTGTTGATCTATATTCCTTGATCTTCTCGTTCAATGACTCGCTTTTCCTTACTTCGCTCCTTCTTTTTTGCTTCTTTGACCACTTCGACCCATCCTCGGTCTGTGTGCCTTCTGCATAGTTCGTACTTCATCTTTTCTCTTCCTTTTTATTCGATTTCTTCCTTAATCCATAACCAAGGGCCAATAGTATTTCATGGTTGAATGGATGGACCTTTGATGTTCTATAAATTTCAATTGTTTTTCTTTTGAAGTCTTGGTGCAAGGAGTGCACAGTGCCCATGCCCATGCAAGGAGTGCGAAAGCAGAGTCATTTTCAGACTCAATAGCTCAGGAGAGATTACATAAGTTTATGCAGAGTGAGCGCAAGGAGTGCACCTACACTCATTGGAGTATAAAATCTTGAAGGTAAGTCCCTTGCAGGTTGTGCACAGGGCCAACACTTAGTAAAGTGTTGAAAAAATTCTAAGGAAAGTGAGTGCAAGGAGTGCGTAGGAGGTTTTCGTAAATCATTAAAGTATAGGAGAGAAACTCCAGGCATGCGCTGAGGTTCGAGTCACTTAGAGTGATGAAGCTCAGGAATAATAGCGAATAAAATTCCTTGGAGGAAGAATCCTTTTCATTTGGAGGTTGAGTGGATGAGATTAGTTCAAGGAGGAGTAAGATCTTTCACAACCGTCATATCTAGGAAAGGAGCACAACCGTTAATGTACTAAGTCCTTCGAACTTTGCTGCTCTAGATAATTTGAAGTATTGTTGCAAGAGTGAGAAAAACTCTCGAAGCTCCGAAGCCCATAGCAGATCCTAACCATTGGTGTTAGGTGCACATGTTGACAGATCGCAAGAGTTCGTAGTTCAACACTCTGGAAAATCTTGAGTGTAAATTGTTTTCGATTGAGAACTCCTGAAGGCTAAAGCTCGGAGTCCATCTCGATTATCTGTTGACGGGGACACATGGATCGTGGACCCCAACCCTTCACCAATTTGACATTCAAAATATTTGGAGTGTGGTATCACGAAAAGCATCAAAACCCGGAGCCCGAAGTAAACGTGAACCGTTGATTAGAGGCGGACGTCAGTTGTCCGAACCATAAGTCAAGAGTTTGTGTATTTAGAGGCACTTCACATTGGAATGGGGAAGACTCCCGAAGCCCAGAGTCCCAAAATTTCTATGAACCGTAGATCACGATGCGTAGCATGAGCCATTGATCTCATCCTTTATTCAGCTATTCGAGAATTTGACATTCAGGGGAACTGTAGTGTGTTGTTGTTAAAACTCCTGAATCTCGAAGGCCCGAAGTTCCGAAGTTCTTGCTAGATAAAGAAGTTTAGCCTATGGTTTTCTCCCAAGGTCACATGGATTTCTCCGTTGAAGTGACAAGACCCTTGCGAGTTAGAATTTTTCGTGCAAGGAAAAGGAAAAAGGCCTGTGGTAGAGAATTTTGAGGGTTCAGCGAGGACAATAGACCTAATTCATCTCCCTTGTGTGAATTATCCTTAGACAGGGAGGTCATGCGAGCCCCTAGGATTGGTGGGGGTTTTCATCAGAAGGTGGAGTCGCTAGATGAGCTTCAAGAAGAGCTCATCAAGAAAGGTGGAAAGGGAATATCCCTTGGGTGGATTTGCCAGGAAAGCTAGGGGAAAGGCTTTGGGATAGTTTTCCAAAGTGTTGTTAGGGTTTCAAAGAGGATTCAAAATACTCCCCAGCAACGACGCCAAAATATTATTGCACAAGTTGTAGATTGGGAAAATCCCGACTCAACTACCAATTGGTGACAACTAGGAGGGTACCTAGCCACTGTCACCTTAGGCAAGTGTCCACATCACTTTATAGGTGAGGTAGTCACCTAAAGGGGAGAATCTCGGTAACCCTAGGGGGAAATGAGATGGAAAATGATAAGTATGAATGGATTTTCCTAGAGATCAATTCTAAGTGGTATGAAGATCTTGGGAAAGAGTCTTGGGAAGGTTTAAGGGTAACCAAAATAGTTGATTGACTCACCGAGAGTAAGTTTCCTAACCGAGACATAATGAAAACCAAGGATTCTTGTAATATGTTAGTTGGACAAGCAAGTTAAGCTTGTTGTCCCTAATTTAAAAAAAAAGTAAT
>JZKD02S2219411.1:368719-380122 GCA_000966675.3 Picea glauca
GTATTAGATTGGTTTGGATGTTGAATGTGTTACAGTCTTTCCTCTGAAATTATTTTAATAATTTTAAGACCTGTAGCCTTCTGTTCCTTAATATTCTCCTTTGTTAGAAAACCTTTGTCCCCATTCCTTATTGTTATGTAAATGTAAGATTCTTTCTAGATTAAAGCCTTACATTTCTCACTGTCATGTTTCACTGTTTACAATCTCATGATTATCACTGAACCAGGAAACGGCCTACTCGTGTCACCATTTTCTGTTTTAAGTTTTAAAGTTGTGTTATCAATATCTGATCTGAATGTCTGAAGTAACAAATTCATTAAAAACCCTTTATCGAAAAATATAAAAATTAATTACCTATGACAGTCCCAAACGGAAGACAACCGAACATAGAACCCGGTCTGCAAGATCAAACTAGTATTGCATTGAATCTGTTTAACACTATCCTACAAACCGCAACAAATCGGACCGAATTAGAACAATCTTGGGCTGTAATCGAACGCGATATAACTATCCAGGAACACAGAGAAGAAAGACAGAGACAGTTGAGAAACCGTCTCTGATCTAGTCTCCCTTGTTTCATTGCTTAATAAGTATTATTTTTTTTTGGATGCCTAGACGGTGTGTTTTATAGCCTTAAAACACAAACTCTGGAACAACAGAGGGGTTACCTTCTAACCATCTTAAACCACTTTCCTTATTTTAGGGCTAACCCACTTCTAACCACTTGTCCACTTAACTTAATCACTTTCCACAATTAGTAAGTTCTCCATTAACTTTATTATTTAAATAATTTATTTTGCATCCACTTTGACTTATAGTACACTCATAACTTCACTTTGTTATTTAAATAATTTCTTCTTTGTAAGCACTTTGACTACTTTGACCTTTTGGGCTTCTAGATGGCTCATGAGGGTTCTCCAACTTCACACGGCCATAACTCTCTAACCGTGAGGAGTTATGTGACATTCCACATACCATCGGAAATGGCATGACATGTACTATCCATATAGAATGGTATTACCTTCAAATATATTAAAACTCATAACAAACAAACTTGGGTCCATTACCTAAACCTTTGTGCTACTGAAATTCGCTACCGGACTTTCTTCAAGGGTTGACATCAATGACAACCAACCCAATTAATCAACACTTATGTGCCCATCTGATAAAAGGAAATGCAACATTAATGAGAGCTTTCCACCTTGAATCCATCTAATTGTTAGAATATCAACACATTTTGACTCCATCCAATTGTTAGCACACATGTATGTTTTTTAAGCCATTCAATTGTTAGTGTATCGACACGTCGTTAGTGGATCAACACGTGTATGATGACAACTATAATAGAGTTTAATATAATTATATAGTTTTAAATCAAGTGTAATTCGATGTCAACGAATTTGGGAAGATTTAAATTATAAAATCTAACTCTATGTAAACCGCGCCATTCTATCACATTGATCAATAAAACTTAAATAAATTATAAAATATGATAAAATGTTCTGAACTTATTTCTAAAAAATATTCTAAACTAATAATGTTGTCAAAATGATCAAGTTTTCTATACTACAAAGTAAGTAGTAATATGATAGTGAGTGTTAAGCGTCCTCCATAAGAATATTATGAATAAAAGAATTTAACAACTATTTGAAACATTAAAATGACATATTCCCATTCCAAACTTTATAAATGTGCAAAGTTTTGAACAAATCTTTATGTCACTTGAAAATTCATAGCCCTCATGATAATATGATATTTAAAAATACAATGAATATGATATTTACTTAGCTTGAATGATGTGATGTGAAAATCTAATTAACCCATATACGTCAAGCATTTGGCTAATCTAAAGCACTCTTCATAAATCTAGTAATGTGAGACTCTAAATTAACCACTATCTCTTAATCATTTGGCAAATCTTAAGAACTCCTCACAAATCTTTTCCAAAATGTAAAGTGAAGAGTTCCAAGTTTTAGGGTGAGGTTTAGTCCCAATGCTATGGGCAAAATTCATGAAGAGTGCTTATTTAAAAAAAGATAAAAAAAAAATTACTTTAATGCAATGCAATTTTTTAATTAATTATGCTGAATGCATATATTAGGGTTATGTTTTGTAGAAAACCTATCAATCAGTTGACAAGTTTTCTAAAACCATCCCTTCGAAAATGTCAGCAATCAATTCAAACTATTTAATTCATTTTCACCTTTAGTGGTCTGTCACGTGTTGTCACCTAACACCTCCACCACCTCACCACTACCAAATGGACAACATGTTGCTTCATCTCGCTTGCTCGTGTTCAATCCTGACTCCCTCCAATCCTCCATTTCCTACTTCATCTTTCCTACTCATGTTTGATCCCCACCCCCTCCAATCCTCTATTTCCTACTTCATCTTTTTTGCTCGTGTTCAATCCCCACTCCATCCAATCCACGCTCTAGGGCATGAGTTTCTCTGCTTCGTGGCTTGGCCTCTTTTCTCTTGGCGTTTGACCTTTTTTGTTCAGTCGATTCTGTCTGTGAAAACTCGAGTCTTATGCCTGAAAAAAGTGTTATGTAACCTGCAAATCAACTACTCTCACGTCTAAATAAAATCCCATACTAAGACCAAAGCTAGGGAGCAGGGAAATTAATAGGCAAGAATGCCCTGCTTGGGATTTTATGACCACTGAGTAACTATTTGAGAAATTGCAACCATGAGTTTCATATCTATCTTCTATTTTCGTAACATTGAATATGCAATTGGAATCTACTAAGCTACAGTTATTGACCAGCAAAATACTTAGTGAAGTCAGAGCGTCTTTCTCCCCGAAGACATCGACCATCCAGAAATGTGATTTGCACTGCAATCCATACTCAATGAGGATTCCATGAGAGGTAATATTTTCTACTTAATATCCTTTTAATGTGATATTTCTCTCGCTCCAGGAAATCAACAATGGGTATGCGAATTAATACGCGCCTTTTAATGCGATATTGTCGTCGCTCAAGGAGATCAACAATGGGTATGTGAATTAATACACGCATAGATTTTGATGAATTTTGTTGATGGGTGTGAAGCCCTGAATGAGTCTTGTTCCGGTTTCTAGCAGACTGGTATTGGTTTTGCTAGGATTCCCTGAAATATCATCTGGTACTGGTTTTATTGGGCTCCCCTGAAATATCATTACAGGAATACATGGATCCTGGTGTTGTCACTGCCATACTCTGAAAAAATTGTTCTTCTGCTTCGATATAGAAAATTATTGCAATCTTTCCATCTCTCTATGCAACCTTTGAAAATTTTCTTCCTCTGCTTCGATATAGAAAAATATTGCAATCTTTACTGATGTGATGTCATGTACTGTTAACAATTCACAAATTTATATCTCACATTCAAACACATTTGTTCAGGCCAATGAAAGGTTTTAAATGCAGTGAAGGGCATCATATTTAATACGATTGCGTTTATTAATGGGGTGATGAGAGTTTGGGTGGCGCCGAGTTTACGTGGCGAGCATGGAACCGCCTACCACATCTCCTACCATCTTAGTTATTTTTTCTCTTGCTCACATATGGAAAACGGAGAGTCCCAAGTGTCATCATTTTAAGGAACTGACACCCTATAATTTACTTGTAAACCGTAGATGGACCAAAATATTGTTAAGCTATTGGGGTTTTGGTATTTTCATATGTTTGGACTTCGAAAGATATTCACTTATTAAGGTAACAATTGTTTCCTAAAAGGGTTAAAAGTACTTTGATACAATAGGATCGTTATGTTGAAGGCATATATTAGGGTTAGGTTTTGTATAAAACATGTCAACTGGTTGACAAGTTTTCTAAAACCATCCCTTCGAAATTGCGAGCAATCAATTCGAACTATTTAATTCGTTTTCACCTCCAGTGGTATGTCATGTGTTGTCACCTCACACCTCCATCGCCTCGCCGCTACTAACTAGCCAACATGTCACTTCATCTTGCTTTCTCGTGTTTGATCCCCACTCCCTCCAATCCTCCATTTCCTGCTTCATCTTGTCTGCTCGTGTTCGATCCCCGCTCCCTCCAATCCATGCTATAGGGCACAGATTTCTCTGCTTCGTGGCTTGGCCTATTTTCTCTTGGCATTTGACCTTTTCTGTTCGGTCGATTTTGTCTGTGAAAACTCGAGTCTTCTGCCTAAAAAAAATGTTTTGTTTCCTACAAATCAAATATTCTCGCATCTAAATAAAATCCCATACTAATACCAAAGCTAGGGAGCAGGGAAATTAATAGGTAGGAATGTCCTGCTCGGGCTTTTCTGACCACTGATGATCCAAAAATGATCTAGAGAATACTAGGAACAACTCATAACTCGCAGAAGGAACTCAGGACGCTCAGAATGGCCTTAGCAGAGAAAGGGAAAATATTCAAAGTTCTAAAAACTCAGTGAAAATGACATCATCATGAAGAGCGCGTCACAATCTTTCTAATGACGTAAACGACTCGTCAAATGGAGTTACGGATCTAAAGATATTTGCGGTCAATTTTTGGTCAACCTAGCCCAGTCAGCAAGGGGATGAGTCAGCATTCGTACTGCTAACGTCAGCACCAGTACGGATGATGTCATCATCCATACAACACATGTGGTAGGAGTAGGAGGTGACATGTGTCATGCTGACATCAGCATGACATCATCATGGTGACGTGGCAACACCAAAGGTTGTCATGTGTCACCCATATTTGGCACTTTTGGACCGATCCGTGGACCAGTAGGATTTTTCCATGTGGAAGTCCATACGGTCCGTATAGTGACGTGGCATGGTGATTTGGCAGTTGATGTGGTGTTTGTACGATGACATGGCACTGACATGGCAACCTGATGGTATAGTGGATGACGTGGTCGAATAGGAGTCTACCACGTGGCCCAGTCATGGGCTGCCATGTGGTAGTGGGAAAATTCCCAATGACATCCCGTAACCCAAAATTTGAAAAAGAATAGAATTGGCGGGCCCACTAAATCTGGCGGGACCACGCCAAATCCGACCACAAATATCGAATAGAACCTAGCTAGCACCATCGCCAAACTAGCGGAGCAAACTTTGGCTATATATATATATATATGTATGTATGTATTGTTACAACAATAAATCCAAAAGGGGGAGGCCCGCGGGTTTGACCTCGGGACCTCCTCCCTCCTTAACGCCTTAATACTCATGCCATAACTGACAGGCCAACTACCCTTCATTGTAATGAACGTCGATTTTTTTACTTAAAAGCTGCATTCGCCCGAGCCCAGGAGGAGGCGCGCATGCATACGGTCGGGCATGTATTATGAGATAGGGTACGTCGACATTTATTGCAGGTTGCAAGGCACAGAAATCGAGACAAAATTCTTCTTGGGCCTGGGAGTGCTAGAGTCGGATCGAGGTGTGGAGACAATCGTTTTTCAGTAATTCGACGCCATGAATTCAGTGGTGTTGTTTGTTTTCTTATCTGAGTAATATTTCTATAGCTTGATTTTAGAATGAGGTATACTTATGTATTTTGACAAATTATTTTGCTGAGTTAATGAAAAATCCTACCCATTTGAGAGCAGGACCCGGAGATGTAGGCCACCAGGGACGAACTCCGTTATCAAGTTTTTGTGTTCAGATTTGATTATTATGTCTCTTCATTATTGAGCTTTTCCTTCTTTAATGGTGTGCTTTAATTTATGCTCATTTAATGCAATTCTTTATAAGTCACTCGATGAAAAGATCCTGGATCAACTGAGTACCTATTTGAGAAATTGAAACCATGAGTTTCATATATATCTTCTATTTTCATAACATTGAATATGAAATTGGAATCTGCTGAGCTACAGTTATTGACTAGCAAAATACTCAGTGAAGTGAGAGTTTATTTCTCCTGAAGACATCGAACATCCAGAAACGCGATTTGCACTACAGTGCATACTCAATGAGGATTCCATGAGAGGTAATATTTTCTACTTAATATCCTTTTAGTGTGATATTGCCCTCGCTCCAAGAAATCAACAATGGGTACAAGCGAATTAATATGCCCCTTTTAATGTGATACGATCGTCGCTAAAGGAAATCAACAATGGGTATGTGGATTAATACGTGCATAGATTGTTGTCACTGGATTAATACACTGAATTGTACAAGCAATCCTGCTTCTGGATTAATACACTGAATTGTACAAACAACAAGGAAAAGTATCAGGTGAGAAGAGTAGCTAGTCCCCTGCCAACACTCCCAAGAGCAGGACATCACAGAGCATCGCTTCAACGACCCACCCCAGTAAAAAAACAACCCAGAAATCTTCGAACGAAGGAGGATATAAGAACCCTCCTCGCATAAAGATTGATAGTTCTCACAAAATTCCACTGACGAAGAAGAGAAAAAACAATACAGAGCAAGCGGACGAACCAGAAATTGAAAGTGAACAGGTGCAATTGAAATTGAAATTGAGCACATGCACAAAATTGGGTCGTCCACAGTGGAAATAGCTGAGACCGAAATTTTCGATGAAGATGAATCCTTCATATTCCAGAGCGTTTTTTTTTACAACCAATCTAAAAGTATGGTCATTGAAAAGAGAGATGTAACAAACTGGAAAGGAAAATCTCGCATAGAGATTAACTTTAGGAAAATGCAGCCGACCCAAATCTCCCTATTTCACCAAGTAACTGGTGATGCTCTTCATGATTCCATTGGAGGAATTGAAGTGGAAAATGCCGGACTGAAAGACCGCCTCAACGAATTTGAGCAGGCTTTCATTGCCACCCCAGAATTTGCCAGTCCTTTAACAAAAAACGTGCCTGCTACGACTGCAGCCAAGATGAAAGTATCCTCTACCCTCCTTGCATGCTCTAGAGCCCTTGTAGAGAATAACATCAACAAAAGAATGCAGCTAGTTACTGAATCCTGGGAAACATCACAAAATTTAGTTTCCTTTGGAAAGAAGGCAAATGATTTTCTTGAACATTTGGAGGCGAATATAAATAATGACCAGCGTTTCTATGAAGAGATGTTGGCCCCTTTTTCCAACCATGCCGTCAACACATCGGAACTTAAAAGAAGGCAAGAGAAACTCCCTTCCCTAAAGCGGACCAAAAAAGTAAAAGCATGCTGGCAAAAGAAAGTTAAGCTCATTGTTGAATCTTGTAAACAAACCATATCAGAAAAGGAAGAATTATTCACAACTTTGATCAAAATAGACTTAGCCGAAAGTACCAATGAGGTTCAAGACCCAAACTTCATTCTCAAATCCTTGTCAATGACCAAAGAAGCCTTCCATGAACAACTTGATATTTTAAAGGGGTTTTCTTTCAAAAATATTTACGGCATAGTTGAACATCGTGTAGATGAGCTCGAGCGCTGGGTACTGGACTATTCAACACATAATGAAGAAATTGAACAGAGTCTGCGTAGTATTTCAATGGATCTAAGGAAATTAGAAAACAACCTTTACGACATAGAAACTCAGGATGAAATCAACATGGCCCCCATGAGAAACTACATCGAAGAATGGTTCGAAAAGAGAATGGACAACCTCGTTCAGGAAGAGCAGCAACCGGTCGACACGATTCCACTGACCATCGACGAAAACAACAAAAATGCATCGTCTTCATAGTAAGTCTATACTAGCATCTTGTTTTCTTTCTCAATCCAGTTTAAGTCTATACTGTCATCTTTTTTTCTTTATCAATCCAGTTATTACCTCTTTAAATAGAAAATTGTAACCAAACACTCATAACTTCCACTTTCTTCTTTTCAGGTCTTCCTCTCTACCGCCGTGCACTTCTTCTTTCGACATTCCTAATTCTTGTAATTATTTCTTTTTATGGTCTGCGGGAGCCCCAATCCCAGTATATATGACAAACGCATTTAAATTTCCAGAAATATGTAACAAACATTATTAATTTTTTATAAATTTCAAAGAAAACTGATTCGGGAATGCCTTTATTGTATGCTAAATTTTGGGTGTCCAGGAACCTTTGTTCTTTGTTTCAAAGAAAACTAATTCGGAAATGCTACATTTTTTGTGTCCTATTCTATGCTAATTTTTTTTTGTCCACGGACCTTTCTTGATGTAACAGACGTGATTACTTTCACAGAAAACTAATTCAGGAATGCCTTTGTTGCACGACGTTGTTACTATTCTATTGTGTTAGATTTTTTGTTTCTATAATTTGATAAATTTCAATATTTTTTGTGTCCAGAAGAATTTGTTTTAAAGCAAATTAATTCGGGAATGCTAATTTTTTTGTGTATTTTGTCCACCAACCTATGTAGCAGACGTTATTACTATTCTATTGTATACTATTTTTTGTGTGTCCAGGAACCTTTTAAATGTTGATGTCATTTCCAGAAATATCTAACAGACATTATTAATTTTTGATAAATATCAACAGAATGTCTTTGTTGCACGACGTTGTTACTATTCTATTGTATGCTACCTTTGGGTGTCTAGGAACCTTTGTTGTTTCTTTCAAAGAAAACTATGCTACTTTTTTTTTCTCCACAACCTTTCTTCATCTGATAAACGTTATTACTTTCTAAGAAAACTAATTCAGGAATGCCTTTGTTGCACAATGTTGTTACTATTCTATTGTATGCTAAATTTATGGTGAGCCTTTCTTGCAGGACATTCTTACTATTCTATTCTATGCTAAATTTATGGTGTCAGGGAACCTATAATTTGATAAATTTCAATTTATTTTCTATCCAAGAGCCCTTGTTTTAAAGAAAACTAATTCGGGATATGGTGTCCAGGAACCTATAATTTGAGAAATTTCAATTTCTTTTCTATCCAAGAGCCCTTGTTTTAAAGAAAACTAATTCGAGAATGCTACAAACCTATGTGACATACATTATTAATATTCTATTGTATGTTAAATTTTTTGTGTCTAGCTTCCTTTTAAATCTTTCCTCTATTATCAAACTTAGATACTAGGAACCTTTGTTGATGTACCAGACATTATTATTTTTTGATAAATTTCAAATAAAACTATTTCGAAAATACTAAATTCTGCATGGATACGACATGTACTTCAACTTCCTATTCCTACCCACGTGTCTGTACTCGATCGCATTTATTCTCATTCCATTCTGGCAGGGACTACACCGCCATGTAACACTTGTTATATACAATTTACTTATGACTTGACACTACTTCCTCATAGATGATTTGCAAGTTTTTTCAAATTTAATTTTTTAATTTGTTTTTTTCTCTCACAAATCCCTTTCAAACTAGGAAATATTTGTCACTTCACTTGTGTTTATCAATAAAAATACACAATTTTTAAATATTTAAAAAATAAAAAATATAACATTTTTCTTTATTACACAGAAGGTGTATTTTTACACCGAAGGTGTATTTTAAGTGTGAGTTCCTTTATAGTTCTTCGTCGTATGTCTGAATCCTATAACATAATGCCACGTATCATATTCTTTAGACCTGCCACCTATCTGCTGTAATGTTTTTATTATTAATTTCACACATAACTGCACTGTTTTGGTGATTGTTTTCAGGTTCGTGGATAACAGAACAACGAAGAGAACCGACCTTTCAAGTTGCTTCCGGGCCTTTGCTACTCACTCACAGTATTTGGGCATCGGTGATATATGGTCATTTGATTCCAGAGATATTTATAGCCCCCATAGCGATAAGTGCGAGGCAAAGTCGTTGTACAATTCTACCGACCAATCACACGGTAAAAAAGCCCACCCATCTAAGAAGCCCGTGAATATATCTGTTAAGGTCTATGAGCCGTCGGGTCTATGCAAGGGTTGTAAAGACGCTAGGTGGTGAGTTGGTAGTAGTAGGTAAAACTAAATTAATTCTTCCGGCTGAAGAAGTGTAGGTAGGGGTGGAACAACCGGTTCATCAGGGTGCAAGACGTTGCTGGGGAATTGGTAAAGCTAAAAGAAGGGCATCACCAGAAACGCGAAGGCACCATATCAGGTGACACAAGCAGTCTTTGCCTCGTCGCTTTACAAAATGAAAGTGAAAGTGCTTTTGCACTTTCGATATCTAAGCTATCATCAACTAGAAAAGACTTGACATCTAAGAATCAAACTAGTCCAATTATAAGAAACTAGTCCAAAAAAGAAAATGACAAAAAGTGTAAATAACTATTACAACAAGATAACAAGATAACATCATGTAAAATCTTACAATTGGAAATTTGCAAGCATCCTATTGTTTTCATTGAGGCATTTAAAAAACAAGTTTTTCCTATTTTGCTTCTATCTTTTAATTATTGTGTTGTACTTACATTTGAATTAGAAGCTTAAATGTACTAGGGATCCATGCTTAAACATTATGATTTTCTTATTCATAATCTAAAATGGAATTAGTTAGAACTCTTCATGAAATCTTACATGGATCGCAAATAAATAAACAAGATTGATAAGCACTATGGATGGAACTCTAATATTGAGAGCTTGTCATTGGGAGTTAATGAGTCATCTCTATTGCAAATTGTTAAGACAATGACCTTCTCATGCACATCACAATATGGATCTCATCTAAACCAATGTTTTCTAGACTCTACTTGAATTGTATTGGTGACCCACGAAGATATTCTGACACACGACAATGACCCTTCATTTCCTCATCTTCAAATAGTCCTTGGAAGATTAAAAAAACCAAAGATTGATTTACTGATGGACCGGTATTTCACGACTCTTACATGACATCCTCACACCATAAATCCATTTACGGTTACACTTGCTAGAAGACCATATCATGTATTGATTTTTCACCCAACAGATCTTTGAACAACTTAACCACCTTAATTCACTTCGGTGTTTCCTTTCCCCTGCTTTAGGGGTATGCTAGTTTATAATAATTTGATTTGATTAAACCTTATTGTTCACCAACATTTGAAAACATTACGAAAATGTTGCAAGTTTTAGAAAGTCAAAGTAATTTTGACGTTGAATTGAAAGCTATATTGCCCATGGACTCATAATATTAAAGATATGGGATATGAATGGCATGTGACCAAGTTTAGTGGTGTCCATTCATTTATTTTATATGGTGGGTGACAACTTTTAACAAGGAGAAGGGCGTACAGTTTGAAATTTAAAAATATTGGTTTTTGGTAGATAGTATAAAAACCATATCTCGTCTTGAAATATTTTCAATGCAAAACACAAAATTTTCTAACAAGGAAAAAATGTATTGATATCAAAACATGTCTATATAATTTTTTAACATCGTATTCCTTTTTGTTTTGACATGAAAGTTTTGTACAAGTACATTTCTAACATTTTTCAAGGTTACAAGAACTTATAGAACTTATAGTGCTGAATTTTCAATCTACAAGCTTAAGCCTAAATTTTGCAAAAATGTAATTTGCATATCGCCACAAGGTTCAACCTCAAAGGAGATAAATGATCAGTAGGTGTTGCTTTGGGACATAGGACAAACT
>JZKD02S2219411.1:388488-406295 GCA_000966675.3 Picea glauca
ACAGTTTATTTTGTTGGAAAGAGAAAGTTTTGGAAATGGACAACAATGTACTATTGCGAAAATCAAGTAGGATGACATATAAAATTTATTCGATTCTTTGAATCGTGACAACTGGGAACAGATCTCAATAGAAATTAGCTTTCCCCAATCGAAAATGAATTGTTCCTTGACTGTGAAGTACAAATATAGATAATTATATGGGAAATGTTTGTCGTTGATGCCTGTCCTGTTATTCTTGTAAACAACCGAGCAATTTCCCGGAATGGATTTCTAAAGGAACTTACCCACAAATTTATGATATCTTCCGGAACTGTTGTTGGGTCTTCGAGGAACTCAGCTAAGATGTCCAACCCGTTATCATGTTTTTCTAGGAACTGCTTGCAGTCTTTTCCTCTGAAGGTCAATGTTGGCTCTGACAATTTTAACATCTTGCAGAAGACCTAAGGTGACAAAAAAACAGAAGAATGGTCACGCAGTGGAATAATTATTTGGCTTGGAATATATTTTTTGGCGCACCAAGAGACCACCTCCTTATAGTCAAAAACCTCAGGGACGCGGCCTGCACGAGCGATTCCAGAGGTCCAAATCACTTCGTTTTGGTCGAAATGGAATGAATAGTAAAAGTATGCCCTGGACCACTGGAAGTTCTGGTCCTGATGTCTGAAGATATTTACTGTATCTCCACAAAATTGTTGTCCACCTGCTGCCATAAGTCTACAAGAACGTTTGTTTGCTCCAGACGATAAATGAAATGAAATGTTGGAAGGGATAACATAACCCTGTGCAAATCTTGGTCCAATGTGTGTGAATGGGAGATCTCCTCGAGACTTTCGTTCATTAATGACAATTTGGATGGTTGTTGCATGATGCGTTGTTAACATTAAACACTAGTAATTGCATACATAGAAATGTGAACATGGCGGATACGGAAATGAGCAATTAAGCATTGTAGATTTCTTGAGCGGGCCAACATGACGACGTGTGTTTGAGATGAAAAATCGGAAGGCACAATATAACTCTCCACAGTTCTTGGTTTGATGCGTAATAATGGGATATCTCCTCAACCGTTTCGCTCATTAATGACAATGTTGACGGTTCATGCATGGTCAGTTGTTACCATGAAAGGTTTCTAATTGCATAGTAAGAAAGTACATAGGTCGCGAGTACGGGAAAAAGAATCTTCAAAATAGGGTTACAAGGTACAATTGTTGGAGGTGAGGGCACGAGGGTCAAATTGTATGTCTCGGAACTTTTTGAGTACAATACGCGTAACACCGAAGAGGGTATGATAGAACAATCGAGAGGGAAATTTGTATATCACTAGTAAGAGCATAACTAATGTATATCAGGAAGGACAGGAAGTTAGTGGGGATGGAAGGCAGCGACAGATACTTTGAAACATTTCTAAGCCGTGGTAGAGTGAATCTTGCGTGTCCGAGGAGTCCGCAGTGGAATTGTAGATCAAAAAAGTTTTGAGTGCACGATGTTTAACAGGGAACAAGAAGCAGCAGAGTTCGAAAGCGCCAACCCGACAACCGCAGCCATAAAATTGGCTAAGTATGGAAAGGAACAGTAGTCGGTCGGATTCGTCATGTGAGGATATAGATGGAGATGAAAATATGTCAGCCAGCGAATGTTGGAACCCACGATCATAGAAAAGCGACTAAGTATATAACCACAAAGTGATAATACATGGGAAGAAGAAAAGGGAAAAAGGACTAAGGAGTCTGCGGTGGAATTGTAAATCACAGAAATTTTGAGTGCAATATGTATATCACATAACAAGAAGAAGTAAAGTTCGAATGCGCCAACCTGAAACAGTGACTAACATGTCTCAGAACTTTTTGAGTGCAATACGCGTAACATCGAAGAGGGTATGATAGGACAGTCCAGAGGGGAATTTGTATATCACTAGTAAGAGCATAACTAATGTATATCAGGAAGGAGAGGAAGTTAGTGAGGATGAAAGGAAGCGAAAGATACATTGAAACATTTCTAAGCCATGGTAGAGTGAAGCGTGCAAGTCCAAGGAGTCCATGGTGGAATTGTAGATCACAGAAATTTTGAGTGCGCGATGTATAGCAGGGAACAAGAAGCATCAGAGTTCGAAAGTGCCAACCTGGCAACCGCGGCCATAAAATTGGCTAAGTATGGAAAGGAACAACGGTAGGTCGGATTCGTCATGTGAGGATATAGATGGAGATGAAGATATGTCAGCCAGTGACCGCTGGAACCCACGATCATAGAAAAGCGACCAAGTATATAACGACAAATCGATAATACATGGGAAGAAGAAAAGGAAAAAAGGACCAAGGATTCTGCAGTGGAATTGTAAATCACGGAAATTTTGAGTGAAATATGTATATCATGGAACAAGAAGCAGCAAAGTTTGAATGCGCCAACCCGAAACAGTGACTAACAATTGGATATTTTGTGAACCCGTCAACATGAGGATCCAAAATAGGCTGACAAGGTCTCCCTAGAAGACGTGAGGCCCTGACGGTCAAATTGTATCATTCAGAACATTTGAATGCATAATCTATAACACGGAAGAGGGGACGATGTCGGAACCTGGTAGTCAATTTGTATATTGCGGAGGGTCGTATGCCAACTGTTTCGTATTAGTGTGTGCAGTTGTGACTAGTAAGAGTGACTAGTAAGAGCATAACCAATGTATATTAGGAAGGACAAGAAGTTAGTGGGGATGGAAGGCAGTGACAGATAGTTTGAAACATTTGAGCACCGTGGTAGAGTGTAGCCTGCAAGTTCGAGGAATTTGTGGTGGGATTGTAGATCACGAAAGTTTTGAGTGCAAGATGTACATCACGGAACAAGAAGCAGCAGAGTTCCAAACCGCCAACCCGGCAACCGCGGCCATAAAATTGGCTAAGTATGGAAAGAAACAGTGGTCGGTCGGATTCGTCATGTGATTATATAGATGGAGATAAAGATATGTCAGCCCGAAAACACTGGAACCGGCGACCATAGAAAGGGGACTAAGTATATAACTAGAAATCCATAATATACGGGAAGAAGAAAAGGGAAAAGGGAATAAGGAGTCTGCGATGGAATTGTAGATCACGAAAATTTTGAGTACAAGATGTGAACCCAGTAGTCAATTTCTATATTGCAGAGGGCCCAATGCCAATTGTTTTGTACCATTGTGTTCAGTTGTCACTAGTAAGAGTACAACCAATGTATATTAGGAGCGACGGGAAGTTGGTGGGGATGGAAGGAAGTGGCAGATACTTTGAAACATTTGTGAACCGTGGTAAAATGAAGCTTGCGAGTTCGAGGAGTCCGCAGTGGAATTGTAGATGAAAATTTTTTTGACTTGAAGATGTATATCATGGAACAACAAGCACCAGAGTTCGAAAGCGCCAACAGGGAAAGTGCGGCCATAAAATTGGCTATGTATGGAAAGGAACAGCGGTTGGTCGGATTCCTCATGTGAGGATATAGATGGAAATGAAGATATGTCAGCCCGCCAATGTTGGAACCCGCAATCATAGAAAAGCGACTAAGTATATAACCAGAAGGCGATAACACACAGGAAGAAGAAAAGATAAAAAGGGCTGAGAGCGAAGTGGAATTGTCGAGAACGAAAATTTCGAGTGCAAGATGTATATCACAGAACAAGAACTAGCAAAGATCGAAAGCACCAACCCAAAACGGTACCATTTCGTGAACTCGACAACAGGAGGATCCAAAACAGGCTGACAAGGTCTCTCCAGAAGATGTGAGGCCCTGATGTTCAAATTGTATTGCTCAGAACATTTGAATGCATAATCTGTAACACGGAAGAGTGGACGATGTCGGAATCCGGTAGTCAATTTGTATATTGCAGAGGGTGTGATGCCAACTGTTTCATACCAGTGTGTCCAGTTGTCACTAGCAAGAGCTAATTTAGTATTGAAAATAATGTTTTTAGATACTGTTAGATAGTTGATAGGGATTACGATCCGTAAACAATGTTAATCTTGACCCCAGAATCCCTAGAGTTCGTTAGTCAATTTGTATATCGCGGAACTGCGAGCGCTATTTGGAGGACACAGAACAATAGAAGTGCAATGTTGAGACAGCTAGTGCGCAGGTCCGCTTGTAAATTTGTGTATCGTGGAATTTTGGGTGCTATATGTAGGGCACGGAACAATGGAGGCCCAATTTTTCGCCCATCCACCCGAGAACCCGCAATAAAAAGAGTGGTTAAGTATGGAATGCAGAATCCGTACATGCTCTATAAAATCTCATGTCCATACTTTATAGTCTGATAATACACGGGAAGAAAAAAAGGGAAAAAGGACTAAGGATTACGTAGTGGAATTGTAGATCACCGAAATTTTGAGCGGAAGATGTATATCAGGGAACAAGACACAACACAATTCGAAAGCGCCAACCCAGCAACCGCAACTCGCGGGAAATTCGAAACACAATTTTGAAGCTGTCAATCCGGGAACCCGCAATCGAAAAAGTGTGCAGTCCGAGAAGCTATCAGTCCCTGTATGAGATCCAATTGTGTATGAAGCAACCCAACATTGCAAACCTTAGGCAAACAAGAACAAGATGAAAATAACAACCTAGTTAAGAAGCACCAAAAGGCCCAACTACAGCGGCAGGACCGGAACCCTGCAAAGTCGAATCAAACCAAAATAAACAACACACAGTGAAAAAACAAACAAGCAACAACCAGTACACCAGGAATGATGCACTTCCAATCGCAGTTGCAGAACCCCAAACATGCAAACTGCAACAAGACGAACAGGCAAACAAGAACATCAAGAACAAGCAAATAAGAAATCAGTGGAGATACAAAAAACAAGCATGAACCAGTGAACCTGCAATGTCGTTGAAGCACAATATTGCCCAAATTGACTGCAGAGAACATTGCATATAAATAAATAAAAAATGGAAGAAAATGTATTGTAACAAGCCTGCTAAGTAAACATTCAATGCTGCCAAGCCTGTTAGGTAAACATTTAAGTCTGTCAGAAATGCTTTGTAAACATTTAAGAAAAAAATGCAATGTGGCAGGTCTCTAACGTACCCAAAAATATTTATTATAATTTACGTAACAATATTTCGAACAGTAGAGAATGTATTTGTAGGACAAACTATGGATACAGTAGCATATCAAACATTGGGATAAATTTAGTGAGCAGAAAATGCTAAGACAAACATTCGAACTAATGCTAGCATTAATTCACCTTCAAGCAATGCATAAGATTCAAAAAGACTGTATACGATGAAAAAGTTTGGATATGCTAACATATAAAACATTGGGAGTAGCAAAGTCGACAATAAGACCTCCAATCTTTTATCCAATCAAATCATCACATATATGATACTTTTTATTATATAAAAATCAATGTTTCTTGTTCCCTACTTCCAACATTAGATATTACGCAAATATTTCTGGTCAAAGGACAAACTAATATGAGGTCAACGAATTATCGATCGCTATAGTCCCTCTATGCCTACGGCAGGGACTGACAGCTTCCCGGGCTACACACTTTTTCGATTGCGGGTTCTCGGATTGACAACTTCAAAATTGTGTTTTGAATTTCCCACGAGTTGCAGTTGTCGGGTTGGCGCTTTCAAACTATGTTGCGTCTTGTTCCCTGATATACATCTTCCGCTCAAAATTTCAGTGATCCAAAATTCCACCACGTACTCCTTAGTCCTCTTTCCCTTCTTTCTTCCCGTGTATTATCGGACTATAAAGTATGGACATGATATTTTATAGAGCATGTACGGATTATGCATTCCATACTTAGCCACTTCTTTTATCGTGGGTTCTCAGGCAGGCGGGCAAAAAATTGGGCCTCCATTGTTCTATGCCCTACATATAGCACCCAGAATTCCGCGATATACAAATTGACAAGAGGACCTGCGAGATGGTTGGCTTAACATTACACTTCTATTGTTCTGTGTCCTCCAAACAGTGCTCGCAGTTTCGTGATATACAAATTGACAGACGGACTCTAGGGTTGTCGGGGTCAAGATTGCCATTGTTTATGGATAGTAATCCCTATCAACTATCTAACAGTATCTAAAAACATTATTTTCAATACTAAATTAGATCTTGCTAGTGACAACCGGACACACTGGTATGAAATAGTTGGCATCATACCCTCCGCAATATACAAATTGACTACTGGATTCCGACATCATCCGCTCTTCCGTGTTACAGATTATGCATTCAAATGTTTTGAGCGATACAATTTGAATGTCGGGGCCTCACGTCTTCTGGAGAGACCTTGTCATCCTGTTTTGGATCCTCCTGTTGTTGGGTTCACAAAATGGTACTGTTTCAGGTTGGTGATTTCGATCTCTGGTAGTTCTTTTTCCGTGATATACATCTTGCACTCAAAATTTCCATTCTCTACAATTCCACTGCACACTAAGCCCTTTTTCCCTTTTCTTATTCTCGTGTGTTATCGCCTTCTGGTTATATAATTAGTCACCTTTCTATGATCGGGAGTTCCAGTGTTGGTGGGCTGACATATCTTCATTTCCATCTATATCCTCACATGAGGAATCCGACCAACCGCTGTTCCTTTCCATACATAGCCAATTTTATGGCCGCGCTTGCCCTGTTGGCACTTTTGAACTCTAGTTCTTTTTGTTCCGTGATATAGATCTTCAAGTCAAAACTTTCGTCATCTACAATTCCACCGTGGACTCCTTGAACTCGCAAGCTTCATTTTACCATGGTTCACAAATGTTTCAAAGTATCTATCACTGCCTTCCATCCCAACTAACTTCCTGTCGTTCCTAATATACATTGGTTGTGCTCTCACTAGTGACAACTAAACACAATGGTACGAAACAGTTGGCATCGGGCCCTCCGCAATATAGAAATTGACTACCGGGTTCACATCTTGTACTCAAAATTTCTGTGATCTACAATTCCACTGTGGACTCCTTAGTCCTTTTTCCCTTTTCTTCTTCCCGTGTATTATGGCTTTTTGGTTATATACTTAGTCCCCTTTCTATGGTCGTTTGTTCTAGAGTTGGAGGGCTGACATATATTTATCTCCATCTATATAATCACATGACGAATCTGATCGACCGCTGTTGTTTTCCATACTTAGCCAATTTTATGGCCGCGGTTGTCGGGTTGGCGGTTTGGAACTCTGTTGCTTCTTTTTTCATGATGTACATCTTGCACTCAAAAATTTTGTGATTTACAATTCCACCACAGACTCCTCGAACTCGCAGGCTTCACTCTACCACAGTTCTCAAATGTTTCAAACTATCTGTCACTGCCTTCGATCCCCACTAACTTCTTGTCCTTCCTAATATACTTTGGTTATGCTCTTACTAGTCACTCTTACTAGTCACAACTACACACTGATATGAAACTGTTGGCATCTGGCCCTCTGCAATATACAAATTGACTACTGGGTTTCGACATTGTCCCCTCTTCCGTGTTACAGATTATGCATTCAAATGTTCCGAATGATACAATTTGACCGTCGGGGCCTCACGTCTTCTAGGGAGACCTTGTCAGCCTATTTTGGATCCTCGTGTTGACGGGTTCACAAAATCTCCAATTGTTAATCACTGTTTCGGGTTGGCCCATTCGAACTTTGTTGCTTCTTGTTCCATGATATACATATTGCACTCAAAATTTCCGTGATTTACAATTCCACCACGGACTCCTTGGTCCTTTTTCCCTTTTCTTCTTCCCATGTATTATCGCTTTGTGGTTATATACTTGGTCGCTTTTCTATGATCATGGTTTCCAGCGTTCACTAGCTGACATATCTTCATCTCCATCTATATCCTCACATGACGAATCCTTCCGACCACTGTTCCTTTACATACTTAGCCAATTTTATGGCCGCGGTTGCCGGGTTGGTGCTTTCGAACTCTGTTGCTTCTTGTTCCCTGCTATACATTGCGCACTCAAAATTTCTGTGATCTACAATTCCACCACAGACTCCTCAGACTCACAAGCTTCACTCTACCATGACTCAGAAATGTTTTAAAGTATCTATCACTTCCTTCCATCCCCACTAACTTCATGTCCTTCCTGATATACATTAGTTATGCTCTTACTAGTGATATACAAATTTCCCTCTAGACTGTCCTATCATACCCTCTTCGGTGTTACGCATATTGCACTCAAAACGTTTTGAGACATGTTAGTCACTATTTCGGGTTGGCGCATTCAAAATTTGTTGCTTCTTGTTCCATGATATACATATTTCACTCAAAATTTCCATGATTTACAATTCCACCGTGGACTCCTTAGTCATTTTTCCCTTTTCTTCTTCCCATGTATTATCACTTTGTGGTTAGATACGTAGTCACTTTTCTATGATCGTGGGTTCCAGCGTTCACTGGATGACATATCTTCATCTCCATCTATATCCTCACATGATAAATCCGACCGAACGTTGTTCCTTTCCATACTTAGCCAATTTTATGGTCACAGTTACCGGGTTGGCGCTTTTGAACTCTTCTGCTTCTTGTTCCCTGTTATACATCGTGCACTCAAAACTTTTGTGATCTACAATTCCACCACGGACTCCTCGGACTCGCAAGCTTCACTCTACCACGGCTCAAAAATGTTTCAAAGTATCTGTCGCTACCTTCCATCCCCACTAACTTCATGTCCTTCCTGATATACATTAGTTATGCTCTTACTAGTGATATAAAAATTTCCCTCTCAACTGTCCTATGATACCCTCTTCGGTGTTACGTGTATTGCACTCAAAAAGCTCTGAGACATACAATTTAAACCTCATGCCCTCACCTCCAACGGTTGTACCTTGTAACCCTATTTTGAAGCTACTTTTTCCTGTACTCGCGACCTCCGTACTTTCTTACTATGCAATTAGAAACCTTTCATAGTAACAGTTGACCATGCATGAATCGTCAATATTGTCATTAATGAGTGAAACAGTCAAGGAGATCTCCCATTATTATGCATTAAACCAAGATCTGCGGAGATTTATATTGACCCTTCTGATTGTTCATATCGAACACGCGTCATCATGTTGGCCCGCTCAATAAATCTACAATGCTTAATCGCTCATTGCCGTATCTGCCATGTTCACATTTCTATGTATGCAATTACTAGTGTTTAATGTTAACAACGCATCATGCAACAACCATCCAAATTGTCATTAATGAAAGAAAGTCTCGAGGAGATCCCCCATTCACACGCATTGGACCAATATTTGCACAGGGTTATGTTATCCCTTCCAACATTTCATTTCATTCATCGTCTGGAGAAAACAAACGTTCTTGTATACCTATGGCAGAAGGTCGACAACAGTTTTGTGGAGATACAGTAAATATCTTCGTACATCGGGACCAGAACTTCCAGTGGTCCAGGGCATACTTTTACTATTCATTCCATTCTTCCTAGAACGAAGTGATTTGGACCTCTGAAATCGCTCGTGCAGGCTGCGTCCCTGAGGTTTTTGACTGTAAGGAGGTGGTCTCTTGGTGCGTCGAAAAATATATTCCAAGTCAAAGAATTCTTCCACTACGTGACCATTCTCTTGTTTCTTTGTCACCTTAGGTCTTCCACAAGATGTTAAAATTGTCGGAGCCAACATTGACCTTTAGAGGACAAGACTACAAGAAATTCCTAGAAAAACATGATAACGGGTTGGACATCTTAGCCGAGTTCCTCGAAGACCCGACAATAGTTCCTGAAGATATCACAAAGTTGCAGGTAAGTTCCTTTAGAAATCCATTCCGGGGAATTGCTTGGTTGTTCACAAGAATATCGGGACAGGCATCGACAACAAACATTTCCCATATAATTATCTATATTTTGTACTTCACAGTCAAGGAAAAATTAATTTTCGATTGGGGAAAGATAATTTCCATTGAGATCTGTTCCCAATTGTCACGATTCAAAGAATCAAATAAATTTTATATGTCATCCTACTTGATTTCTGCAATAGTACATTGTTGTCCGTTTCCAAAACTTTCTCTTTCCAACAAAATAAACTGTGGATTCGACCCAGTAACATTCTAGTACCAGGTCCTATGGAGGCACAAGACCTCCCATTATTTTTATGAAGTTTTTAATGGCTTTGTCTCAGTTTTCAAAGATTTATTGTTAGGGAAGGATGCTCCACGGATGTTTGGCCAGGCAACCATGTTTTTGAACAAGAAGGACACACTTGAAGAAAAGGAAAATCACAGTGTACTAATGGTCTTTGGCTCTAAGGAAAATCCTGCTTTCCTTCCATGCCACATCACAGACAAGATGTTTGTTGCAGAAATAGCAAGGCAATACAACCACTGGTTGCATTTTTTCCATGACAAGAAAAAAAAACAGTTCATTCCTCTACCCTGGAAAGTCGGAGACTTCATGTGCAAAAACATCAACAAGATTGACGATTTTGCCGGCCATTTCAAGAAATTGAACCTAACGTATGCTGAAAGGCTAAAAGGGTTCGACCCTAATGGGATTTTTTGAGAACGTTTATTGGCAGTTGGATTTAACAACTCTTTTATCCATAGACACCTGACCAAAGAGAGGGACAATGATGACAACAATCCTGCTTCTGGTGATTGCGACGCAGAGACATTGCAAAGTGCGACTGAATTGTATAGACAACAGGGAAAAGTATTAGATGAGAGGAGTATCCAGTCCCCCACCAGCACTCCCAAGAGAACGACATCACAGAGCATCACTTCAATGGCCCACTCGAGTAAAACCCAACCCAGAAATCTTTGAACGGAGGAGGAGATAAGAACCCTCCTCGCATAAATATTGATAGTTCTCACAAAATTCCACTAACGAAGAAGAAAAAAAACAATGCAGAGCAGGTGGACGAACCCGAAATTGAAAGTGAACAAGTGCAACTTGAAATTGAAACTGAGCACATGCAAAAAATTGGGTCGTCTGCAGTGGAAATAGCTAAGACCAAATTTTTTTACGAAGATGAATCCTTCATATTCCAGAGCATTGTTTTTGAAAGACAATCTAAAAGTATGGTGATTGAAAAGAGAGATGTAACAAACAGGAAAGGAAAATCTCGCACAGAGATTAACTTTAGGAAAATGCGGCTGACCCAAATCTCCCTATTTCACAAAGTAACCGGTGATGCTCTTCATGATTCCATTGGAGGAATTGAAGTGGAAAATGCCAGACTAAAAGACCGCCTCAACAAATTTGAGCAGGCTTTCATTGCCACCCCAAAATTTGCCAGTCCTTTAGCAAAAAATGTGCCTGCTACCACTGCAGCCAAGATGAAAGTATAATCTACTCTCCTTTCATGCTCTAGAGCCCTTATAGAGAATAACATCAACAAAAGAATGCAGCTAGTTACTGAATCCTGGGAAACATTGCAAAATTTAGTTCCCTTTAGAAAGAAGGCAAATGATTTTCTCAAACATTTGGAGGCAAATTTAAATAATGACCAACGTTTCTGTGAAGAGGTGTTGGCCGCTTTTTCCAACCATGTCGTCAACACATCAAAACTGAAAATAATGCAAGAGAAACTCCCCTCCCCAAAGCAGACCAAAAAAGTAAAATCATGTTGGAAAAAGAAAGTTAAGAACCTGGAGCTCATTGTCGAATCCTATAAACAAGCCATATCAGAAAAGGAAGAATTATTCACAACCTTGATCAAAATAGACCTAGCCGGAAGTACCAACAAGGTTTAAGACCCAAACTTAATTCTCAAATCCTTATCAATGACCAAAGAAGCCTTCCATGAACAACTTGATATTTTAAAGGGGTTGTCTTTCGAAACGTTTTATGACATAGTTGAACATCGTGTAGATGAGCTCGAGCACTAGGTACTGGACTATTCGGCACACAATGAAGAAATTGAACAGAGTCTGCATAGTATTTCAATGGATCTAATGAAATTAGAAAATGACCTTTACGACATAGAAATCCAAGATGAAATCAACATGGCCCCCATGAGAAGCTACATCGAATAATGGTTCCAATAGAGAATGGACAACCTCGTTCAGGAAGGGCAACAACCAGTCGACATGATTCCACTGACCATCGATGACAACAACAAAAATGCATCGACTTCATAGTAAGTCTATACTGACATCTTGTTTTCTTTCTCAATCCAGTTTAAGTCTATACTATCATCTTCTTTTCTTTATCAATCCAATTATTACCTCTTTAAATAGAAAACTATAACCAAACACTCATCACTTCTACGTTCTTCTTTTCAGGTCTTCCTCTCTACCATCGCGCACTTCTTTTTTTGGCATTCCTAATTCTTGTAATTATTTCTTTTTATGGTTCACGGGAGCCGCAATCCCAGTCTATATGACAAACACATTTAAATTTCCAGAAATATGTAACAAACATTATTAATTTTTGATAAATTTCAAAGAAAACTATTTTGGGAATGCCTTTATTGTATGCTAAATTTTGGGTGTCCAGGAACCTTTGTTCTTTGTTTCAAAGAAAACTGATTCGGGAATGCTACATTTTTTGTGTCCTATTCTATGCTAAAAGAAATTTGTCCACGAACCTTTCTTGATGTAACAGACGTTCTTACTTTCACACAAAACTAATTTAGGAATGCCTTTGTTGCACGATGTTTTTTTTTTTTACAAGAACGGTTAGGCTGCATTAAGCGGCATTCTGGCAAGCCAGAATCAGAAAGTTACAAATCTCAAGAAGGTTGGTGACCTCTAACAGTGCTGCCAACCTTCTTGTTAATGTCTTGGGAGACCAATCCCATCTGCTTCTTGAGCTAATTCGAGAAAATGACAAAAAATGCATACATGAGTAAATTCTCACAAACTATGAGCACAGTAGAAGACAGAAGCAAAGCATTAAACTGAGGGGGATGAAATTTTTCCCTTAAAGTAGGGATCCATATTTTTCTGAGAACCTAAAGAAATGTTGGAGGTCGCCTCCTTTTCTCTGCGCACTTTGTTGGTCCTTCACCCTCGGGTAAGGGGTGGAGACTGAACTGAGTTGTCTTCAGGTTCAGAAGTTTCCACTGAGCCGCTAGAGGGGACTGAAACAACTAGACCTGCAGGGGCAGAGGGTTCCGGATCTGAAGCCCGAATTTCTCTCGCTGCTACTGAATCTGGGGGGGTGGAATCCGGAAGGCTTTCGTCTGCTAGAGGATCTTCCTTAACTGTTGTTTCTTCTGGATCTAGGGCATCATCTTCCTTCAGCGCATCAAAGCTGTTTTTATTTTCTAGAGTTGCCTCTGCTGAATGAGTGGCCTTCGGAGCCTGGGGTGGTGGATCCTTTCGCCTTGGCTGCCTTTGTCAGTTAGATACTGGCTGAAAATCATCTTCTTTGACTGGTCCCGGCTCCTCAGAGGCTTTGGGGCAGCTTTTTGCGAAATGACCGTAAGCATGGCACCAGAGGCACTTAAAAGGAATCTGCTCATAGTCCAGCTCTTGGATATGGCACCATTCCCCCAGGGAGAGCTTAATGGCTTCCGGAAGGCCTTTCTCGAGGTTAACCTCAACACAAATACGAGCGTAGGTAAACTGATCCCCTTTCAGCTCCACACTGTCCAGGAAACGCCCAAGCTTATTTCCAATGTCCTCCAGAGATCTTTTCCCCCAGAGATGCAAGGGAAGATGAGGCAGCCTAACCCAAACAGGGGCTGCGGTTATCTCGGCTCTAGGATTGAAGTCAAGAGTCTAGGGGGCTAAGAACAGCCCTCTCAACCCCATGAAATAGGGTCCAGATCTGAAAACTAGATCACGGTCCTTTGTCCTCGAGAAACTGAAGACAAAAAAACCCATGCCTACTGCGCACAGAGAAACGTTTACGTTTCCCTGTATCTGCGACTTCCAACGATCATCCATCCATGCCTCCACCGTTTTGGGGCTGGGCCATAACCCCATAAACTTTCTGATGAGGGCCTTTTCTGCTAGAAAGAGGGCAATATTACAAGGCTCCTCTGGAGATAGCTCCAGAGAAGGGATCTCCTCCATCTTCTTAACAAACTTAGACGAGAGAGAAGGCTTGGATTTAGGTCTTGCCGAGCGGACTAACGCTTTGAATGCTTCCAAAGGATCTTCTTCCATCTCGGCATTCGGATCTGGGGCCATCGTAGCAGGGCGGCGACCACCAGCAAACAAGAAGATGGAGCAAGTCACAGAGGCAAGCCAAGACCACTGCTCCAAAACGCATGCAAAAACTTAGGAAAACGCAGGCAAAACACAGGAGGGACGCTCTGAAAAATGCCGATCCACGACCCTGTATGCAAAGAAAGCAAGGGGAACCCTGATCGGATGCTACAGACGAAGATCCGCGCCCCTGCAATCGAAAAACCAGAGCGGAGGCGGCTAGGGTTTAGGCCCTAGCCACATTGACATTTCGCCTCGCTTCATCTTTGATGTCACTTCTTCTTGTTTGAACATGTGTATGAAACTCCTTTGTTGCACGATGTTGTTACTATTCTATTGTGTGCTAGATTTTTTGTTTTGATAATTTGATAAATTTCTATATTTTTGTGTCCAGAAGCATTTGTTTTAAAGCAAACTAATTTGGGAATGCTAAATTTTTGTGTATTTTTGTATACTATTTTTTTTGTGTCCAGGAACCTTTTAAATGTTGATGTCATTTCCATAAATATCTAATAGACATTATTAATTTTTGATAAATATCAACGGAATGCCTTTGTTGCACAACGTTGTTAGTATTCTATTGTATGCTACCTTTGGGTGTCTAGGAACCTTTGTTGTTTCTTTCAAAGAAAATTGTGCTACTTTTTTTTCTCCACAACCTTTCTTCATCTGACAGACATTATTACTTTCTAAGAAAACTAATTCAAGAATGCCTTTGTTGCACGACGTTGTTACTACTCTATTGTATGCTAAATTTATGGTGAGTGCTAAATTTATGGTGAGCCTTCCTTCCATGACATTCTTACTATTCTATTCTATGCTAAATTTATGGTGTCCAGGAACCTATAATTTGATAAATTTCAATTTCTTTTCTAACCAAGAGGCCTTGTTTTAAAAAAAACTAATTCGGGATATGGTGTCTAGGAACCTATAATTTCATAAATTTCAATTTATTTTCTGTCCAAGAGCCCTTGTTTTAAAGAAAACTTATTCAGGAATGCTACAAACCTATGTGACAGACAATATTACTATTCTATTGTATGCTAATTTTTTTGTGTCCAGCCTCCTTTTAAATCTTTCCTCTACTATCAAACTTAGATACTAGGAACCTTTGTTGATGTACCGGACATTATTAATTTTTGATAAATTTCAAATAAAACTATTTCGGAAATACTAAATTATGCATGGATACCACATGTACTTCAACTTCCTACCCACGTGTCTATACTCGGTCGCATTTATTCTCATTCCACCCTGGCAGGGACTACGCTTCCATGCAGCACTTGTTTTAATGGCTTATGATTAATAAATCAACAAATATAATTATTGATTTCTTCATTTTTGTTCTTCATTGTATTTGCTGGGACTTTCATGATGATGCCCTTATGTATTGTATTTTGTTGTACTAAAATAAATTCTTTTATTGTGAAAAGGAAATAATTTATCTTTGATTTAAATACTTATATAATCAAATAATTTGTTTTTTATTTAAATACTTATATAATCATTTTCCATACCCACCCACAATTCACTAGATAATTTTGATCACCCACAGTGTATTAGATCATTTTTTATTGATTAGGCAAGGCATACTATTCATACTACATTGCAATCTATTTTATAAGATGCCAATATCTTTTGGGACATTACTTTACATAGAAATAATGTAAAAAGTAAGTAGAGGAAATTTAATAATGTGTCTAATTTTCATTAAATGATATTTAGTTAAAAGAAATTTTTCTATGGATAGTAATTAGTTTGATGTTGTAGAGGTCTTTCAACTTAAAATTATTGTGTGTTTGATTTGTCCTAACTTCACATAGAGAGATAAAGGGAAAGAGAGATACTTTATAGTTATATAAGTAATATCAAGACATCACAAGATCTAGACCCAAATAAATCTTTGATTTTTATCTCTATATTCTATTAAAGGACGATACTTTCCTTGGTGCAACCACATTTCAATGAAATATTATATGTAATTAAAAACAAAATTCAACAAAACCACCATGTTAGAAAATAGAGACAACTTCTTAAGATGCATAAAACTTGCACATTTTCAACAAAATCACCATGTTGGTAGCTTGCACATTTTCAACAAAACCACCACATTGGTAACTTGTGCATTTTCAACAAAACCAGCAGGCTCGTAAATAACAATAACTTCTTTAGATGAATAAAGCTTGTACATTTTCTATTCTTGTCAATAAAAAATGGTAAAATGGTTAGAGCAACTAAATTAAAAGAATTTTGCATGGATCATTACAAATGTAAAACTTAATATCAAACTATAGGCATATGAGAAATTAAGAAATACGGTGTGCTTTTTTGGTTTACAAACAATCTTAAAATGTGTAAACACACTATAAATCAAGTGATCAAATATGCCCTTACAGTAAAGGAAAGAGACTTGTTTCAACTTTGTAGGCCTTTGTAGGAGATAAAAATTGTAGATGCAAAATCACCTAAAATGAATTTGGTACAATGTTTCCCATGTTACACCAACCCAACTATTCCAATGTGTAAAACACATAAGCATAACTACACCCAATACCCCTTTATAAGGAAGGGGTCAACTAAATATCCTACATTACATTATGTCTATATGCCACTTCAATATTCAAATTCTCTATATTCATAGCTTAATCACAAAGACAAGTTGTGGGCAAGCATATGGACTATCAAAGAGTGATTGGAAATGGGGTGAAAAAAATACTCTCTAAACTTGAATAAACTAAGAAAAGTACCAGGAACTAAACTTGTGAATCTCTCTATCAAATCATGATGATACAAAATAACAATATACCACTTTCAAAAGAACATAGGCCTATTATGTCAACAACCACTAGTTTGTCATGCAAAATTTCAACAATTGTCCTTGATCGACCAACCTAAAATGTAATTGTGCATTGCATTGGATAGACAACAATGTAAACATTAAATTAAAAATCCTTTCAAGTACAAGAAAAACTTCTTATTTGAATGCTAAGAACAAGAACATCGTGCTCCCATACATTAAAAAATCTTACCCCTAACACAATCTAAATAAAAAACCCTAGGCCCATAGACCCAGTGGAAGCATTGGAAATGGGACTAAGGTATGGTGTTTACCAAGTACAAGCTAACCCTCAACTATAAATGGCTTTAATTAAATCCTATGCTAGAATATCAACTAGATAAGCTATGGCCAATGAAGTCCAAGGAGAAGAGTTGGTTGTATACGTGAAGAGTAGTTAGAACCTAATCGCCCATAAATAAATTTCACATGGTTACTTACAATGGAATTTCATTCTTTGTAAATAACCAATTCAATTTTACAAATTGTGATGGATTTCATGCAAAGAAAAAATGGTTGCAACAAAGCAAATGCCTTCTCACTTTTTGGGTGATGTCACTTTAATACCATTCTTTCAATCAGAAACCCACATTGTTGTCAATTTGTTCCTCTCAACTTAGACGAAGATTTGCAATTCATGATTTACTTTTCTATTTTTTATGACATGAATGAGTATGATGTGGGAAGAGCAGTCTCCAACAACAGGCTCATTTCCTTTGCCACTGTTTTTGCATGAAATTTCTTTATTTCCTCCACTAAATTCTGGTTCCAGTGGTTTAAAGGAGAAGAGTTATGAGGACGATACCTCATCCTCATTCATTTTCAAGCCTCATGTAAAATTTTGCCCTTCTTCTTGCATGTCACCTCTAGGATGCATGATAACCCTCTTCTTTCAACTTCATATTTAAGCATGTTTTTTTTT
>JZKD02S2219411.1:406313-441986 GCA_000966675.3 Picea glauca
TTGAATGCAAATAGTCAAGAAAACTACAACATAAGATGCACTATTTTCACTCTCTAATCTTTGATGAAAAATAGTAACTAGAATTCCAAAATTGCATTTTTCGTAATTTTACAAAAAGAGTCATTGTGATGTAATTTAGTCAATAGTATATATTGGAAAAAGCAACTAAGGAAGATGATCTTAGTGTGCATGTATGTTTTCCAAATCCAAGTAAACTCATTGAAAGTTACAAGTTATCAATGGTCCAAAGAATTAGAGCAAACATTATCAAAACAAATTATCTTTTGGAAATTCATATTCTTTATTTATTTTGGAATTGAAGCATTTATTATCTATCATCATGTACATGTCATTCATCAATGTAAATGTGTTTATGAAATATTCTAAGATCAACATCAGACCCTGTAAACAACTATGCTAAGGTACCTCAATGTTTTTAAAATCCAAATTACAAATCAATGGTTGAGACGCCAATTCCCTTCATAGATAGGGCCATGCTAACAAATGTAGTCACATGCATGAAAGGGATCCCATTATGTTGCAAAAAGTAAAACTTTTAATTATTACTAAACAATTAGTAAGGATATGAAACAAAGGCTAACATGATTACTATTAAATAAATTAAATATGATTTTGCTTGGATGGCAGTTTTGGTGAACCCCAATGTGTCAACTAGCCAAAGTTCATTTCCAAAAAAAAACGGTGTAAAGACCCCGATCTTCAACTTTCAAACCAACTTTTTCAGCATTATTACCATTTTCAATTCTTTGGAAAATGAGTCCAATTTTCATCATCCACAAACCAATATACCATGAAAACTAAGATAGAAAGAGACAACTATGAATTTTGAGAGAAACAAATTGTGATTAAAACACCACCAACAAAGTTCTTCCCTAATGCCAACCCAAGAGGCTTATCAAAGTCAACTTCAATGGTATTTGAGGCACCTACTCTCACCTACAAACTTGGTAGGCTTTAATCTATAATCTGCTATTAAACTAGAGATGGGATCTACCATGAAAAAATTATTGTTCTTGTTCTTTTTGTTGCTATTCCCATATAGAAATTCACCACCCAAAGTGTTCAATGCATGTTGTAACATCCCCATTATAATCCCCAGTTTAATTAATGCTTATGTGGATATAATATGTGTCTATGGTCAAGCGATGTAATATGTGAATTGTATTTCAATGTTTTAATAATAAAAATGTGATGCCAGCTGCTAAGGGGACATGGACAAGATATGGGGGTTGAATTAATCCACAAGAGGGGGAAGTGTCTAGGATAATGTCCAAGAGTGGTCAAAGGGGGAATTACACATGTATATCAATTTAACCCATTTTCCTAAACTTGTCGATTGTATATGAACCTTTTGATGTCTGATTTAATGTTCCCAAAGCCAATCATTGAATACATGTAAGAGGGTGGGTGTGAGTGGTCACATCCTTCTGATTGAGTGTTCCCAAAGCCAATTGTTGAATACATGTAAGAGGGTGGGTGTGAGTGGTCACGTCCTAGAGTTACTGGGCACATGGGGGTTGAGTACAATCAGCTTGGGGAAGAGTGTGAGTCAAGAAAGGAAAGCCATAAGAGAGGAATGTATGGGTTGGGACAACAGTCAGAGAGGGGAAGAAAGAGAGCTTGGAGCTGGTGCTGTCATGGAGGACGAATTTTGGAGCATAGATGGAGTGTAACAGGAGCGAATTGGAGATGGATAATTGAAGAGATAGGTTTTCAGGCCGGAAGAGTAAACTCCTCTGTGAGTTGCACACTAAAACAACAAGTGGTTGTTGTTGGTTTGCTGATAGTTTTCCTAGCAGCAAGTTCCCTTGAGTTTCCAGCTGCGAGATTCCTAGTTACATGTGCTAGAGAGACCTTGATAAACGAATGGCACAATCCCTGGGCTATCCTTAATAATAAAAAAATGGTACATCCCTTGGGTTAACCCTGATAAACAGATGGTACATCCCTTGGGTTACCCTGATAAATGGATGATACATCCCGTGGGTGATCCCTAATAAACGAATGGTGCATTCCTTGGGTTTGGCATGTCAAGAGGAAGAGAGCTAATGGAAAAGTAGGGATAATTTTAGGAGAATATCAGTTGGATTGTGAGCTTTATGATCTGCAGGTGGATTGTGAGAGACCGCCCTCTTTTTTGGATTACTAGCCTTATCTCGGGGGTGACTGGATGTTGAGAATTGGAATAGTTAGTCTATGGTTGGGTGGAACGTTCATCCCAAGCATCTAGTTGCACGATTCTTGTTTAAAGATAAGTGTTTTATCTTGTACTGAGTTATTTACATGTGTTATTGTTGTGCATGAACTCTGCATGAATGATAATTATTTATATGCCGTTGTAAGGAATGGTTTAGTTGTATTTCATGTTGATTATTAGCATGTTTTAGATGCATTTGTTTTATGGTTACATACTGTAGCTAAATCTGTTATATTTAATGTAGTTGAAAGCTACAGGAAAAAGGCTAACAGTAAAAGAATTACATTAGTTTAGTAGAAATTTCATTTTTATGTGTATTCTGCATGTAATGTTGCTTAGTTGGAGGCTAGGTACGTTACAAATATGGTATCAGAGTTGATAATGAGAGAGTTTTGCATGATGTGGCCTAGCCTAGGTGGTTGAGTATGTTACAAAGTGGTATCAAAGCCAAATTTTCAATGTTGAGCCTGGATGGGTCGAGTTAGTAGAACACTGAAGTGGAAATCCGCAGAGAATTAACTCTGGAGTATGTCTACAACTTGTTTTATTAAATTACTGCAGTAAAAAATTAGAGGAATTTCAGGGGTAATGTGAAGAATTGAGCCTCTTTGGAAATTTTGAAAATAAGCAAATAAAAAATATTTGGGTATTTTTTTGTACAATGGCGTCGGCATGACGTGGAAGCCATGTGTCAGTTGACATGGTAGAAGAAAGATGTGTACTTCCACGGTGGAAGGTACATGTTGGACGGGATGACAGTTGTCGGGTGATGTGGAGCCATGTGGAAGGTTAAGTGTTAGTCCCATGAAACCGCGGTAAGATCTTGGAATTTGTCTAAGTTTTAAGCTATCGTGATTCCACGTAGATGGAAAAATGGTTAAGTTTTGGGACTTCTCAGACGGACTTATGAAAGGAAGTTACAAGTTTATGAGTTCGGGAATCCACGAGTCTGTGTAGATGGAAAAATGGCTAAGTGTTGAGACTTCTCGAACGGAATTATGAAAGGAAGGATTACAAGATTATGAGTCTGTGTTTCCGCAAGTCTGCGTAGATGAAATAAAAATCGTTAAGCGTTGAGACTTCTTGGATGAAGTTATGAAAGGAAGGTTACAAGTTTATGAGTCTATGAGTCTGCAAGTCCGTGAGTCTGCGAAGGAAAAAGAAGCTAAGTGTTGGTAGCGGGTTCATGGAAGGTATGAAGAAGAGATATGACTAGATTCACGGTGAATACATTAAGACATATCAATGGTGGAGATCTAATCAAGAAATGATCGAACGATTGTTGATAAATGTTGTTATGTTGCACATGCTAATGAATATTCCTTCATTGTTTTTCCACCATAACTTTCAACTCAGAGCTCGGATTGGGGAAAATGAATAGTCGTTGGAAAGATATTGAGAATTAGAAGAGATATGTCGACCCAAAGTTTTGATTTGGGCACTATATTTTCTTCAAAAATGACAAAAGTGAATTTTGTAGCAGTGAAAGACTGAAAATTGCAACTTGTAATTGTTGTAACTATTCACTCAAAACTCAAATTGAGACATGAGGATAGTTGTTGGAAATTTGTTTCGGAAATGAATGCATTTAATAAATCCTAATTGATATTAGTGCATTAATATTCTTAATAAATTAAAATGAAGAATGACCTGTAATTTAATTGACAAATATTTTGCAATATGCTTAATTCTAACAACAATTATTGCATGCACACTCTTGCAGAAATAGAGATACAGAAAAGATGACTTTAGTTCCTATATGAGAACTAGAGACATGGAGAATGATCAAGGGTTTTATAGCCATGAAGAAGAAATTGAAGGTCGGCATGCCGGCATGGGTAATGTTGAGACTGAGTTTAATGGGAAAAGAGATAGGCAGGGGACTGTAACAATGAGAAGCATGCAAAAAGAAGTGCCAATTTATAGGGCCGATAATGAGAGGATCATGAAGGCTCAATATGAGATACTTAAAATCCTAAATATACTATAGAAGAAAGTTAATAAGGACTCGGGCACAAAGCAAACAACTAGTGCTCGACAAGTATCATCATCAAGATCCCATAGAAAAAGAGATGATCATGGGATTCATAGGCAATCAAGAAGCATGGGTAGACGCCATCATTCTCCAAGGTATTCCACCAGAAGAATGCATGCAACTTCAGGTCTAGGGAGCATCCAAAGTGTGTCTCTTGTTCGGAAGCAAAGGAGAAGACCTGAGGCAGACATATTGCAGGGTGAACTTAGGAAGATTAAGCCACCAAATTTCAATGTTGAGCACAGGAAAGGAGAAGAGGTAGAGGCCTCGTTGTTGGAAATGAATAAATAATTCCAGCTACATGAATACCCATCCCGGGTAGAAGCTAGAATTTCCACCTACCACTTGCAAGGGAAGGAAATTGTTGGTCCTAAGATCTGCACTTGATTGCTAAGGGCAGAGCTAGGCCACCTCAATTGTGGGAATGATTGGTTTTTATAAGTTTGGTTTATTTGTTTTGATGGTCAGTTGATAGATGAGGTTCAAGGGTAGGGGTCTAGTTGGACTATTCCACAATATTCACCACAATGTTTCCATGGCATGCATTATGGTGTAGCAAATAAAGATATAAAAGTAGAACAGAAAACACTGACAAGCATACAATTTGTCACTTGCATATAGAAATTGTATATCTAACACATTGCATTAAACCTAAAACAATACTTGGAATACATTTATCAATAGGTTGTAAGCACATTAGTTGAAAGAGAAAGAATATTTGCTTTGCAAAACATTTAACATGCATCGAAATAACAAGAAAAGACAAGCAAGATTGAGAAAGACAGTCTATTCACCAGAAATTATATTCACTGAGTAGAACAATTTGCAGATATTACACTTCATAAGCCCAGTCTATATATTGATAGCTTGATGCACCCCGAAAAGTTGAACCCCTTTACATTCTCATATTCTTCTATTTATCCACCAAAGGGATTCGAATACCTATCTTTGATCTTAAATGCTAGGTTTAATCTCTTCACTACATTTAGATTTGTAGGTCCTAAACTTCACCATTCAATTATGATTACTATTCAAGAACACTTCTTTGTATTGGGTGAAGTAGAGTTTAGATGCTAATTTGTAGGGATAACTTCCTCTTTTCTGGGCCCATAAATTTGACCTAATCAAAACATTGTTTTATCAAAAAGATATTTTATTACAACTGGTTTTAGTATCTCAAACTAAAACAAAAGGTTCTCTAACTAAAACTAGAGTCATTGTTGATAACAGAAGTGTAGGAGTTGCACAACAAAAGTCTTCAAAGGATGGAACTTGTTTTTAACCTCGCACGGATCCACACGTATGCCACTAACTGAAGAAAGGACTTCAATACTGGAGAAAAACTTGCACAAGCTTCATAATTCCTTACTTTTTGACAAAACACACTTAGATGATTTCCTTTAGGAACATCCAGGTCTTTTGATGTTTTTTCTACAACTTTTGGTACTTTTTTTGTAACTTTGAATGTTGCATCTCAAGTGTTTGATTTTGTTGTTGCAACTCTTGAATATGTTGCCTCATAGTTTCATTTTGTTGTTTGAGGGTTTCCACCCATTGTTTACTGTCCTCCATTTCCTTGTTGTCTTCAACTTTAGGATTGATCTTTGTTTCCATTGTGTTTCCATTTTTAGGTTCATTCTCTGCATCAACATCAGGCCTATTGAGATCAATGGAGAGCTTAGTTTTCCTAGGTATCATCTCACACATGGGCTTCTTCTCAGGTTTGTCTCTAATGTTGTCTTTCACAAGCTCATGTACCTTCAACATTTCCCTCCCTACCTCTAGTTTGGTCTCTTATAAAATCTTCTCTAGGACATGCTCTGTTTTTGGACCAGTCTCTTCTAAATCTTCTCTGGGTCTGGACCTATGGTGTACTCTATTTCCAAATCAAAAAACTTAATACCTGAGCCCTGTCCCTTATTGCTCTTATTTTTGGTCTTGCCCGTTGGCATTTCCTTCAAAGTTTGGATGGCCATTTCTTCCATGTTGGTAAACCCAAGGGTCTCTTCTCCAGTATCTTGATATTCTATTACAATCAACTTATGCTCCTTGAGGGATGGATTAAAAAAGGCTTTGGAGTTTATCCTCAACTGGTTGGTCAACCTAGTCTTCTGATTTGGTTTACTTGGCATTTCTGGAACCTGTTTCCCCTTTTTCTTTCTACCCTTTTTTTCCTCAGGAGGCTCCCCAATCTGTGTGTCATATGGCACAAATTAAATTGCATCTTCTTCAGGGATAACCTACTTATTCTTTTGTTGTTTGCTTGGTTTCAATTTAGGATATTTTTCTACCTGCATAATAGTGGGTATAGGTTCGACCTATAGTTGCTCAGGAGATCGTTGGACTACTAGACAAACTTGTTTTTTACCATTTCTGACATATACTTTATCATCTTCTATTGCCCTCTGTTTCACTCTGGATGACCTCAGTTGCCTCTGAGTTATTTCATCCTTTTCTGGAGTGATGGATCTTTCTTTGACATATCTGGTCCTTCTTTTTGCAGGCAGGGTTTGTTCTTTGGAATGTTGGATGGATTTTTATGAACTTCCATACTCTATGGAAACCCTAGTTGCCCGGGGAACTTCAATTTCATGTTCTGATGGTTGATGTTCATTTGGCTCTTCATCCTGTAACCCTAGAGATATTATAAGTTCTGACCAAGACATTCCCAATTCACTGAGAGCATAAATAACTAGTATTTTTATAAATCCCTGATGGTAGAGGCTTTTGTGAGCAGTTTTTGGATAGTTATTGACTCGTTTGGACATCTTGGTTAGGATTTTGAGAAGCTAGAATGGGAGATTCATCCCCTTATCACCATTTAGATGCATGAGAAATCTGAGATGGTAGCAATGGAAAATCGAAAACCTACCCTCTCCAGTGATGTACCTCTGAATTTCCGACGGGATGCCTCTCCATTCTTCTCTCAGCCATTCGATCAGGATGCCTTGGCTCCAATCTAGGCTCTGATGCTCTGCTACCAGAAACTGGTTGCACATCTTAGACGATAACTTCCCTTTCTTGAACCACCTCTCGCCACTGATAGGGAGAGCACATGCTATAGCAATAAAATGCTCTGTTACATGGATGATTACATCCCCAACTTGTGTCTGGTATCCATCAAAGTTTTGTGAAAAAATTAGAGCAATTTTTGTATGGTGTCCATTGAAAGCACAAATGAAATCGTACCACTCACCCCTGATGAATATGTCCCTGATCTCTAGTCTGGCTTCGAACAATTTGAACCCTGTTGGCTTTTCCCTCTGAAGATGCTAGTGCTCTCGTGGTGGTATCATCATACCCTAACTTCCCTTTCTTGACAATGGTGGCCAATACCATACGCCACTTAGGGTTCGCTCAATATCTACAATGAAACCTGCACAGGGAAACAATTGGCATGATTTCAAGGCTAATAGGAAACATGAGTGTGATTTGGGTGTCAATGGACTTTAATCAAACTTTAAAATATGTTTAAGTCATGAAAACTCATAAAATCGAAGTCTGTCTGTTGATTACAAGAATGTTGGCATTCTTGCAATCAACACTTTTACACCTGTAGGCCTAGGTTAACTCTTTTTTTATGCATCGGTGATATAAAACATGGTGATAGGACTTGTCCAAACATTCTTGCAATCAACACTTTTACACATATAGGCCTAGGTTAACTCTTTTGTGATCCATCGGTGATATAAAACATGGTGATAGGACTTGTCCAAACTCGAATCAAGATCTTACTCAACCTTATAGAAAGAAAAAAAACTAACATTAAACAAAAATGGGAAGACATAAAACAAAATAACTTAACACATAATGAAGAAGAAAGACTAACTAAGAGCTAGGTTGATAGATGAATAGGTTGGTTTCATGAGTAGAAGGGAGAGGTGCAGGCCTAGGATCTAACAACAACCATGTGGTGGGATCAACTTAAGCAATCCAAGAACCTTGATGAGAAAAGAATCCCATGGATGAAGTTCAAAGTATATTTCCAAGACAAATATTTGTCTGAGCATTACTATGAAAGAAAGATGAAAGAGTTCTTTGAACTCAAGTTGGGAACCATGAAAATGGAGGAATACAAGAAGCAGTTCTTTGAATTGTTGAAGTATGTTCACCTCATCAAGGATGAGAAAGTCAAAATCCAAATATTTCTAAGTGGGTTACCCTCTTTCTATAGTGATAAGATTCAATATGACAACCCCAAAACCTTGGAGGAAACCATAAGGAGAGCAAGACATATGTATGAATAGAGCAAAGGAAGACCATTTTTCCCAAAATCTTGGAATGACAAGATGAAGGATAAGAAGGATCAAAGGAAGAAGGATTGTAAGCCACCCTTTTTTGGGAATAATTTCCTAGCGAATCAGCATGGTCAAGTCACCCAAAAAGAAGAGAAGACTGCAGATTCATTTGGAAAAAGGCCAAGGCAGCAGTCAGTGCAATGTTGGGGATGTGGCGGAAATCATCTACATAAGGATTTCCCTCACAAAGGAAAAAGAATTGGGACTGTCCACAACATTCAACAGGGTAAAACAATGGAAGACATGTGAGGAAGCAAGCCAAGGAGTTATGCAGCCTTGGACAACAAGCAGGCAGAGTATCAATTCCTCATGATTGAAGTGGAAGGTAAGATCAATAATGATCCGATATCAATTTTAATTGATTCAAGAGCTAGACATAGTTACATAAATGCTAAAATTGTTGAAATATTTCACTTGCAAAGAAGTAAGCATAATAAATCTTGGTTACTTCAGTTAGCCACGAGGGCTAAGAGGAAAATCAATGAGTTGGTTAAAGATTGTCTTATAGACATGAATGGACTCAATACAAAGGTGGATGTAAACATCATACCATTGGGTTCATATGATTGTATAATTGGTATGGATTGGTTGGAGAAACCTCATGATGTCCTAGATTGTTAAAACAAGACAATGACATGTCTTGATGAGGAAGGGCAATAAGGCAATATTCAAGACATTCAAAGAGTTGTAGCTATTAGAGATATTTCAACTATGCATTTGAAGAAGAGCTCCAGGAAAGGATGTCAGATGGCTGCAGCCCATATGGAAGAGGAAGCCAAAGAAAAAGTGGCAAGCATTGAAGACCATCCAGTTTTGAGGCATTTTGAAGATGTTTTTAGAGAAATTCTAGGACTACCACCAAAAAGAGACATTGATTTCTCTATTGATTTGGTTTCAGGAGCTACCCCAGTGTCTAAGAAACCTTACAGAATGGGTACACCAGAACTAAAGAGTTTCATATGCATCTTGAAGAACTTTTGAAGAAGGGGTATATACGCCCAAGTATGTCACCTTGGGGAGCCCTAGTTCGTTTTGTGAAGAAGAAGGATGGAACCTTATGTTTGTGTATTGATTTCAGGCAGCTTAATAAGGTTACCATAAAGAATAAGTATCCTTTGACAAGAATTGATGATTTGTTTAACCAACTGAAAGGTGCAAGAATATTTTTGAAGATTGACTTGAGATTAGGCTATCATCAAGTAAGAATAAAGGAAGAAGACATCAACAAGACAACATTCAGAACAAGATATGGGCATTATGAATTCATGGTAGTGCCATTTGGGCTATCAAATGCCCTAGCAGTTTTTATGTGCATGATGAATGGAGTGTTCGGGGAGTACCTGGACAAGTTTGTGATTTTGTTCTTATATGATATCCTCGTCTATTCTAAATCAAAAGAAAAACATGAGAAACATTTAATAATGGTGTTGCAAGTTTTAAGAGAGCATAAATTGTATGCTAAGCTAAGTAAGTGCATATTTTACCAAAAGAAGATTCAATACTTGGGGAATATAATTTCAATAGCAGGGATAGAAGTTGATCCTGAGAATATAGAGGTCGTTAGAGGATGTCCAATGCCAAAGAATGTGACAAAGGTCAAATCATTCATGGGTCTTTCCAGTTATTACCGAAGATTCATAAAAGGGTTCTCAAGGATTGCAAGTCCAATCACTTCTTTGAAAAAGAAGGGAGTGAAATTTGAATGGAATTCCAAGTGTGAAGAGAGTTTTCGACAATTAAAGGAAATATTGACAAGTGCACCAAAATTGAATATTGTCGATCCAAATGAATATTTGTTTATGTGCACCGATGCATGTAAGGAAGGACTTGGTGGAGTTCTCAATCAAAGGGACCATGTGGTATGTTATGAGTCCAAAAAATTAAAAGAGAATGAGAGGAATTATGCTACACATGACTTGGAATTAGTAGTGATTGTACATGCATTGAAAATGTGGAGGCATTACCTTATGGGTAAGAAGTTCGAGCCAAGAAAAAACCACTATGGTCTGAAACATTTTTTTGGGCAGCCAATACTAAATGTCAAACAAACTAGATGGCTAGAATTTATGAGTGAATATGACTTCGAAATTAAGCACATAAAGGGAAAGGAAAATCAAGTGGTCAATACACTCAACATGATAGATCATGAAGTGCATATAGAATCCATTCGTATGTACAGGACAGATCTGAAAGAAAATATTGTTGCAACAACAAATTTAGATCAAAATTATTTAAAAATAAAAGAGACATTACAGCAAGGTGATTTTCAGTAGAAATTAAATTATTATGAGTTGAAAGAAGATGAAATTCTCATGTAGAAAGGAAAAGTATATTTGCCTAACTCTAGTGATCTGAAAATGCAGTTTTGGAGGAAATGCACAATGTGCCATATGTCAAGAACCCAGTATATCATAAAACAATTGTAGTTGTAAGAAGCCAATATTTTTCTCTAGGAATGAAGAAAGAAGTGACTAATTACATAGCCAGATGTCTAGAATGCCAAAAGGTAAAGACATAACATAGACATCCAATAGGTTTTCTACATCCATTTCCCATTCTAGAATGGAAGTGGGAAGTAATTACAGTTGATTTTATTAGTAAGTTGCCCAGAACAGTGAAGTAACATGATTCCATCATGGTGGTGGTGGAAAAATTGACTAAAGTAACACATTTTATTCCAGTAAAGACTACACACAAGGAAACAAATATTGCAGATATATACATGAAGGAAGTTGCTAGGCTACGTGGAGTTCCTAAAGCAATAGTTTCATATAGAGATCCAAAGTTCACATCTAATTTTTGGAAAGGTTTGTTCAAAGGCTTTAGAAAAAATTTAAATCTTAGTACAGTATATCATCCAGAGTCATATGGGCAAACATAAAGGACTAACAGGATAATTGAGGACATTCTTAGAATTTATGTGATGGATCAACCATCAAAGTGGGAAGATTATATTCATTTAGTTCAATTTATCTACAATAATGGGTATCAATCCTCATTGAAGATGAGTTTGTTTGAAGCATTGTATGGCATAAAATGTAACACATCAGTGAGTTGGGATAATCCAGCAGATAGAGCAGTTGTTGGGCCAGAATTTTTAAAAGAAATGGAAGAGCAAATGATAAGGATACAACCGAATTTAAAGGTTGTCTAGGATAGGAAGAAAATTTATGCAGATAAGAATAGAGTTTTCAGAGATTTTAAAGTGGGAGAACATGTGTTCTTAAAAGTAAAGGCAAAGAGAAGTTCGATAAGATTAGGAAGTTTCCCGAAGTTGGCAGCGAAATATTGTGGACCTTTTGAAATATTAGAAAAGATAGGGCCAGTTTCATACATGCTAGCATTGCCTGCATCCATAAGAGTGCATAATGTATTTCATGTATCCTTATTAAAGAAGTGGGTACCTAATCCTAACCACATAATTGATTGGAATGTGATCCACGTGGAGCACGAAGGGGATTTCCAGGTGGAACTTGTATGCATCCTCGACCGAAAATTCAAGGTGCTTAGGAACAAAACCATAGGGCTGGTAAAGGTTCAATGGACTTGATATGGTTCTGGAGATGCTACATGGGAGCATGAAGAAAACATGTGGGCAAAGTACCCGCAATGTTTTGACAATTTCAAAGAAGGAAGAATGCAAGACTCCATTTTGGAAAGCTAGAGTTCTGGAACAACATCTCAGATTCCTAGCCAACTGTGTCAGGGACCTTGAAAACAAATGAATCATTTCTTGGGTTATCCTTGATAAACAGATGGGTCATGAGGCTTTGCCCATTTTTGTAACTGGAACAATAGCGCCCTCTTGTAAATCTTTCTCTTTGTATAAATAAACGAAGTTGGGTATTAGGCATGGTTCATGTCGCCTGCACTTTATATATGTCTCTTGTGTTCTGCATGTTTTTTGTTGTATGTCGAATTGACTAAATTTCAAACTAAGTTAACAATTGTCTAAGTATACAAGTGAGTTACATAGAGTAAGGATGTGACTCGCCCGTAGCCTATAACGAAATATGGGTATTCTCTAGGTGAAGAGCCGTGGTATGGGTGAAGTATCCTTGTTTGAGTCAAGCTGCCAAGGGAGAACCACCTTGGTGTTGCACGCCAACGAGATACCAAGGTTGGACTTGGGCATGACTTTTGGGGGCGTGACAATTTCTATATTAAGGAAAAATATTTATTTCATAGATTATGGTTTCTACATTAAAAAAATTTTGTTTATTTCGTAAATTATCCCTAAAAAAAGTTGTTTATTTCATAGAAATAATCTTGCAGTGGAAAAGTTAAATGTACCAACCATAGAAGAGAGGAGTCTCTAAGAGTTCCTTTGAGCTTTTAATATTTGTGATTTCAAGTTCTTAGTGAGAAGATCCCCTTCATATATATTTTGATGAGTTTGAATATTTGTGATTTAAAATGTTTTCGTGTGACTTTGATGCATCATTTAGGTATAAAAATCGAAGGATCTATGAATTAATGTTGTGAATGTTAACAAATTGTAATGTTTTTTGGTATCTGTAATATTAGCACAATGTAAAATATTTTCTTTGTATAATTAGGTTGGATGTATTGCTAACAAATGGATTTTATTTTTTTCTTAGGAATTTAACTGGACGGATATCAGATTTTCCCTAAAATAGCTTAGGAATATTTATTTACAAAGAGTAGATTTTAGAGTAGTAGTGTTTATTTGCTTTGTATATAATAAGATTTTTGAATAAGTTCAAATTTTTTTCTATGTTGTTGGCTTGATCCAAAGTTAAAATGGATTGTGTGTGTGTGTGTGTGTGTGACACACACACACACACACACACACACTTATTTGTTGTCAATTTTATGTTGAGCACACTATTTTGTGTTTTTTCTTTATCTTTTGAAGAGTATGTAAATTTGAAGGTTAAAATTTTTAACACACCTTCATTATTGAAAAGTAATTTTTTAATCAAAACGTAACTATTAAAACACAATTTTTTATTAAAACTTTATTGTTGAAGGACAAAATTTTAAACATATCTTTTTTTAACGGGAAAGATAGAGAACCAAGGCATCAAAAAAATTGTTGGACGGGTTTTGTGCGTGGAATGTCGTACCCATTCAGGAACTAACATATCTTGTGAGAAATCGGCCCATGACCTACAAGAATTATTATTCATCTAACTAGACCCCCACAATTCTTTCATTGGATATCGATTTGGTTGAGTCGATTCAACAGTCGGGAGAGTCCCACTACTACTTCCAAGTATTGGTGCTCCTAAAGCACTTGTACTCAAGTCAGACATTTCTTGATAGTTTAGTTGGTGATCTTGGATTGGGTTGATACAAATCCAACCTCAGAGTAGAAATCATATCAACACTATCTGGTAAAGCATCAAGATTTAGTACAACACTTCGTAGAAACAAACAATTGAAAACTCCGCTCTTATTGAATTTATGAACGATACGTGTATTTTAGATCATTCCCAATTGGTCCATCCTACAAACTAAATGAAATGGAAAAATAATATAACAAATTAGTTTTCGAGCTGAATTTTAAACAACTGGATGATTTTATCTTGATTTGACTCTAAAGGTGATCCCTGAATTGAGAAGGCTTTGAAAAGCCCTTCCTTATGTCCTTGCCCCAAGCACGTTCTAAGATTTATTGATTGTATGTCTCCACAATAGAAGTAGACATGTTTCCAATTCCTTCTTAGATGATCTAGATTGGATCATTATCTTGTTTGTCATATATCTTGATCCTTTCATAGTGGGAAAAACTGGAGGAATCAACTTGCAGGGCCATTTTAGTGGCAAGTCCTAGTTTGGAAAATTGGGGTCTAGAACCTTCTCGGGCTATTTTGAGGCATCAAAATTGAATTTATGGGGATTAAAACTTTCCCAGCATCGGACTCCATGATGCTATTATACACATCGATATCTTTCCAACAGTGAAAAAATATTTTCAATCGGAGCTCATATGAAAAATTTATGCCTCTCGCAAGTTGACCTACAATGTTGACCACCATGGTATGAGAGGATGCCACGTCAACCCCCATTACTCACACATGTGGGGCTAGACACATATGTAATTTCAATAAGATTCTAGAAGGTCCAAAACCCTATGACAATTAAGGGTTGAGGAAGTCAAACACCTACCCCTAGATGGCTATCAAGCTATGTTAAATACCGGGCCACTAGGAGGAGAAGGGGTTCCATTCTTTTGCATTGTATCTTGTTCCATAGCTTAGAGAAACATCTAAGAATGGTATTATGTGAGCATAACATAGGAGGAGAGATTATGTATCATCCTTATAGGCCACAATGGCAAGGGAAACTCCACAAAGAGTGTCTCTTTCTTTGTACTTGCCTTACTTCCATAACAGAGAAAAGAGAGTAGAGAAACCTCACCTTCTAGCTGGGTTTTCTCCCATTTTGGGTTTCCCAGGTCATATCTTATGTTATTTGTGGATGGTGTTATTGTATTTTATTTTTCTTTATTTTTAGTATTTTATCTATTTCATGCATAAGCAGAATATCAATAACTAAATATTATGAGATCTAAAGGAAAAAATAATCGTAATAGTAAATATTTCAGAATTTTATTAGATCTGTTGTGACAAACTTTTTCAGTGGAATATCCACGATAGTTTACAGATCATTAGAAGACCCAAAAAATTCATCTACATGAATTCAATTAGATCTATTTCTATTATTTAGTTGAATTAAGTCAATAATGTAAAAAGCTCTAGCCTTATCTCTTCTAGCTCTGCATTACCTAGCAGTGAGTTTGCATGAACTCAATCTCCATATTTATTTTCTCTCTGTGTGGGTAAGGATTCACCTATTTATTTCTAAAAAAAATTATTTAGTTATTTATTAGTCAACTTATCACTGAGTAAATATCCAATAGTGGAGATCGTTGTTTGAGCGGTAGTGAATCCAGAAGGATTCACTAGTGAGTAGCAACCTAAATGTTCTATAGTGTTTCTTCTCCCTTATTTTCTTTCCCGACTACATACTTATTTATAGTATACACCCCCAAAACCCCCGATCAAAATACATTCACCAGGTCTTTTTACCCAAATCCCAAATAATGGTCCACATATTCTCCATCCTCAAAACATCACTAAATTATTTCAGTGTTCTCCAAGGATATAGTGTAATCTGGATTCTTATGTGCCCATCTGATAAAAGGAAATGTAACATTAATGATATTTTGCCACCTTGAAGCCATCCCATTGTTAGAATATCAACACATTTTGACTCCATCCAATTGTTAGCACACATGTATATTTTTTAAGCCATTCAATTGTTAGTGTATCGACACGTCGTTAGTGTATCAACACGTGTATGATGACAACTATAATACAGTTTAATATAATTATATACTCTTAAATAAAGTGTAATTCGATGTCAGCCAATTTGGGAAGATTTAAATTATAAAATATAACCATATGTAAACTGTGCCATTCTATCATATTGATAAATAAAACTTAAATAAATTATAAAATATGATAAATTGCTCTGAACTTATTTCTAAAAAATATTCTAAACTAATAATGTTGTCAAAATGATCAAGTTTGCTATACTACAAAGTAAGTAGTAATATGATAGTGAGTGTTAAGCATCCTCCATAAGAATATTATGAATAAAAAAAATTAACAATTATTCGAAACATTAAAATGACATATTCCCATTCCAATATTTATAAATGTGCAAATTTTTGAACAAATCTTTATGTCACTTGAAAATTCATAGCCCTCGCGATAATATGATATTTAAAAATAAAATGAATATGATATTTACTTAGCTTGAATTATGTGATGTGAAAATCTAATTAACCCCTATACGTCAAGCATTTGGCTAATCTAAAGCACTCTTCATAAATCAAGTAATGTGAGACTCTAAATTAACCACTATCTCTTAATCATTTGGAAAATCTTAAGAACTCCTCACAAATCTTTTCCAAAATGTAAAGTGATTAGTTCCACGTTTTATTGTGAGGTTCAATCCCATTGATATGGGAAAAATTCATGAAGAGTGCTTATTTGAAAAAGATAAAAGATTACTTTAATGTGATGCAGTTATTTAATTAATTATGCCGAAGGCATATATTATGGTTACGTTTTGTAGAAAACTTGTCAATCAGTTGATAGGTTTTCTAAAACCATCCCTTTGAAACTACCAGCAATCAATTTGAACTATTTAATTCATTTTCACCTCCAGTGGTCTGTCATGTGCTGTCACCTCACACCTCCACCACCTCACCGCTACCAACTAGCCAACATGTCGCTTCATCCCCACTCCCTCCAATCCTCCATTTCCTACTTCATCTTTCTTGCTCGTGTTCGATCCCCACTCCCTCCAATCCATGCTCTAGAGCACGAATTTCTCTGCTTCGTGGCTTGGCCTATTTTCTCTTGGCGTTTGACCTTTTTTGTTCGGTCGATTCTGTCTATGAAAACTCGAGTCTTATGCCTAAAAAGTGCTATGTTTCCTGCAAATCAAATACTCTCACGTCTAAATAAAATCCCATACTAAGACCAAAGCTAGGGAGCAGGGAAATTAACAGGCAAGAATGTCCTGCTCGGGCTTTTCTAACCATTGAGTACCTATTCAAGAAATTGCAACCATGAGTTTCATATATATATTCTATTTTCATAACATTAAATATGCAATTGGAATCTGCTGAGCTACAGTTATTGACCAGCAAAATACTCAGTGAAGTGAGAGTGTCTTTCTCCCCGAAGACATCGACCGTCCAAAAACATGATTTGCACTGCATTCCATACTCAATGAGGATTCCATGAGAGGTAATATTTGCTACTTAATATCCTTTTAATGTGATATTTCTCTTGCTCCAAGAAATCAGCAATGGGTATGTGAATTAATACGCACCTTTTAATGTGATATTGTCATCACTCAAGGAAATCAACAATGGGTATGTGAATTAATATGTGCATAGATGCTGATGAATTTTTTGATGGGTGTGAATTCCTCAATGAGTCATGTTCTGGTTTCTAGCAGCTTGGTGTTGGTTTTGTTGGGCTTCCCCGAAATATCATCTAGTACTGGTTTTTTTGGGCTCGCCTAAAATATCATTAGAGGAAGACATGGATCTTGGTCTTGCCACTGCCATACTCTGAAAAATTTCTTCTTCTGCTTCGATATAGAAAAATATTGCAATCTTGCCATCTCTCTATGCAACCTCTGAAAATTTTCTTCCTCTGCTTTGATATAGCAAAATATTGCAATCTTTACTGATGTGATGTCATGTATTGTTAACAATTCACAAATTTATATCTCACATTCAAATACATTTGTTCAGGCCAATAAAATAATTTAAATGCATCGAAGGGAAGCGTATTTGTTACGGTTGCATTTATTAATGGGGTAACGAGAGTTTGGGTGGCTTCGAGTTTACGTGGCAAGCATGGAACCACCTACCACATTTCCTACCATCTTAGTTATTTTTTCTCTTGCTCGCATATGGAAAATGGAGAGTCCCAAGTGTCAGAATTTTAAGGAATTGTCACCCTATAATTTACCTGTAAACTGTAGATGGACCAAAATATTGTTAAGCAATTGGGGTTTTGGTATTTTCATATGTTTGGACTTCGAAATATATTGATTGCTTAAGGTAACAATTGTTTCCTAAAAGGGTTAAAAGTAATTTGATACAGTGGGATTGTTATGTTGAAGGCATATATTAGGGTTAGGTTTTGTAGAAAACCTGTCAATTGGTTTACAGGTTTTCTAAAACCATCCCTTTGAAACTGCCAAAAACCAATTCGAACTATTTAATTTGTTTTCACTTCCAGTGGTATGTCACATGTTGTCACCTCACCGCTACCAACTAGCCAACATGTCGCTTCATCTCGCATGCTCGTGTTCGATCCCCACTCCCTTCAATACTTTATTTTCCAGATGTATCTTGTCTGCTCGTGTTCAATCCCCACTCCCTCCAATCCACACTCTAGGGAAAAGATTTCTCTGCTTTGTGGCTTGGCCTCTTTTCTCTTGGTGTTTGACCTTTTCTATTCGGTCGATTCTGTCTGTGAAAACTCAAGTCTTCTGCCTGGAAAAAGTGTTTTGTTTCCTGCAAATCAACTACTCTCGTGTCTAAATGAAATCCAATACTAAGACCAAATCTAGGGAGAAGGGAAATTAACAGGAAGGAATGTCCTTCTCAGGATTTTCTGACCACTGAGTACCTATTTGAGAAATTACAGCCATGAGTTTCATATCTATCTTCTATTTTCGTAACATTGAATATGCAATTGGAATCTCCTAAGCTACAATTATTGACCAGCAAAATACTCAGTGAAGTGAGAGTTTATTTCTCCCCAAAGACATCGACCATCCAGAAACGTGATTTGCACTACATTCCATACTCAATGAGGATTCCATGAGAGGTAATATTTGCTACTTAATATCTTTTTAATGTGATATTTCTCTCGCTCCAGGAAGTCAACAGTGGGTACATGTGAATTAATACGTGCCTTTTAATGTGATATTGTCGTCTCTCAAGGAAATAAACAATGGGTATGTGAATTAATAAGGGCGTAAATGCTGATGAATTTTGCTAATGGGTGTGAATACCTAAATGAGTCATGTTCTGGTTTCTACATACTGGTACTGGTTTTGTTGGGCTTCCTCGAAATATCATCTGGTACTGGTTTTGTTGGGTCACCCGAAATATCATTGGTGGAAGAAATGGATCCTGGTCCTATCGCTGCCATATCTCTTTGCAAACCCTGAAAAAATTCTTCTTCTACTTTGATATAGCAAAATATTGCAATCTTTCCATCTCTCTGTGCAACCTTTGAAAATTTTCTTCTTCTGCTTCGATATAGAAAAATATTGCAATCTTTACTAATGTGATGTCATATAGTGTTAACAATTCACAAATTTATATCTCACATTCAAACACATTTGTTCAGGCCAATAAAAGGTTTTAAATGTAGCGAAGGGAAGAATATTTGTTACAGTTGCGTTTATTAATGGGGTGATGAGAATTTGGGTGGCTTTGAGTTTACATGGTGAGCATGGAACTACCTGCCACATTTCCTACCATCTTAGTTATTTTTTTCTCTTCTTGCATATGGATAATGTAGAGTCCCAAGTGTCATCATTTTAAGGAACTGTCACCCTATAATTTACGTGTAAACCGTAGATGGACCAAAATGTTGTTAAGCATTTGGGGTTTTGGTATTTTCATATGTTTGGACTTCGAAAGATATTGAATGCTTAAGGTAACAATTGTTTCCAAAAAGGGTTAAAAGTACTTTGATACAGTGGGATTGTAAGAGGAAATTTTTTGTTAGACGGACGCGGGATATTCTAGGTTACGTCAACTCACCTGCTCAAGAGATCAAGAAAGAAGAAAAGGTAAGGGGTTTTATTTTTGCATCTTTGTTCTGTAAATTAAGGTCTGAGATCGGAATTGTTTTATTAAAAATCGCTTCTAAAGGTTTGCCTTTTTCCTCAATTATTGCAAATTCATTTTATTTTGTGGTTTGTCTTTGTATGGAAAAATTGTCTTGGTTTTTGTAAATGTCGGGACCTCGTTTGAGTGTTTTTCCATTATTTTTGACAATTTGTTTTTCTAAATTAAACCAATTAATTTGATGGAATTATAACTGATTATCACGGGGAATTCAATTAAAATAATTGTGTGTTATTTTGATATGGCTAAGGTTTTTGTTAAATATATTTGTTGAGGTTGAAGTCAATACTATGACAAAGTCTGAGTGCTCGGTTGTTTCTTAGATTGCCTTCAAAATTTGTTGACAAATTACTTATACTTTTAGGAATGCTAATTGAAATTCTCCCAGACACTGCCAAGGAACCAAAACTTTCTTATAAGTGTAGACACCTTGGCGATCCTTTATGATCCTGAAAATATCAACTATAATTGTTTGTTGAGAATTTTGTAAATATTTTTAAATCAACTAAAATGTGATTTAAAAAATGAATTACCTGGCCTTGTTTTTTCTATTAGATAATTTGATGTAAGCAATCTGAAATAATATACTATATGTTTGGCAGATATGTCGTCAAATAGATTACTTTAAAAAATTTCATATGTTGGAAATGGAATGACTATTTGGGAAATCATTAAAATACTTATTAAAGAAATGGGAAATCATTAAAGTACTTATTAAAGAAAAGGGAAAGAAATACAAAATACACTAAAATTTACTTTGACTTATCCAGGCAATTTAAGGGATTCCTGAAATGGGCCGTAAGTGAAATAAAACTTATCCTAATTTAACAGAGTATGAAATAGCTCTTAAAGTCCTTTTATTCATATTCATTAGTTTTTTTTTTTTTTTTGTTACCTTTCATTTCCTTGCATCAATGTGAAGTTAATCAAGTAAACATAGGTCTTGATTTTAGCATTTACTTGAGCTCTAAAGCGAATGTTTTTGTATTTATTGGAGTGCGTGATTTGATTTTCCTCTTGCAGACTAGGGTGTTTTTCCATTCTATTGTCTTCTTTTTCATTGTCTTTGTAAACTATGGGTAAGTGTGTAGGATTATTATGTGTATTTTTCCTAAAAAGGGAAATCTTCAAAATAATATCAATATSTCYTATCTCATCAAAAYGTAGAAMATGGAGAAYATAAAAGGTTGCCCTTTCCACATAATGAAAAGTAAGGGAAATGGAGACAAACCCTAAATTGCATTGTGAAACCTACTTCATTGGGGAAAAAAAGGCAAGGCCAAAAATTCTAAAATACTTTTTAAAAACTTAAAACCTAAATTAATTTAGTAGACCCAAATTAACTTATTAGTAGACCTGAATTAACTTATTCTACTAAGTTCCGCATCTTTAGAAAGATTTTTAACATATATGCTCAGGTATGTTGAGAAAAATGTGTTGAGATCATAAATAGATCATGAATCTATTGAACAATTCAGCAAACCATAATCCATAGTAAACCTTGAACACAAATATTACATAAAGATATGAAAACTTATTGGTACATTTTCATGGGTAGTTGATAAAACTTAAGCAAAGTGTGAATAAAATTGGGTGAGATGGGATCAATAGGTTAGAGTGCACAAAAACCAAAGAAGATGTTGCTCGCTCGCACATATGTTATAATTGATGGTAATTTTAGTTGGCCCATCTCGAATGATAAAGTAACCTCTCCACAATATTTTAACACATTCATGTTACTTGTAAACATTTAATGACAATGTGTTGATACCTCGAGTATGAATTGACATTAAATTCCCCTCTAGATGAAATTCTTCGATTACCCATGTGATTGTTAGATGATTCACCTCCAATTAAATATAATTTAATACCCTTAACTCTTTCATGGGAAATAGAATCCAAGAAACTTCAACTAATCCTATCCCTAATAAAGTTATCAAAAATTATTTTGATTAAGAAATATACAATTTAGATTAGTTTGTAGGTTCCTTTTGTTAAGACATGTTCTCATGGTTCAATCTCATTCTATTTTAGCAAGGTTGTGTTTGTAGAATATACATGTACCAAAGAGATATTTCCATCTAGTTTAGATTGTTGAAGAGCATCCACATACTTAAGACGAATTGATTGAAAATGGTTTTCAAATTTTGGGGTTACTTTAAATATCACCCACATTTAACATATGATGTTTAATGCAGTAAATCTTAAAAAAACACATCAAAAAAAAAATCAAAACATGGGGAAAGTCTCAAAGTTTAGTGTTATTATTTTAGCTAATCCTATGTTGATTGCATTGAGGAAATTTTAGTGTTCTAGCTCCACGTGAGAAGCCAATACACTAAAAAATAAACATGTAATGAAAAATAAAAGAAGATGAGATCCAACTTAACCTAGACATATCTTAAGGATCAAGTAGTTTGATGTAGTTCTATTTTTTATAGTATCAATCGGTAGATCCAGGATTAATATTGTTCATTGTTAGTGTATTCTCGTTAAGGTGTTGATTAACACTTTTTTTTTGGGTGTGCATTTGCTAACAATGATAATTTCAACACACAGTTTTCATTTTTTATTTTTTTATAGTATCAATTGGTAGATCCATGATTAAGATTGTTCATTGTTAGTGCATTCTCATTACGGTGTCGATTAACAATTTCTTTTATTGGTGTGCAGTTGCTCACGTCGATAATTTCAGTGGTGGATTTGGTGGTGGTGGCAGGTTTGGCAGTGGTGGTGGGCTAGTAGGAGAATTTGGTGGTGGAATTAGCAAGGGTAAAGGAATTGGAAAAGGAGGTGTGATTGGAAAAGGTGGAGGAATCGATGGAGTTATTGGAAAAGGAGGTGGATTTGGAGGCATGATTGGAAAATTTGGAGGAATCAATGGAGGTATTGGCAAAGGTGGAGGAATTAGTGGAGTGTTGGAAAAGGAGGTGGATTTAGAGGCAGGATTGGCAAAGGTGGTGGATTTCGAGGGGGTAGCAAAGGTGGAAGGGGAAGAATTGGGAAAGGTGGTGGATTTGGAGGAGGTAACAATGGAGGGATCAGTGGCGGAATTGGAAAGGGTGGAGGATTTGGAGGAGGTCACAATGGAGGGATTGGTGGCAGAATTGGAAAGGGTGGAGGATTTGGAGGGGGCCATGATGGAGGGCTTAGATATGTCACGAAGGAGGAGTCAGGCCCTACACCACTCTATGGGAGAGAAATTTATCAACTACGACACCCTGGTAATGGAGGGCATGATGGGGGAAGAGAAGGAGGAGGAGTTGAGGGAGGATTTATGTGTTCGACGAGGACAAAGACCATTTTATCTATGCTGAGGAGTTGAAGAGTGTCTTGAGACAAAACATAATTCACACTTAAATCCTCACAAGGGCAGCAGCAGCAACAAATGTCTTGAATACATTGATATTTCAACACCTGTGAAGTTCGATCTTGGGACCCCCTCCACCATACTAAAGTGACTGAGTGTGGGAGATTTTTTCTTTCTATGCAAGAGGTTTCGAGTTCAGGTTCTGTGGTTATATATTGATATCCCAAATCTTGTGAGGTTCAATATTGATACTTATCAATGTTGAAGCTTCTTCCTTTTTGTGCAAGAGGTTTAGAGTTCGATTTCTTTTTCTTTTCCATCAATGGAGGCGGGGGCATTGTTGAGAAGACGATTCCTTTATATGTTTTTTTCGTCTATTTTTTCCTTATTAAAACATGCCACATATCATAATATTTGTTTTGTAGACCTTCCACCTATTGCATTGTTTTTCTTTTTAACTTTTTTTGATGGCTTGTGGGTGATGAGTTGTAGGGCATAAGGATTCTAGCTTCAGTTCGAATTGATAATTCTTCTAATGTTATTGTTATTTTCACTCTTCATTTTTCTCATGACATTATCTGCCAAGAGCATCGCTCTAACTAGAGATACTGTACATGTTTCAATACGTCTAGTGAAAATGGATGAAATATGGGCGGAATGAAATCTATTACATCATTGATGAGAGAAAGAAGCAGATGGATAATTGTCCATTCATGGAGAGCCTAAAAAGGATGTGATAGTAATCTTTGTATACATGTTGGGAGTCTCCATTCTTCTTGAGGCACAGTTAAGTTATATGAGGAAGGTCCTTTCAATGTAAATTCATTTTAAACTTGTTTTCATATTATCTAAACTACAATAATATTGATTCATAAACCTTATGAGAATAAAGAAAGGTGGGGTCAATAATATAGTACCTCTGACCAAATGTCAGAATCTAGGAAAGTTAAAACATATCTAATCATCATTTATCTTTGACCCATCATTGTACCATGTCATTTGTAGACATGTCTCATTAGTCTTCACAAGCCATCACACTACCTAGAGTGTTTCACCATGGAAGAAGTAGACCGAGGTTTCATCATTGAGCCATGTCAACAGAGATTGTTTTTTGGGAAAAAACTTTTTATCTCTTTTCAATGCATATACTATGATTCGATTGTTATTGTTTTTTAAGATTAAGAGAAGTTAGGTAAATACAAAGGGAAGACAACGTCCATGGAATATATGGAATTTAAAAAGGGCACAAAAAATTCCCACTATAGTTAAAAAAAAATAAAAAAAAACTGCAACATACACACTTTGCATTAAGCACCCAAAATGAACAATAGTAGCCATGGAGTGAGTTATGTTTATGATTATTGTGATGATTTGAACAATAAGTAAATTTCCCTTGGCTACAACAATCGTTTTACCTTCTACAACTTGGTTATGACACTAGAGATTGGTGCCCACTATTGCATGTATTGTAAACCCTAGAAAAGCAACTTAGAAATCAATTTATATAGCCAAGGAAACCAACTTTTCATTTTTTTGTGAGAGTAGAACCAAATACAACCATAGTGAGAGAACCATAAACCATGTTTTCATTTCCATATTTCTCAAATCCAACCACGATAGCGTTGTGATTGAATCCTTCAACGAACTCAAAAAACCTCTATCTGATTCAAGAATAGAAAAAGTAACATTGCAACTTAATAAAAGTTAGGGAGAAGCATAAAAAATATGACCAAGCAAAATATAGTCAGTTTCTCACCATCCATTCTTGTTTTATAATCAAATTCACTTTGTTTGAAACCATGTATGATACAAAGTTCATCTGAGAACAACAATAAACCATTCATTTTATTTAAGTCAATATAAGTGTAAATGCAAAACCTCTTGAGCTCTTGTTTGTAATCACTAATAAGGATAGAATTATCCATTGGAAAATATGAAAAATAGGAAAAAATATGAAACCTTTCCCCAAATATAGAGAGGTATAAAAACAATAATGCACCAATTTATTTTTTTTACGAAAACGGTTAGTGATATTGCATAAAAAAGGGTGGACTAGCCACAGATTTGGTTACAAAATAGGCCACGATTGTCTTCATGCCTGCCTTTTTGGAGAGTCCTCCTAATCCTATAGTTGTAGGCTATAATCCTGAACTAAAATTCTATCATGACCTTAACCAGGTACAGAATTATTTACAGTGTTGGCTTCTATACAAAATGCCATACTTGTTGAAGAGAGATCTTGCTAAAAGACTACTAACAGACTGGATTAGTTCATGGGGTCTTACCTCCAATCGCTATTGAGCTGAGCCATTTTTGCCTCCAGCTGATTGATTCATTCTTCAAACTCCTTTTGGGGGTTCTTGAGTTCCCTGTGTAGTTTACCCATCTCTTCTGTAAACCCAAGTTTGGCAGTGGTGATGTCTTCTTCCAACTTCTCCATTCGCCTTCCTGCTTCTGAATCCAAGTTCTCAAGAAAATCCAGTTGAAATTGTAGCAGTTGCTTTAAATTTTCCAGCGATTTATCCATCGCTTTGAGCCTCTCCTCAGTGCTTGGCTTGCTGTTCGAACTTGAATCCATTCCTGGTCGACTTCCCCTTCTGCTTGCTCCCTGATCTTCACTAGAGGATACTCACAAAATCGCTACGTTAGAGTGGAATGAGACTGAGGGGGCGTCTTCGTTTTATTTCCTCCTGCATCCATTCTCATGATTTCCCTTCGATTTGCTAAATCCGTGAGGTATGGCCGAGCAGATTCTCTGTCTCCACCATATCTGCAGCTCTCTTTCTCATGGTACCATGCCTTGTCCCCCCCATCCAGTAATTTGCTCTGACGCGACTTGACCTGAGCAGTTTCCTCGATTTCCCTGTTTCCTTGACTTGACTTGACTTGACTTGACCGTGACTTGCCTTGACTTGACTTGACCGTGACTTGACTTGAATTGACTTGACCATGACTGTCATGTTTCAAGGAAGTGCCGGACTAGAAACCGTTTCGTTCACTTTCAAAATTCTCGGCTCCAATAGTGTGCCTCTGTTAGCTTCCTCGTCTGCTTTCCCATTTAGTTCCCTTAACACATGATAAAGCTTATAAGAGTTGAAGTCCCTTAACAGGAGATGAATTCTGTCCAGAAGGTTATTGAGATTCACACTCTGAGTTTTAGAATGACAAATTATTGCCTGTATTATCACTCTGGAGTCACCAATTTTAATCAGGTCCTTGATCCTGAGTCTTTTTGCTTGAATTAGCCCTTGCCAAAGAGCCAAGGCCTCTACTCTGTTGTTGGATTCTATTCCCAGACCCAATGCGAAGTTTATTGTCGTAGCCTCAAGGGGATTTTTATCCCCCCTCCTCCAGCTTGGCTCGGGTTCCCTTTCGAAGCCTTGTCAAAGGATAGGATATAGGATTTCCTCCTTCTTTTCCAATTGGCGAAATCTTGTTTGCCTTTCCTGATCTCCCATTCCTCTTTGATTGGGGTGCTAGCTTTTCTACCCATGTGCCCTTGGATTTTGAACTGGCTTAATCAGAGTTCCTCTGATGCTTCCAGCATGTGGATGTTCTTTGAATTGCATAGGTAAGGTGCAGATTCACCAAAGATAGCGTGAATTTTGGTTACGACAAGGGCTATGCTTATTTTGTTGTCCCTGAATATTTTGTTGTTCCTTTCCAGCCATAGGTTCCACAGGATGAACTTTGGGAGAACTTTCCACATAGCAAAGGCTTGGCTTCTTTTTTTAAAACTGAATGGGTAATGGGAGTCCCATTGGAGGAGGAGACTTCTTATGTCAGGGGGGAGGCTGAGGGCTCTTTGTGTTCCTGTTGCTAGCTTCCAGACTTCTTTGGAGAAAACAAAGTTGAGAAGGAGGTGGTCTGTAGATTCTTCAGCTAGTAGACATAAGGGGCACCTATAGGGACCTTCCCAACCACGTCTTTTGAGGTTTTCCCCTGTTTGGATGCTGTTGTGTGCTAGAGTCCAAATGAAAAGGTCAATTTTTGGAATGGACGTGGACTGCCAGATTGCTCTCCAGATGGTCGGGTTGGGCAGGACGATGGGGACGCTGGTGATGAGGTGGTAGCCCTCTGTTGTGGTGTAGGCCTTGGTATTCCCTAGCCTCTTTAGTCCTTTCCTTTTTTCCTTAGGGGGGCTTTCCCTTGAAGACAACGTTGTAGGGTACACCAATCCCTTTCAAGATCAGGGGGTCTGTTGGGCACTCCCCACCCTTGCCAAGTCCTGAACTTGTCCTCCCCCCAAATTGAGATGTCAAAGAGAGTAATTATGTTTTGGCTTTCCATCCAAACCTTGAGGCGAAGCAGATCCTGTCTCATCTCTAGGGGGGGATCTCCCATAATTGAGTCTTGCCAAATTTTGATCTTCTTTCCGTTTCTTAGCACCCAAGTGAGATGAGGGTTGAAGTGGGGAAATGCCTTTTTGCAGAGAGTGAAAATAGGGGAGCCTTTTGATTCCCTGCATGGAAAGTCTAAGCAACGGTCCCTAGGCCCCCTATAGTATTTTTTCCAAAGTGCCAGTTTGCTCCAAGTTGGTTTTCCAGTGACCATCATCCAAAGGACCTTTGCTCCCAAAGCCAGGTTTTGAGCTTGGGTTATTATAAAGTTAAGGCCACCTTCCAAGAGGGGTTTTGAGGTTTTCCCCCAGTTTATCAGATGTAATTTCCTTCGTGACTGTTTTCCACATTCCCACAAGAAGCGTCTTTGTAGTGCTTCAATTTTTTGGATGATGGAGGCAGGGGATAAAAGCAGCGAGCTCTGATAGATGGGGATGCTAGTCAATACGGATTTAATCAGGACAACTTTCCCTACTAGGTTTAACCAGTTCGCCCCCCATAAGGAAATTTTGTTTTTTAGTTTATCAGATGGTTCCAGTGAGAAGCTCTTGGGGCAGATTTGAATCTGAGAATTTCCAGGTATTTGAAGGCCTCCCAGTTGGTGTGCCCTTCCATCCCCAAAACTCTTGTGATTCCCAACATTTCATTTGGCATAATATTCCATCCATAAATTTTGCTTTTGGTCTGGCTTATTTCACTACATGAGACTGCAGCGTAAGCTTCTAACTCTTCTTTAAACTTCTTTGCTATTATAGGACTTGCCCCTCCCAAAAGTAGAGTATCGTCTGCAAATTTCACATGATTTATATCTTTCACCCCTTGCGTGATTTTCAGTCCCTGGAGGTTATTTTGGACTTGGGAATTTCCCAGCTGATAGCTTAGGACTAAAGCTTGGATTGCATAGAGAAGGGGCGAGAGGGGGCACCCTTGCCTTAAGCCCCTAGAGGCCTGGAAGAACTTTGTTACTTTCCCATTCACCATCGGGGATATCCATGGTGATCCAATACAAGCTTTTATCCAATTTACAAAAGAAGGGTCAAAACCAAACTTTCTCATTACTTCAAATAAAAATTTATGTCTAACTCTATCAAAGGCATTGGCGAGATCCAGTTTGATTATCATACCTTTGTCTTTCCTCCGGACACTTGAGTGTAGGGCCTCTTGAACTAGGATGATGTTGTCGGCAATATGCCTAATTTTGATGAAGCCTCCTTGGTTTTCTACGACAATGAGAAGAAGGATTGTTTTGAGTCTATTGGCTATAACTTTTGTGAGAATTTTGTAGCTTGTGTTGCACAGGAAGATAGGCCTGAAACGGTTGAAGGAGACTGCTCCTTTCTCTTTCGAGATGAGCGCCAGGAAGGCCGAGTTGGTGCTCCTGCCCAGCTTGCTGCTCTGTTGCGATTTCTTGATCATTTTGGTTAGATCTGTTTTGATTATTTCCCAATAGTGCTGAAAGAATCTGGCAGTGAAACCATCCGGGCCTAGGGCCTTATCTGGGTTCATTTGGTCCAGGGCCTCCTTTATTTCCTGCTGCGATGCATCCTTAATCAGCTTGAATTTGATATCCTCCGTTATGAGGCCTGGAATAATGGAGAGAGGATACATCTGCGGGTCTATTTCTGTCCCTTGCGGTTCTGAGTAGAGCACCTCAAAGGCTTCAAAGGCTGCTTGTTTTATGCCTTCTGGGTCTGCAATTGTTTTGTTTTGGACTTGTATTTCTGTCACTGCTTTGTAGTGTTTCCTTGCCTCCGCCTTCTTGTGGAAGTAGCTTGTATTTCTATCTCCTTCTTTCAGCCAAAGGCTTCTTGATTTTTTCCTCCAGTAGCTTTCCTCCTCTCTGCAGGCTCTATGCCATTGTCTTTGAAGGTCGTCTTCTTGTTGCAACACCTCTTGCGTGACCTCTTTGTTTTCCATTTCCAGCTGATGGTTCTCGAGTTTCATTTGGGCTTCTAAGTGCGAGGCAATTGGATTTGGTTGGCTCTTTGCCCAAAGTTGTAGAGCTCTCTTTAGCCTTCTTAGTTTCTCTTCCCAGACATAAAAAGATGAGCCTTTAACAATGTTGGTCCATGTTTTGGAAACAAGAGGGAGAAAGTCTTTGTCTTCGATCCAAGTCGGGTTAAATCTGAAAGGGATGGATCCTCGGACTTGGTCAGATTTGATTTCTAAGCGGATGGGCTTGTGGTCTGAGACACTGTGAGGCAGGATCTCGGCAGTGGTTGTGAGACCCAGTAAAAGAAAGGAACTTTGGACTAGGAATCTATCTAGTCTGGTAGCAATGTGCCCAGGGCCTACCCTTTTGTTTGTCCACATGTAGAGTCCTTTGGCAGGCTTGATATCTATAAGGTCCCAGGTTGAGACTATATCTTCCACCCATTCTCTAACCGGGTCTCTCATGATGGATCCCCCTCTTTTTTCCTCCTGCGCCAGGGTTACATTTAGATCCCCACCGAGAATGATGTTGTCAAGTTCATTTTGCTGTAAGAAGTTTTTTAGGGATTCCCAGCAGTGTTTTTTTTCCTCTATATGTTGCGGCACATGGATATTGAAGATGCTTACCTGATAACCCGAGTCTTTGTGGAGGAGTTTGGTGTGAATCCAATGCATGCATGTGTCAAAGCTAATTAGATCTATTTTGGAGGTGTTCCACAGAGGGCAGAGCCCTCCTGAGGCACCTCTGGCGTTTTTGGCTATTCCTTGGCTAGCTCTCCAAATGTTCAGTGAAGTTTTGAGTGAGTCTTGCTGACTCATCTTGGTCTCCTGGAGGAGTAGGATGTTTGCTTTCGAAGCTTTGAGTATATCCTTGAGTTCTTCCTCTTTCCTTTTGCTACCAAGTCCCCTACAGTTCCAGGAGGTTAGAATCATTAAATACCTTGGGGGGAGGACGACCTCCTTGGGAGGCTTTGGCTTGCTTTCTAGTATGTCGAACGTTGATCAGCTGTTTGATGGTTGGTTGTGAGCCCTTTAGGATGTCTTTGTATGTTTCCTGGCCTCTTTCTGCTTTTTTGGTTTTCCTGCCTCTTCCTGTTTTCTTTTGGGTGGCCCAAGCTTCGCTTGCACCTTCTGAGTCGCTTCCTGTTGAGATCTCCCCTTCCTCTATGTCCTGACTTCCTTCCATCCGTTGGGGGGATTTGTTTTCCTCCCCTTCTTCTTCTGTTATTTGATGTCCTTTGTCCCCAGGTGTCTGGTTTCCTCTTGCTCCTTCCTCTTGGGCATCTTTACTTGGATCTGCTTCCTCTTCGCCAGTTTCCTTAGCAAGTTAGCCAATATACTGAAGTTGTTCTCAGTCTCCTTGGTTCCTGAATTTTTGGCTTGTGTTGGGACTGTCTTTTCATTTCTTGGTCCTTTCATTTTGGATTTCCCCTTCCGAGCCTATTGCCAGCCTTCATCCCCTGCTTTCTCTGTAGTAGGGTTCTTTGGGAAGTTCCTTTGGAAGTGGCCATATTCATGACAACCTCTACATTTGAACGAGAGTTGTTCGTAATCCAGCTTTTGTAAGTGGTGCCAATCCCCAACTTTTAATTTTATTGCTTCCGGTAGACCTACCTCCAGGTCAACTTCCACACAAATCCATGCGCAGGAGTACTGGTCTCTTGGGTCTGCTTGATCAATGTAACGCCCCAGTCCATTTCCGATTGCTTGAAGCGAGGAGGGGTTCCAGCAGTGTATTTGCAGATTCGGGAGTCTAACCTAGACAGGGACGTCTATAGGCACTTCTGAGGTGGGATCAAAGCTTGGGGTCCATCGATTCAAATAGAGCCCTTGTGTGCCCATGAAGTACGGTCCGTTTCTGAAGATCAAATCTCTGTCCTCCTGAGAGATGAATTCGAAAATAAAATCCCCTCTCCCGACCGCATAGCACGTTACATTGTTTATGATCAGCGGTCTCCAGTTCCTTTGAATCCAGTTGTCTTTGGATCTGGTTGAGGGCCATAGCCCCATGAATTGACCAAAAAGTCCTCGTTCTGAGAGGGAAAGAGCGACCTTCATGGGATGTTCGGGGGGCAGGTCAATCTCCGGGACAGCGTCTAGTTTCTTAACGAAGCTTGGGGGAACTGAAGGTGGGAGTTTCTTGCTACATGCTGCGACTAACTTTCGAAAGGAGGAGAATGGAGAAGGAGGGGGTGGCGGCTCCCCTCCCCCCTGAGCTTCCATGGCGGTAGCTGGGGTGAACCCTAGTCGGATTTGAGGTTGCACCAGAGCGCGATTTTTTTTTGCAGATTAATAAATCTCGATAACAATAATGCACCAATGTTACGAAGAAACACTTTGGGCAATTCATGTTGCTAATAGATAATATAAAAGCAAGATAACCAAGTAGACTAACTGATACTTGGAAAAAAACGCTAGTTGATCACTACCAAAAAACACTATTTTTCATCCCATAAAGAAATCTGTCAATATCAAGCTAGCTATGGCCAAAATTGCACCATACATAATTTTTATTCTAATCAGGAATTAAGGATGATATATGATATTTCATATCACCTTGAAGTTTGAACCATTCATGGCCAACGTCAACACTTAAAAGACATATAAATGGAAGTTTTAATTGTTCAGCATGGCTTTTCTCCTTACCCATAACACAGTTTGTCCTATGTCCCAAAGCAAGACCTATTGATCATTTATCTCCTTTGAGGTCGAACCTTGTGGTGATATGCAAATTACATTTTTGAAAAATTTAGGCTTGAGCTTGTAGATTGAAAATTCAACACTATAAGTTCTTGTACCCTTGAAAAATGTTAGAAATGTACTTCTACAAAACTTTCATGTAAAAAAAAAAAGGAATATGATGTTAAAAAATTATATAGACATGTTTTGACATCAATACTTTTTTCCCTTGCTACAAAATTTTGTGTTTTGCATTGAAAATATTTCAAGACAAGACAAGATATGGTTTTTATACTATCTACCAAAAACCAATACCTTTAAATTTCAAATGGTATGTCCTCCTCCTCATTAAAAGTTGTCACCCACCATAGAAAATAAATTTCCCGAAGCTTTACAAAATAAACTGATAATAAAGACAATTTCCTTCCATTCTTGTAAATTAGCCTTTGACATGATTAAAACATCATCCACAAACAGTAAATGAAGGATTTTCATCAATCTAGATACTTTTATACCAGTTAGAGTACCTTTATTAAAGTTGTTTTTCAATAAAATATTGAGGCCTTCCATAACCAAGATAAAGAGCAATGGAGATAATGGACAACCTTGTCGCAATCCCCTGTCGCTCCTGAAAAACTCGGATGCTTCACCATTGAGTAAAAATGCAAAGGATGATGATGTTACGTAGCCCATAATCCAATTTGTCATCCGAATCCCAAATCCCACTTTTATTAAAGTCAATCTTAAATGTTCCCAATCAATGCAGTCATATGCCTTCCTTAAGTCCAATTTTAACATAAGAGATTTTAACTTTTTCTTCTTTATGTTGTGTATGATCTCATGTGCAGTGCCAATTGCATCTTGAATCTGCCTACCCTGTAAGAAACCCAACTGTTCAACAGAGAGGGACCTTGACAAAATCGGTTTTATCTGATTAGCAATGATATTTGAAATCATTTTGTAACACAGATTGCATAACGATAGCGGGCAAAAATATTTAAAGGTAGTTGGATTATTTGTCTTTGGTATCATGGGGAGGAATATCAAATTTATACTTCCCGAAATAGACCCCAACCTTCTCGATTCCTCCACCATCGCGAGGAGGTCTTCCCCAACTAAATCAAAAAAGAAGGTAAAAAACTCAGTCGTCCATCCATCCGGCCCTCGACTCTTATCCTTTTTGAAGTGAAATAGAACGTCCTTTAATTCCTCCATTGTAACAGGGTTATACAATACACAAGATTCCTCAACACTTAGCATTTGGGGAAACTGCTCAATAATATTGAATTGATCAGTAGTATTCGGGACGATCAGGGCCTTGTAGAAATTTTGGAAATAATGAACCGCTTCCTACTTTAGTGATTCCTGGTCATTAATTTTTACACCATTCCCATCAATGATGTCCCACACATGCTTTTGGATCCTACTATGACTAGCATAGTTGTGGAAAAATTTAGTATTATTGTCCCCGCTCTCCAACCAAGTAGCCCTGCTACAAAGTCTCCATTGTTCTTCAATCCCTCTTAAAATCGAATTTCTTTTTAGTTCCAACTGCGGAAGAAGTTTACCTTCTTCAAGATTTGTAGGATCTTTGACCATTCTCATAATCGCTTCCTTTATATCAGATTCTAAAATCAACAATTTTTCTTTGTTCCTGGACATCTTTTCTTTAAACCATAATTTCGTTTGAGACTTTAGGACTTTTAATTTCCAAACCAGTCTATTTTGTCTGTCACCCTTCGATAAGAAGACAGGGTCCTGCCAAATCTTTTGAACCAGAGCCACATAATCTACATCTTTTAGCCAATGGGAGTTTAGTTTGAAAGGATAGGCCTTGTAATAGGGAGGAATATCCAGCTGTAAAAGAATCGGAGCATGATCAATGATATAAGGAAACTCAACCCAAGACCTATACAGGCCAACAACCATTAATAAGTCTTCTGATACAAGACATCTGTCCAATCTCTTGGCAATAGCATCATTTCCAGAATGTCCGTTCCGCCAGGTGGGTACCAATTTTGTCGGTTTAATGTCTATCAACTTTTTAGACATAAATAGATCTCTGAAATAATCATCATTCGATCCAGATACATTAGATCCTCCCCGGACCTCATCCGAAGACAAGTTAATATTCAAGTCGCCTGCAATGATTAAATTTTTAATAGCCAATAAACCACCATCTACCACCGATCACCAGAAGAGTTTCCTATCCGTGCACGGGCCATATATGTTAAGCATAGCTAACTCCTGCTTGTTTTTGTAACACCTGAATGGACACCACTAAACTTGGTCACATGCCATTCACATCCCATATCTTTAATATTATGAGTCCATGGGCAATATAGCTTTCAATTCAACATCAAAATTACTTGACTTTCAAAAACATGCAACATTTTCATAATGTTTTCAAATGTTGGTGAATAATAACGTTTAATCAAATCAAATTATTATAAATAAAGAAAAATGTTTTGACTTTCTATTGTAGCATTGGCTAAACGTTCTACCTTTTGGGCTTCTTGGCCGGAATATGACGATGTAAATCTGGACAAAATCGTTATTTTTTATTGTTTAAATTGCATTTTTGAATGCATAAATGGATTCAGTGTGCTGAAAAACCCTTGGGGCACTTGGATTATACAAACTTAGTCACTCAAATCTACATATCCAACCATTCCTCACCAAATTTCGGACAAAATGAAACATAAAAGATCACCATAAAACTGCCAAAAGATAAAACGTTTAGACTACTCTTATTGTAATTGTTATTAATTCAAACTCTTTTGATTTTCTATTAATTTTCACTATTCCATTAAATTTTTATAATGATTGGTAATATTTCGTATTAAATATAACTTTAAAAAAAATAAACATTTTCAACAAAACGAACAAGGGAATGCTAAAAAAAAAAAAGAAAAAACCAATCTTGCTTTTTTTTTTCCTTTGTTTGTTCTTTCGTCGACCAACACGTGAAGGGGGACCCTCCACTCAACACAATTCTCAACTTATGAGACCCTTCAATGATACGGGGAGGCATAGAATCCAGACGGAGTTGGTATGATATGACATTCCTTGTGCCGACCAACACGTGATCAGGTAACATTGCCACTTAATATACGACAAAATCATAGCTAAACTTTGTAAAAAGGTACAAACAAAATTTACACTTTTAAATATATTTGTTTAAATTATTATTTTTTATTTAAACAATAGATCCTTACACTTCATAAGTCCCTATTTGGTCATTATATGATGGAAGTTTGAAAACTTTCAAATACTTTTGATTTATTATATTGTTATATAATGCAAGGTATAAAAATATAAATATAAATCAAAGATATGTTTGATTTTGTAGATTATTTTAATGGCTTATGATTAATAAATCAACAAATATAATTATTGATTTCTTCATTTTTGTTCTTCATTGTATTTGCTG
>JZKD02S2219411.1:441996-459475 GCA_000966675.3 Picea glauca
ATCTTTAAGAATAAGTTGAATGAGCAGGGACAAGTTGTCAGGAACAAAGCAAGATTGGTCTGTAAAGGCTATGCTCAAATAGAAGGACTAGATTTTGATGAAACATTTGTGCCCACAGCAAGATTAGAAGCTATGAGAATATTTCTTGCCTATGCTTGTCATAAAAGGTTTAAATTCTATCAAATGGATGTCAAGTCAGCTTTTCTAAATGGATATTTAAATGAAGAAGTCTATATGGAACAACCAAAAGGTTTCGAACTGTCTGATAACCCTAACTTAGTATGCAAGCTGAAGACATATTTATATGGGTTAAAATGAGCCCCTCGTGCCTGGTATCACAGAATGGATACGTATCTCAAAGACAAAGGGCTCAAGAGAGGTACAGTTGACAACAATCTATATATCAAAATAGAGAATAATCAATTTCTCATTGTGTTGGTCTATGTAGATGACATCATCTTCGGATGTAATAAGGATTCATTGGTACAATGCTTTTCTTTTGCCATGGAGTCTGAGTTTGAAATGTCTATGATAGGTGAACTGCCATTTTTTCTTAATCTGCAAATTACTCAAAGGTCTGAAGGGATGTTCATTTATCAAGAAAAATATCTAAGANCATAAAAGGTTTAAAGTCTATCAAATGGATGTCAAGTCAGCCTTTCTAAATGGAGATTTAAGTGAAGAAGTCTATATGGAACAACCAGAGGGTTTCAAACTGTCTGATAACCCTGGCTTAGTATGCAAGCCGAAGAAAGATTTATATGGGTTAAAACAAGCCCTTCGCGCCTGGTATCACAGACTGGGCGATACGTATCTCAAAGACAAAGGGTTCAAGAGAGGAACAACTGACAACAATCTGTATATTAAAACAGAGGATAATAATTTTCTCATCGTATTGGTCTATGTAGATGACATCATATTCAGATGTAATAAGGATCCATTGGTACAATGGTTTGCTTTCACCATGGAATCTGAGTTTGAAATGTCCATGATAAGAGAACTGTCATTTTTTCTTGGCATGGAAATTACTTAGAGGTCTGAAGGGATGTTCATTTATCAAGAAAAATATCTAAGAGAAATGTTGAAAAGGTTTCAAATGGAAGATTCTAAACCTGTGGGCACACCTATGGTTACTGGATGCAAATTAAGCAAGGATGACGACTCACCTGATGTTGATCAAAGTTCATATAGGTCAATGATAGGTAGCCTATTGTACATCACAACATCTCGCCCAGACATAATGCATGCTGTAGGAATGGTTGGAAGATATCAGTCTGCACCTAAACATAGTCATTTACAAGCTGTCAAAAGAATATTCAGGTATTTGAAAGAAACAATGACTTATGGTCTGTGGTATCTCAGAAATCAGAATTTTCAGTTAACTGCTTATTCAGATGCAGATTGAGCAAACTATGTTGATGAGAGAAAAAGCACCGGTGGAGGAGCATTCTTCCTGGGTGACTCTTTAGTAGCATGGCTTAGTAAAAAGCAGGGTTCCATTTCTTTATCAACTACAGAAGCAGAGTATATTGTTGCTTCTACCTGTTGCACTCAGGTATTATGGATGATTCAGACACTTGCAGACTTGGAAGTAAAATACGCTTCATCGATCCCAATTCATTGTGACAACACAAGTGCCATCAGTGTGTCTAAGAATCCAGTATTCCACTCCAAGACCAAGCATATACCCATAAAATACCATTTTCTGAGAGCACAGGTCACCAATCAGGTTGTTCGGGTTCAATACATTCCAACGACAGAACAAATAGCAGACATCTTTACTACACCCCTAGCTAAGACCCCTTTTGAATATCTCCGACAGAAGCTGGGTGTCATCCCGCCTCACACCTAAGAGAGTCCATCTTGTTAGGGGGAGTCTTGTATTGATTGCATATCTGACACCTCCTAAAAATACTGCAACAGCTCAGGGGGAGCGTGTTTTATTTGACATTGATGTCAAAGGGGGAGAAAAGAATAGGTCCGGGCGCCTTTTGTTGCCATCAATGCCAAAGGGGGAGATTGTTGGCATGTTTTATAGGCAGTGTATGCTTGTCATTGATGGCAAGTACAACAACGATGATGGCTTGAGTACAGGAAGGATGTGCCAAGCGAGCTCCAGAAGTCTTTTGGGAAGACGATACAAAGCAAGCTCAACAAGATCAGAGTATGCAACAATGAATATCATTAAGATTTCCCGATGAATGTCAGATGTGAGCTAGAGGTCCGACCGGCATTGGATCCAGGATAAACTGCACACTCTTTAAACGAGCAAGGTGACATGTGAAACCCTGAAAAATCCAAAACATGCACCTCAACGAAGACTCCATTTCAGAGTTTCGGTTATCGGGAGATGGAGAACTCAAAATTCGAGACTCTCCAACACAGGAGTCCCGAAGTCGCGAAATGAGAAACCCTGAAATCGTGAAACAGGTGCATCATTCGAAGTTTTGGCTACCGGAGTTTCGGATACCGGGAGATAGAGATGTCATAGACTCTCGTCATCAGGGGTCTTGAAGTGCCGAAATGTGGAATCCCGAAAACCCAAAACAGGCACACCACTCGAAGTATTGAATACTGGGATTTTGGCTACCGGGAGATAGAGATGTCACAGACTCTCGTCATCAGGAGTCTTGAAGTGCCGAAATGTGAAATCCCGAAAACCCGAAACAGGCGCACCACTCGAAGTATTGAATACCAGGATTTCGGCTAAAGGGAGATGGAGATGTCAGAGACTCTCATCAACAGGAGTCCTGAAATCGCGAAATGCGAAATGGCGAAATGATCTGAGCCATTGGTTCTAGGAGATCATGGACATTCAATCCGACTCCATTTCTAAGTATTGGATACCAGGATTTCGGATACCGGGAGATGGAAATGACAAAGACTCTCATCATAAGGAGTCTCGAAGTCACGAAACCTGAAGTCATGAAATGATAAAGACTCCATACCGAAGTTTTGGATACCGAGAGTAGGAGGAGTCAAGAGTGAAGACTCTTCATCACAGGAGTCTCGAAATCGCGAAACCCGAAGTCATGAAATGTCACAGACTACATACCAGAGGTTCGGATACCGGGAGTTGGAGATGTCAATTTCTTTCACCATAGGAGTGTTGAAATGCCGAAACGCGAAATTGCGAAATGCAGTTTCGACTAAGGCTGTGGTCACAGCTGTTGATCACATCGGCAGAAGATGGGGGAAGGAACTAGTAAATACAAGCTCATTTTTTGGAAGTTCAGGGGTCGGGAAATGGAGAGTACTAAAATCCTCATCCACGATGATCCCGAAATGCCGAAGAGTGGAATGCCGAAATGAACACGAGATTTAAAGAATTTAATCCAATGGTGCAGATGAAACTAAAGAAGATCGGAGGGCTATTGTAGCACTTCTCAATGTAACTGCTAGAAACCACAGATGGTTTCTTCCAAAGGACTCAAAGAGACTTCTGTGTGATTTCCAGAGGAACTGAAGGGTCACAAGGAATCTGCCAGTAGGAGAAAAGACTGTTCATGGAGGCTATTGACAACTGGAAGAGCAGTGGAGCCGTTAACTGCGACATAGAGGTTGAGGTCGAGGGGAACAAAAGATGAAGAATATCAACTACTGGTGATGCAAAGGAATTTGATGATGACACCCAGTGATGATGGACAGATGGGCTCAACAAACAGAGAAGATGAAGAGTTGCCATGATGTACAGGCAGAGCACTCGACATGCAGAGGATGCAGAACAATTGCATACAGAGGATGCACAATATGCATTGGGTATATAAGAATGTGGAGAAAACAAGAGATGTTGTTGTTGTTGTTGTGAGTGATGCATAGGTGAAGAAGGAGGTGAGGTGCAATAGCTGAGAGGGACAGAAAACAAAAGGTGCATCGAATGGGAATTGCAGATAGAGCACAATAGGCAGAAGAATAGATAGTGCAATGGATGCATGCAGGAAGACAGTGAGGCAGACAGAGCAGCGAAACCTTGCAGAACAATGATGAGACTGGTAAGATGTTGTTTGAACTTTAAATCATTGTAATAAGTTTCAGCAACACATATTCATAAATTAGGGTGGTAGGGAGGTGCTAGGGAGGATGGGTGTCCTCAGAAGTTCAAGTGGGTGCTTGAACACAGGTAGTTGTAGCTTCCTTCTAGTTGGTGCTAGAGAAATTAGGGATTTGGTGCTTCCTTCTAGTTGGTGCTAGAGAAACCAGGGAGTTGGTGCTTCCTTCTAGTGGGTGCTAGAGAAAACAGAGAGTTGGTGCTCTCAGCAAGTTGCAGCTTGAAAAAACAGAGGTTGTAGCCTCACAATGAGTTGGTGCTCATATGTATGATAATGTAAAGAATGTAAATAATACTTATCATATAAAGAAGAAGAGGTGTTTACCCTTTATGGGTTTCCTCGGGAAATATCTGTCTCTGTGTATCTCATATATGTGACTGATGTTGAATGTGTCATTACTTATTTCCCTGGATTATTGTGATTATCATTGAGTGCCTTGTAAAGAAGTTAAAATGATCATAATTTTTTAAGCACGGTAACAACTGATTCACCCCCCCCCGCTCAGTTGACGAACATAACATGCATCCAAATAACAAGAAAAGACAAGCAAGATTGAGAATGATAGTCTGTTCACCAAAAATTATATTCACTGAGTAGAAAACTTTGCAGATATTACACTTCATAAGCCCAGTCTATATCTTGATAGCTTGATGCACCCCAAAAAGTTGAACCCCTTTACATTCTCATATTCTTCTATTTATCCACCAAAGGGATTCAAATACCTATCTTTGATCTTAAATCCTAGGTTTAATCTCTTCATTACATTCAGATTTGTAGGTCCTAAACTTCACCATTCAATTATGATTACCATTCAAGAACACTTATTTACATTGGGTGAAGTAGAGTTTAGATGCTAATTTGTAGGGATAACTTCCTCTTTTCTGGGCCCATAACTTCGACCTAATCAAAACATTGTTTTTATCAGAAAGATATTTTATTACAACTGGTTGTAGTATCTCGAAATAAAACAAAAGGTTCTCTAACTGAAACTAGAGTCATTGTTGATAACAAAAGCGTAGGAGATGCACAACAAACTTTTTCAAAGGTTGAAACTTGTTTTTAACCTTGCATGGATCCACATGTATGCCACTAACTGAAGAGGAGCCTTCAATACTAGAGAAAATCTTGCATAAGCTTCGAAATTTCTTACTTTTTGACAACACACACTTAGATGATTTCCTTTAGAAAAATGCAGGTCTTTTGATGTTTTTTCTACAACTTTTGGTACTTTTTTTGTAACTTTGAATGTTGCATCTCAAGTGTTTGATTTTGTTGTTGCAGCTCTTCAATATGTTGCCTCATATTTTCATTATGTTTTTTTAGGGTTTCCACCTGTTGTTTATTGTCCTCCATTTCCTTGTTGTCTTCAACTTTAGGCTTGATCTTTGTTTCTATTTTGTTTCCATTTTTAAGTTCATGCTCTTCATCAACATCAGGCTTATTGAGATCAATGGAGACCTTAGTTTTCCTAGGTATCATCTCACACATGGGCTTCTTCTCAGGTTTGTCTCTAATGTTGTCTTTCATAGGCTCATGTACCTTCAACATTTGCCTCCCTACCTCTGGTTTGGTCTCTTCTAAAACCTTATCTAGGACATGCTCTGTTTCTGAACCACTCTCTTCTAAATATTTCTCTAGGTCTGGACCTATGGTGTACTCTGTTTCCAAATCAAAAATCTTAATACCTAAGCCCTATCCCTTATTGCTCTTATTTTTGGTCTTGCCCATTGGCATTTCTTTCAAAGTTTGGATGGACATTTCTTCCATGTTGGTAAACCCATGGGTCTCTTCTCCAGTATCTTGATATTCTATTACAATCAACTTATGCTCCTTAAGGGATGGATTAAACAAGGCTTTGGAGTTTAGCCTCAACTAGTTGGTCAACCTACTCTTCCGATTTGTTTTACTTGGCATTTATGCGACCTGTTTCCCCTTTTTCTTTCTTCCTTGTTTTTCCTCAGAAGGCTCTCCAATCTGTGTGTCATATGGCACAAATTCAACTGCATATTCTTCAGGGATAACCTACTTATTCTTTTGTTGTTTGCTTGGTTTTAATTTAGGATATTTTTCTACCTACATTACAGTGGGTACAGGTTCGACCTATAGTTGCTCAGGAGATCGTTGGACTACTAGACAAACCTATGGTTTACCCTTTTTGACATATACTTTATCATCTTCTATGGCCCTCTGTTTCACTGTGGATGACCTCAGTTGCCTCTGAGGTATTTCATCCTTTTCTGTAGTGATGGATCTTTCTTTGACATATCTAGTCCTTCTTTTTGCAGGTAGGCTTTGTTCTTCGGAATGTTGGATGGATTTTTATGAACTTCTAGGCTCTATGGAAACCCTAGTTGCCTGGGGACATTCAATTTCATTTTCTGATGGTTGATGTTCATTTGGCTCTTCATCTTGTAACCCTAGAGATATTAGAAGTTCTGACCAAGACATTCCCAATTCACTGAGAGCATAAATAACTAGTATTTTTATAAATCCCTGATGGTAGAGGCTTCTGTGAGTAGTTTTTGGATAGTTCTTGACTCGTTCGGACATATTGGTTAGGCTTTTTAGAAGGTAAAATGGGATATTCATCCCCTTATCACCATTTATATGCATGATAAATATGAGATGATAGCAATGGAAAATCAAAAACCTACCCTCTCCAGTGATGTACCTTTGAATTTTCGACGTGATGCCTGTCCATTCTTCTCTCAGCCATTCGATCGGGATGCCTTGGCTCCAATCTAGGCTCTGATGCTCTGCTACTAGGAACTGGTTGCACATATCAGCCGACAACTTCCCTTTCTTGAACCACCTCTTGCCACCGATAGAGAGAGAACATGCTATATCAATAAAATGATATGTTACATGGACGATTACATCCCCAACTTGTGTTTGGTATCTATCAAAGTTTTTTGCAAAAATTAGAGAAATTTTGGTATGTTGTCCATTGAAAGAACAAATGAAATTGCACCACTCACCCCTAATGAATATGTCCCTGATCTTTGGTATGGTTTCGAACAACTTGAACCCTGCTAGATTTTCCCTCTGAAGCTGCTAGCACTCTCGTGGTGGTATCATAATACCCTAGCTTCCCTTTGTTGAAAATGATGGCCAAGACCATGTGCCACTTAGGGTTCGCTCAATATTTACAATGCAAACTGTACGGGTAAATAATGCGAACGATTTCAAGGGTAATAGGAAACATGAGCGCGATTTGGGTGTCAATGGACTTTAATCAAACTTTAAAATATGTTTAAGTCATGAAAACTCATAAAACCAAAGTTTTTCTGTTGATTGCAAGAATGTTGGCATTCTTGCAATCAACACTTTTACACATGTGGGCCTAGGTTAACTCTTTTGTGATGCATTAGTGATATAAAACATGGTGATAGGACTTGTCCAAACATTCTTGCAATCAACACTTTTACACCTATAGGCCTAGATTAACTCTTTTGTGATCCATCAGTGATATAAAACATGGTGATAGGACTTGTCCAAAATCAAATCAAGACCTGACTCAACCTTATAGAAAGAAAAAAAACTAATATTAAACAAAAATGGGAAGACATATAACATAATAAATTAACACACAATGAAGAAGAAGGACTAACTAAGAGCTAGGTTGATAGATGAATAGGTTGGTTTCATGAGTAGAAGGGAGAGGTGAAAGCCTAGGATATAACAACAACCATGTGGTGGGATCAACTTAAGCAATCCAAGAACCTTGATGAGAAAAGAATCCCATGGAGGCAGTTCAAAGGATATTTCCAAGAAAAATATTTGTTTGAGCATTACTATGAAAGAAAGATGAAATAGTTCTTTGAACTCAAGTTGGGAACCATGAAAATGGAGGAATACGAGAAGCGGTTCTTTGAATTGTTGAAGTATGTTCACCTCATCAAGGATGAGAAAGTCAAAATCCAAATATTTCTAAGTGGGTTACCCTCTTTCTACAGTGATAAGATTCAATATGACAACCCCAAAACCTTGGACGAAACCATAAGGAGAGCAAGACGTCGCTATGAACAGAGAAAAGGAAGACCAGTTTTCCCAAAATCTTGGAATGGCAAGATGAAGGATAAGAAGGATCAAAGGCACAAGAGTTGTAAGCCACCCTTTTTCAGGAATAATTTCCAAGCGAATCAACACGGTCAAGTCACCCAAAAAGAAAAAAAGACCGTAGATTCATTTGGAAAAAGGCCAAGGTAGCAGTCGGTGCAATGTTGGGGATGTGGGAGAAATCATCTACATAAGGATTTCCCTCACAAAGGAGAAAGAATGGGGACTGTCCACAACATTAAAGAGGCTAAAACAATGGAAGACATGTGAGGAAGCAAGACAAGGATTTATGCAGCCTTAGACAACAAGTAGGCAGAGTATCAATTCCCCATGATTGAAGTGGAAGGTAAGATCAATAATGAGCCCATAGCAATTCTAATTGATTCGAGAGCTAGCCATAGTTACATAAATGCTAACATTGTTGAAAGATTTCACTTGCAAATAAGTAAGCATAAGAAATCTTGGTTAGTTCAATTAGCCACAAGGGAAAAGAGGAAAACCAATGAGTTGGTTAAAGATTTTCTAATAGACATGAATGGACTACATACAAGGGTGGATGTAAACATCATACCATTGGGTTCATATGATTTTCTAATTAGTATGGATTGGTTGGAGAAACATCATGATGTCCCAGAGTGTTAAAACAAGACAATGACATGTCTTGATCAGGAAGGGAAGCAAGGCAAGATTCAAGGCATTCAAAGAGTTGTAGCTATTAGAGAGATTTCAGCTATGAATTTGAAGAAGAGCTCCAAGAAAGGATGTTAGATGGTTTCATCCCATATGGAAGAGGAAGCCAAAGACAAAGTGGCAAGCATTGAAGACCATCCAGTTTTGAGGTATTTTGAAGATGTTTTTAGAGAAATTCTGGGACTACCACCAAAAAGAGACATTGATTTCTCTATTGATTTGGTGTCAGGAGTTGCCCCAATGTCTAAGACACCTTATAGAATGGGTACACCAGAACTAAAGAGTTACAGGTGCATCTTGAAGAACTTTTGAAGAAGGGGTATATACGCCCAAGTGTGTCACCTTAGGGAGCCCCAGTTCATTTTGTGAAGGAGAAATATGGAACCTTAAGGTTGTGTATTGATTTTAGGCAGCTTAATAAGGTTACCATAAAAAATAAGCATCCTTTGACAAGAATTGATGATTTGTTTAACCAGTTGAAAGGTGAAAGAATCTTTTCTAAGATTGACTTGAGATTAGGCTATCATCAAGTAAGAATCAAGGAAGAAGACATCAACAAAACAACATTCAGAACAAGATATGGCCATTATGAATTCACGGTAGTGCCATTTGGGCTATCAAATGCCCTAGCAGTTTTTATGTGCATGATGAATGGAGTGTTCATGGAGTACCTAGACAAGTTTGTGATTGTGTTCTTAGATGATATCCTCGTCTATTCTAAATCAAAAGAAGAACATGAGAAACATTTAATAATTGTGTTGCAAGTTTTAAGAGAGCATAAATTGTATGATAAGCTAAGTAAGTGCAGATTTTACCAAAAGAAGATTCACTACTTGGGGAATATAATTACAATAGCAGGGATAGAAGTTGATCCTGAGAATATAGAGGTTATTAGAGTATGGCCAGCGCCAAAGAATGTGACAAAGGTCAGATCATTCATGGGTCTTTCCGGTTATTACCGAAGATTCATAAAAGTGTTCTCAAGGATTGCAAGTCCAATCACTTCTTTGCAAAAGAAGGGAGTGAAATTTGAATGGAATTCCAAGTGTGAAGAGATTTTTCGACAGTTAAAGGAAATATTGACTAGTGCACCAATATCGAAGATTGTCGATCTAAATGAATATTTCTTCATGTGCACCGATGCATGCGAGGAAGGACTTGGTGGAGTTATCAATCAAAGGGACCATGTGGTATGTTATGAGTCCAAAAAATTAAAAGAGAATGAGACAAATTATGCTACACATGACTTGGAATTAGCAGCAATTGTACATGCATTGAAAATGTGAAGGCATTACCTTATGGGTAAGAAGTTCGATCCAAGAACAAACCACTATGGTCTGAAACATTTTTTTGGGAAGCCAACACTAAATGTCAAACAAACTAGATGGCTATAATTTCTGAGTGAATATGACTTTGAAATTAAGCATATAAATGGAAAGGAAAATCAAGTGGCCAATACACTCAACAGGATAGCTCATGAAGTGCATATAGAAGCCATTAGCATGTACAAGACATATATGAAAGACAAAATTGATGCAACAACAAATTCAGATCAAAATTATTTAAAAACAAAAGAGACATTACAACAAGGTAATTTTTAGTAGAAATTCAATTCTTATGAGTTGAAAGAAGATGAAATTCTCATGTAGAAAGGAAAATTATATGTTCCTAACTCTAGTGATCTGAAAATACAGTTTTGGAGGAAATGCACAATGTGCCATATGTCAAGAACCCAGTATATCATAAACCAATTGCAATTGTAAGAAGCCAATATTTTTGTCCAGGAATGAAGAAAGAAGTGACTAATTACATAGTCAGATGTCTAGAATGCCAAAAGGTAAAGACATAACATAGACATCCAACAAGTTTGCTACATCCATTTCCCATTCTAGAATGGAAGTGGGAAGTAGTTACAGTTGATTTTATTAGTAAGTTACCCAGAACAGTGAAGCAACATGATTCCATCATGGTGGTGGTGGACAAATTGACTAAAGCAACACATTTTATTCCAGTAAAGACTACACACAAGACAACAAATATTGCATATATATACATGAAGGAAGTTGTTAGGCTACATGGAGTGCCTAAAGCAATAGTTTCATATAGAGATACAAAGTTCACATCTAATTTTTGGAAAGGTTTGTTCAAAGGCTTTGGAACAAATTTAAATCTTAGTACAGTATATCATCCAGAGTCAGATGGGAAAACATAAAGGACTAACAGGATAATTGAGGACATGCTTAGAATGTATGTGATGGATCAACCATCAAAGTGGGAAGATTGTATTCATTTAGTTTAATTTATCTACAATAATGGGTATGAAGCCTCGTTGAAGATGACTCAGTTTGAAGCATTGTATGGAAGAAAATGTAACACACCAGTGCATTGGGATAATCCAGCAGACAGAGCAGTTGTTGGGCCAGAATTGTTAAAAGAAATGGAAGAGCAAATGACAAGGATAAAACTGAATTTAAAGGTTGCCTAGGATAGGAAGAAAATTTATGCAGATAAGAATAGAGTTTTCATAGATTTTAAAGTGGGAGAACATGTGTTCTTAAAAGTAAAGGCAAAGAGAAGTTCGATAAGATTAGGAAGTTTCCCGAAGTTGGATGAAAAATATTGTGGACCTTTTGAAATATTAGAAAAGATAGGGCCAGTTGCATACATGCTAGCATTGCCTGCATCCATAAGAGTGCATAATGTATTTCATGTATCCTTATTAAAGAAGTGTGCACCTAATCCTAACTAGATAATTGATTAGAATGTGATCCACTTGGATCACGAAGGGGATTTCCAGGTGGAACTTGTATGCATCATGGACCGAAAAGTCAAGGTGCTCAGGAACAAAACCATAGGGATGGTAAAGGTTCAATGGACTTGATACAATCCTGAATATGCTACATGGGAGCATGAAGAAAACATGCGAGTAGAGTACCCGCAATGTTTTGACAATTTTGAAGAAGAAAGAATGCAAGACTCCATTTTGGAAAGCTAGAGTTCTAGAACAACATCTCAGATTCCTAGCCAACTGTGTTGGGGACCTTGATAAACAAATGAATCATTCCTTGGGTTATCCTTGATAAATGGATGGTACATCCCTTGGGTTAACCCTGATAAACAAATGGTGCATTCCTTGGGTCGATGAGTTGAGAGGAACAAGAGATTGATGGTTGGAGCTGTTGTTGGAGTTGTTAAATTACCAAATTTTTGTTTCTAAGTATTTTGATGTAAATTTGCATATATATGTATATTGACATAGATTTCACCGAGGACAGTGCACAATTGTAGGGGAGGGGGAATGTAACAGCCCCATTATAATCCCCAGTTTAATTAATTCTTATGTGTATATAATATGTGGCTACGACCAAGCTACGTAATATGTGAATTGTATTTCAATGTTTTAATAATAAAAATATGATGCCAACTGCTAAGGGGACATGGACAAGAGATAGGAGCTGAATTAATCCACAAGAGGGGGAAGTGTCCAGGATAATGGTCAAGAGGGGTCAAAGGGGGAATTACCCATGTATATCAATTTAACCCATTTTCCTAAACTTGACAATTGTATATGAACCTTCTGATGTCTAATTGAGTGTTCCCAAAGCCAATCATTAAATAGATGTAAGAGGGTGGGAGCGAGTGGTCACATCCGTCTGATTAAGTGTTAGCAAAGCCAATCATTGAATGCATGTAAGAGGGTGCGTGTGAGTGGTTACGTCCCATAGTTATTGGGCACATGGGGGGTGAGTACCATTATCTTGGGGAAGAATGTGAGTCAATAAAGGAAATCCACAATAGAGGAATTTGTATAGGTTGGGACAACATTTGAAGAGGGGAAGAAAGAGAGCTTGGAGCTAGTGCAACCATGGAGGAAAAATTCTGGAGCGTAATTGGAGCGAATTGGATCTGGAGAACTAAAGAGCTCGGTTGTCAAGCCGGAAGAGTGAAATCCTGGGTGAGTTGCACTAAAACAACACATGGTTGTTGTTGGTTTGCTGATAGTTTTCCTAGCAGCAAGATCCCTTGAGTTCCTAGTTGTGCGATTCCTAGTTACTTGTGCTAGAGAGACCCTGATAAACGAATGACACATTCCTTAGGATATCCCTGATAAACAGATTGGGTAAACCTGATAAATGGATGGTACATCCCTTGGGTTACCCTGATAAATGGATGATACATCCCTTGGGTGATCTCTGATAAATTAATGGTGCATTCCTTGGGTTGGGTGGGTCAAGAGGAAGAGAGTTGGTGGAAAAGTAAAGATAATTGTAGGAGAATATCAGTTGGGTTATGAGCTTTATGAGTTGTGATTGGACTGTGAGAGACCACCCTCTTTTGTGGATTACTAGCCTTAGCTTGGGGGCGACTGACTATTGAGAATAGGAACAGTCAGTCTATGGTTGGGTGGAATGTTCGTCCTAAGAATTTGGTTGCATGATTCTTGTTTAAAGATCAGTGTTTTATCTTGTACTGAGTTATTTACATGTGTTATTGTTGTGCATGAACAATGTGTGAATGATAATGACTTATATGCTACTGTAAGGAATGATTTAGTTGCATTTCATGTTGATTATTAGCATTCTTTAGATGCATCCATTGTATGGTTACAGACTGTATCTAATTTTGTTATAAATTGTAGTTGTAAGATACAAGAAATCAGCTAACAGTAAAGGAATTACTTTAGTTTAGCAGAAGTTTCATTTTTATGTGTATTCTGCATGTGATGTTTCTTAGTTGGAGGTTAGGTACGTTGCAAATATGGTATCAAAGTTGATAATGAGAGATTTTTGTGTGACGTGGCCCATCCTGGGTGGTTGGGTACGTTACACATGTGCTCTCAAGAGGCATGTCCATATTCACATTCCATGTGGTGGCTTGATGACATTGTGACACACACACACACACATGCAAGCATTACACAAGCATGAGTAAGTTGAAAGTTTCCACGCACTGAAACAAGCATTACACAAGCATGAGTAAGGTGAAAGTGTCGACGTAGTGAAACCATAGGTAGGGGTTGGTGAAACCCATGTACACACACACACACACACACATGCAAGAATTACACAAGCATGAGTAAGTTGAAAGTGCCCACGCACTGAAACAAGCATTACACAAGCATGAGTAAGGTGAAAGTGTCGACGTAGTGAAACTAGAGGTAGGGGTTGGTGAAACCCATGTCCATACTTTTGCAAATCCTTTCCAATGACTTATGCATAGTCTAATATTCTTTTTTTAATTATGGAAATAAAATACATGGAAGTTTGGGAATCACTTAATTAAATGTTGTATTTATTATTTATGTAAGAAATAATTTGTATTTATTATACTTGTTACTAGAATTATTCTATCTCCGTCTCTATATCATTTACCACATGTTTCACTAATCAATCATTTTTAACCAGTGTAGATCCATTTTAACCTCAGATTTGTTGTCAAGAATGATAATTAACCTCTAAACATTTCATGAAATTCTGTGAATTTTCTTGGCTAAATACAAAACACCACAACCTAATGAAGAAATAAAGGTTAGAAAAAAGACTATTTATAGCTTTAGTTGTTTTAACTCTTAAAAAAGAGAATACTATAACACATGCTCCATCATTACAAAGGCTAAATTCACATTTATATGAATTCTTTAAACGAGATAAGAGAAAGGAAAATGTTAATGATGAAAATCTACATGATCAACCATACTACCATGCATTAAAATTTTATTAGTTTTTGAGTTCATTATTTATTGGTAGTTGTTGCTTTCAATTTTTTCAAAAACTAGTTCAATATAAATCTAAATTTATATTACTCTAAAGCCTACTTGTATTTTTTTTCCCTAAATAGACTTTATATTTTTTTAAACTTTTTTAATATAAGTATTTCTAATTTTTTTATATTATTTTCTTTGTTATATACCTTGACATCGTCTCTTCAATACTTGTCACATCTCCTCCATACTAGATAATAAAATGCCTCTCCATGCAATTATTTATTTATCAATATTTTTTATAAAAACAAAACATTTTTTCTAAATATTCATTTCAAATTGTTTAAACAATATATTTTTTACATCAATGCTAAATTAATGTATGGATATTCTCATTGTAATTTTAAAATTGTTAAAGATAAAGGTCAAAATATTGTAATATATTTTTTACATCAATGTTAAATTAATGTATGGATATTCTCATTGTAATTTTAATATTGTTAAAGATAAAGGTCAAAATATTGTAATAGAATCTTGATAACTTTATGGAATTATTTTAGAAATTAATATGAGAATCCTTTTGGATTTATTTTGGCATTACCATGAGGAAGTATGCAGGTTATATTATCCCAAATGTTTATTGTTATTAGTCCATGTCGAAGGCCAAAGGCCATGATTCTAGTGTTCGTTTCATCATTGACGTTATATTAGTTATATTATATTAGTTTGTGGTTGATTAGAAATATTTTTTTTATGCTCCTTAAAGTTTTACATAGGAAAAAGAAAATAAACTTTTTTTTTAATATTTTAATTTCTTTTATTCAACTTCCTATTGAATACTAATCTTGACCTTTTATTGCACAGTTTTTTTTATGCGTTTACATACTTTTTTGGAAGTTTACATATCATAAGAAAACGATTTTTTTTTAATATTTTAATTTCTTTTATTCAACTTCCTATTGGATAATAATCTTGACTGACCTCTTATTACGCAGTTTTTTTTATGTGTTTACATACTTTTTTGGAAGTTTACATATCATAAGAAAACAAACTTTTTTTTATATATTTTAATTTATTTTATTCAACTTCCTATTGGATAATAATCTTGACCTCTTATTGCGCAGTTTTTTTATGCGTTTACATACTTTTTTGGAAGTTTACATATCATAAGGTTGGAGCCATTATATGTTCATTATCTTCATTGTTTACATAGCTTAAGTTTTCTAGGTATTACCCTGACAGAATGCATTTTTGCAAATCTTCTATTATAACCAAACTTTACTAAATCTCATAATCATTAACATTTTTGMAAATCTTCTATAACCAAACTTTGCATTTATTTATTGCTATCATGTCAATTTGGTTGACAAACAATTATGAAAGGTAATTCAAATGAAAGGTAAGTCAGACAATCTCGAAAGAGTAAGTCGGTGAGTTAGAAAATGTGTGTATGGTGTGAATTTTGGCAATATCGGGCACCCACCGCCACCGCCACCGCCATCATATAAAAAACAAAGTACACATTGATTCATCACTAGATTCATCACTGCTTCAATGGTTCCTTGGCTGAGGTTGTTTTTGCAAGGTTGCAAGGTTGAAATACGAGTAAGTTTCTACTATTTCGAAATAAGTTTTATTCCTAGTCACTGTTTAGTAAGTTTGATTAGTGATTATTGTTATTGTTTGTTGTTTGCAAGTAAGTTTGATTTAGTTTCCTGAATTCTTTGAGAAATTGCAATTAGTAAGTTTTATTCCTAATTAAATTGTTTGTTGTCTGCAAGTAAGTTTCATTTAGTTTCCTGAATGATTTGAAAAATTGCATAGTGCATTTATTGATTTAGTTTCTATTTACTTAGTATTTTCCTCCTACTTATCATATTTTTTCCCTATTTAATAAAAAATAGAGATTTTAAAATCAATTTAAGTATCATCCCCTTTTGCATTGCAAGTGGCAAGGACCAGAAGCTGAGTTGGAGATCTTGAAATTCAATATGCATACATTTAACTATCACAGGAAAAGACTACTTATTGGTTAATTTTGGTTCTATATCCCAATTCTGACAGAGTGATACTTGGGGTTGGCTCGACCCCTCCTCCCATGCTATGCATGCTAAGAAAGAAATAAAGAAAGAATCTCCCTTTTCTATACATATAGATAATGGAATTTGATAGATAAAAAAATATGTATCAATCATTGTTCAAGCCCATTACTTGATACACTTTAAGACTCCGAGGGATGAACAGAATGTGCATTATGTTAATGTTTAAGCTATTATTAGAGTTCTTTGCATTTCAATAGAAAACAATAGCATAAAATAGGATCACTGAGAAATACACAATCACAAGAGACACATCATTTATCCTAGGAAACCCTCATGGGGCAGAAAAGCCAACAAAACTTCCTTATTATAGATAGTCAATACAATGCCAAGAGATAACTCAAACAAATACAGAAAGTCCTCTCCTAAGGATGCGCCTCTCTCTCTCTCTCTCTCTCTCTCTCTCTCTTCTCCAACTGCAGCGCCGAAACTTGTCTCTCAAATGAACAAGTGAGTGTGTGTCTAAGTGAGGCACTAGCCTCCTTATTTATACAATTCTGGCACATGTGGAAGTGTCTCTTCACTGGCAAGGCCGAATTCTCAGTCTGGGTGGTTATAACCACCTTTAATATATTATGGGGCCTCTTTAATATATTCTAGGGTTGACTTCTTATTACGCCTATTACAATTATATTTTGACCAATCCGCAAAAGGGGATTTGGTCCTTTACAATAGCCGACATGATCAATCCACAATGGGGATTGATCTAATGAATAATTCCACAATAATAATTAGAATACACTTTGCAGTTACCTTATTTCAACACTCTGTTGGATTACTGAGAGGGGGGGTGAATCAGTAATAGAGAAATTTAATCATTTTTAACCATATAATCCAAGTGTTATATCAATGAAGCATTATCATCCAATAACTGCAGAGTA